>JAVDOI010000006.1:24930424-25365424 GCA_032191485.1 Leptoclinus maculatus
AAAATCTTTTAGGTAACAAAATAACAAGGGACTTTTATTGTGAAGAATTTATAAGAAATGAAATGTGTTTACCACTTAGCGGCTATTCTTCAATAAAACGGTTCTACTAATACTGCAGGGAGGAAGAGTAAGCAGCAAATAGAACGGAGGACTTTTATTGTGAAGAATTTATAGGAAATGATGTGCTCATCCAATGTTTCACAGCCGCTCCTTTGACCAGGAAATAAATCCGATCACTATCTGATCAGGCAGGTAGCATTGAAGTGTCAAGTTTGGACACACATATGGACACAGCTGAGGTCTGATCTGGTGAATCTGATCACAAAGGGTTAAATTGACTGTAGGGTTGCTGTAGATCAGAGGAATGGTGTGAAACCATTGGCTGGAATGTGTTCCTCGCATCACCTCCACACACAGCGTGCCTTTCAGGAAAACATCAATTATATCTTTAATACACATTCTCTCCTCTTCATTCAACTGCTGCACAACACAGTCACTCATTTAAGTTCTGAGATAAAACGGGTGCCGAACAAACAAAAAGCTTCGGCTACGGCTTCAGTCATGATGCTTTTTCAAAATAAAAGCACTAGAATGTGTTGGTGGGTTTGCACCGACTACTTGAACCTGGTAAGTAAATGAATGGTTTTCCTATTTAGATAGAATGTATTTTTGGATACATTCATCAGTGCCCATCATACATGTTATGTTGGGCCTCGTATGCCAAAACAAGCATTGACTTGTGACAGAGGTCATAAGCAGTAACAGCAGGTCATGTTTAACGTCACATTTAAGTTCAGTTATTGGTTTTTCCATTCCCTCTCGTCCATTAGTGTTTTGTTTTTTTATTTCGGTCTCACCCTCTCCTCATGTCCTCCCCTCCTCCTCCCTCCCCCAGTTTAAACTCCCCACCTCGGCTCCTCCCACAATCAAACCCATTAAAGTCATCACAACAGCCACTACCACAACGGCTGCCCTGACAACCAGCACCATGACAACCACCACGACAGCCACCACGACAACTCCCACAACCACAACAACTATCGCCACGACAACTATCGCTACAACAACAACAACAACCTCCGCAGCCCCCGTCACTGTGGCAACCACTCAGGAGCCAACCACCCCTCCTGCACCCACTACTCCACCCGCGACCACCACCAACCCTGAGCCAACAACCCCACCCATCACCCCGCCCCCTCAGCCTGCCAGCACCCTATCACTCACCACACCAGCACCCACTCCACCTCCGCCCCCACAGGTCACCACCGGCAAGGAAGAGGAGACTGAAGCGGGAGAGCTTTTTGTTGACACGGACGGTGCCGCCGCCACACCCACTGTCGTCATGGCAGCCACGGAGTTGGTGCCGGTCACCGTGGCTGATGGTCCAAGTGGAGATCTGGACCCCGTGGTGCCTTTGCTCATCCCGCCCCACGAACCGGATTCCTCCCCCCTGGAGGTGGTGACGGAGGCACCCCCGAGCGACACCCAGGAAGCTCTGAGCCTGGCGGAGCCTCCCACCCCGGCCTCATCCGGCTTCCCCCTGCCGACGCCCTTCCCCTTGGGCGAACCTGGCGACTCCGAGCACCACCTCCACCTGGACCTGACCCAGACTCCCACCCCGATGCCCACACAAGACTCCCCTACTGAGGCAGGAATCCCAGGCACCGACCCTGAGGTGCTCCTCTGGCCAAAAGAAGAAGAAGAAGAAGAAGACGTCCACGCCGAGAGCGCCGTCCAGTCAGAAAACGACACCGCCACATTTTCCGCTGCCACCGTGTTGTCAGGTGACGGCGAGGTCGACCACGCCCCCCCATCCTACCCCCACCTGCTGGATACTGACTCAGAGCTGGACTACCAGTATGATCCAGCTGACGCCTTCCTCCCGGTGAGTTCAGCCGTCCTCCTCCTCCTCCTCCTCCTCCTCCTCCTCCTCCTCCTCCTCCTCCTCTACTGTGTGACACCTGCATTCTTTTTGTTGTTTTGCTTTTGCTCCCAAGAAAAACAGCCAGCTGCTGTTTTTTGATTTTTCACATTTACATTTAATCTGCATTACTTTTAAAAACTCACCTTGGAGGTTTTCTGCTGTGTGTGTTTGCAGTGAATGATGACGGTTACATTCACTGTAAACTCGTGGCGTTAGAATGATTTGAAAGATGCTATAATCACTTTAATAAATGACACATTCATGTAAGTAGTTAGTTTGATCTGCAGCATCACCGTGCCACCTCACTGGATCAGAGGAAAGAGAGTGAGGAGGGGGGGGGGCTTGTGTGTTTATACTTTGCCTGTGTTTATAGGGGGACGAGGGCTCCTATGTCAGCTGGGGTTCTTCAGCTTGTCCCTGCGTGGAGAAGGTCCAGGGTTCATCACTGCTCCCTGTCAGAGTGGAGAGGAAGATCACCTTACTGGCTCACAACCTGCACCTCTACCAGGTACCCCACACACACACACACACACACACACACACACACACACACACACACACACACACACACACTCTCAGCCTCGACACATGTCAAGGATGATTCTATCTGCCTGGCTGGTGATCCCTGCACCAAACACAAGTCTTTGTGTGTTCAGGATACGGAGCTGGACTACGAGTGTGTGCTGGTCATCGAGGGGCAGACGGTGGTGGTGGACGCATACGTGGAGACTGATGACATGAATCCATCAAACTTCGACATCACCTGTCAACTACACCAGGTCTGTAAATGTGCACACACACACTTTCACACACACAAGATTTCTGTGTTGGTTGATTTACTAGTGGGAACAGCAAATATACTGCAGGCAGCTAACTGTGACTGTTCCTGACTGTTCCAATAAAATGCAGAAAACGTTTATGTTGAGGCATCTTCTGATGAACGATAGCGGTCAGTATCAGCTCTCTGAAGAACGCATTACATTACTTGTGACTACCTTATAATGAAAGTCAACTGGTGTTTTGCCATGTAAATGCTTTTAATGACCAGCTACAGTAGTGGGAAATGTCACACAGTTCATAATACTGCAAAATATATCGATATTGCAATACTTTCATCAGTGGGACAGATGAAACTATTGTCACTATTGTTTTACCTCATTAAGCGATAGATGGTTTGCAGACATTTATTTAAATGAAAATCTTTGAGATTGCCACTTTAATAAAATGTTGTTTTTTAAAAATGAAACCGTCCTTTGTCCAGTACACCTATTCTGCTCCAGTGGAGGAATACAATGCCATGGTGTATGTGAAGAGGAGGGACACCTTCCATGTGGACAGCTCTGCTGATCTATACGGTGAGAACCACTTTTGTTTTGTATGCACTCAACATACGGCTATTATCCTCCGGTAGTCTTCTCTCCAAACGCACTGGATGTCAACGCTCTTGCACACTGGCTGATGCTGCTCCTGTGTGACTGCTCTGCCCTCAGTGACTCTGTATAACTGCGCTGTGGGCCGCTCTGACTGCAGCCGCTGCCACACAGCCGACCACAAGTACGGCTGTGTGTGGTGTGGTGGCGCTCAGGCCAGCTGCTTGTATTCAGACTCCTGTAGCGAACCCGTACAGAAGACTTGCCCCGCCCCCGTCATCCACTCCGTGAGTACTGACCTTTGACCTCTTTGCTCGTTATTTTCATTCAATATTTGAGGTACTCACGATTTATCTTCTCATTTAAAAGAGGTCTTGAAGCTCTTGGCACTTGTTACTAGGGAGAGATACCCTACCCATCCACAAAGTTTCTAATGAAATGATGCTTCCCCCCGACTTCCCTCAGATTGAGCCACTCTCTGGCCTGTTGGAAGGCGGCACCATGGTGACCATCTCAGGCTCCAACCTGGGCCAGAAGGCTGAGGACATCCTGCACTCTGTGTCAGTGGCCGGGATTCCCTGCACTGTCATCCCCAGCCTCTACGAGGTCTCCTCCAGGTACCGACTGAGCATAGACTACAAACATACTCACAGGCATTTGGGTTTGTTGTTGTCTTTTTGTCTTCAAAAACCCCGATGAAAACGTCAAACAAATAAAAACAAGACAAAAATACTGCCAGAAAGAAGAGCTGCAAAGATGTGTTGATCACAAGAAATGATGTAACACGGTTTAGTGACGCATCAACTACAGGATCAGTTTTCAAAAAGCAACCGACCGAGAGAGACTTGGATCATATTTCATATATTTTATAAATTCTGGCAATTAAACAGCTGATCATAAGGTCAAAATGTGAATTTGTCCAACACTTCTTTTCATGACCAAATACCGACGTACTAATGGATCCCCATCAACCTCAGCTGTACTTTGTGTTGACTGATTATTAACAAATGATAGCATGCTAACATGCTGTTTACCTAAACTATTTACACTTCTGCCAATGTGTACATTTGATTTTTTGCAATTTATTGATAATCTTTATAGTTTATATTTTGTTTTATTTGCACTCCTTTCTACTGCAACTGATGCACCACAATTTCTTATCTTAAACAACACAATGATATGGGTCCTCACTAAAGTGTCATTCCCTTTATCATGCATGTCTGATTCTGATTTATTAAGAACAACTACGTCTGTCTTCCAGGATTGTGTGCAGAACCAAAGCCAGTGGAGGGGAGAAGGTGGGCTACATGTCTGTAAAAGTGAGCGGAGGAGAGTTTGGTCTGTCCAGCCAGATGTTCAGCTACCAGGTACTTCAGATTACGTTTAGTTATGGTAGAATACCGTAGGTAAGGTTTTATTAACCTGTTGTGTTGTTGAATTAGCAAATAGCTAAAGCATACGTCCTCTCCTCCCTCTCAGGACCCATTTGTGATGGGGGTGTCTCCTGAAAGGGGGCCCAAAGCTGGAGGGACGTCCCTGATGATCATTGGACGAAACCTGCTGACAGGACGTCCCTCTGACCTCGGCATCACGGTGGGAGGGGTGCCCTGTAACATGTAAGACTCTCTCACACACACACACACACACACACACACACACACACACAGAGGTCCACATTATTTAATGGTTGAATGATGGTTTTGTTGATTCCAAGTTGGCTTTAATGTAGAAGGTGCAAATGCTGCTATTTCTCTGCGTCACCATGAAGACTTCTTCAATCAGTGTGACCTTTAACCTCCTTGTGCCGGGGGGGGGGGGGGGTCACTGAAGAATCCCATCATTTATGAATGTGTCTCTCATCAGTGTGTCAGAGGTGCAGAGCTCCAGTGTTCAGTGTGTGACGGGCAGCAGTAATAAGACCGGAGACCAGCGGCTCACCCTGCATTACGGCAGCAGCCAGCGCCACCTCCACACCTCAGCCTACCGCTACACCCACAACCCCAACATCACCCACGCCACGCCGGCAAAGAGCTTCCTGGAGTGAGTCCGACCTCCATCTCCCAAACCTTCGCCGCTCGTTCCTCTACTTAGAAAGTTGTTGGGGGCCAAAAGTGCGGTGGAATTTACGAATGCTCTGTCTGTTTAGCGGTGGTCGGCTGATCTACGTGTCGGGCAACGACCTGGACGTGGTGCAGGAGCCCCGGATGGTGGTGACCGCCTCTCCCTTTGGGTCCGTCAGCCAGAATAAAAGGAGGAAGCGGAGGAGGAGGAGGAAGAGGAGTGTGGAGAGGACTTTGGGGAGGCTAGCGAGGATGGTCCCTGAACCCATCTGTCCCAGAGACCCACTCTGCTCCGCCAAACAGGTCTGTGTGCGCGTTGTGTTATTTTCTAAAATGAAAATAAGTTTCTTCCTCGACTAAAAGTATTTTTCTGCTCCCTCCCTGTCCCATCAGTTCACGGAGCGCTGTGAGGTGAACTCCTCCACCCTGATCCTGTGCCGCTCTCCTATGGTGGACTCCTCCTTCCGGGGGTCAAAGGTCACCACAGAGTTCCTGCTGGACAACCTGCGCTTCGACTTCAGCAGTCTGAACTCGCAGACCTTCAGCTACGAGGCCAACCCCGTCCTGCGGCCCCTCAACCAGCAGGACCCTCTGAAGGCCTACCGCTACAACCCAGGCAGCTTCATCCAGCTGGAGGTCAGAGGAGAGGCGGTCTTATAAAGAGTGGGAGTAGTGGTCTTATAAAGAGTGGGAGTAGTGGTCTTATAAGGAGTGGGAGTAGTGGTCTTATAAGGAGTGGGAGTAGTGGTCTTATAAAGAGTGGGAGTAGTGGTCTTATAAAGAGTGGGAGTAGTGGTCTTATAAAGAGTGGGAGTAGTGGTCTTATAAAGAGTGGGAGTAGTGGTCTTATAAAGAGTGGGAGTAGTGGTCTTATAAAGAGTGGGAGTAGTGGTCTTATAAAGAGTGGGAGTAGTGGTCTTATAAAGAGTGGGAGTAGTGGTCTTATAAAGAGTGGGAGTAGTGGGAGTAGTGGTCTTATAAAGAGTGGGAGTAGTGGTCTTATAAAGAGTGGGAGTAGTGGTCTTATAAAGAGTGGGAGTAGTGGGAGTAGTGGTCTTATAAAGAGTGGGAGTAGTGCGAGTAGTGGTCTTTTCTTTAAATTGCAACAGATTTAGTTAAGTGGTATTATTGTTGGTGCTGCTGTCACAAAGACAACCGTTGGTTTTCTTCAGAGAGTAGCAACTACCAACAACACAGTTGGCAGCATAGCTACCGCTAGCAGCCTGGCTACAGCCCAGAGCAAGAAACAACCGCTAGAATCCTAATTTGTACTAGAAACCCAGACCCCAGAAGTATGTTTTGAGAGTTTGCCGTCTTGGTTCAGACTGCGGAGCCTCCATGTTATGTTATTACCTTGATGTGTAATTGAACACCTGTCCTCTTCGTCTGTGCTGCCTTCAGGAGCCTTCAGGCAAACGATAGAGGCCGACGGAACGACATTTCACTTAAAGGGAGCCAGTCTAGAAGCAGATGGTGTCCTAATGCTACGTTACACTGTGCAATCACCATTTACTTCATAACAATACGTTAAACTAATTAACATGTCTACATTTAACTTGTTATCATGGTGATGTTATCATGGAAGTTCAGAGGCAGTAAACAACTGAATCCATATTGTCTACTTTTAAATCTAACAATAAGATTAAAAAATATATATTATTAAAGGTTTATTAAAGGTTTTTCACTTTTTTTGTACCTTCTGAGAAAGTGAAAGATGAATCAGAAGTTGCGTCTCCGTGTGCTCTCAGGGGGAGAACCTGGACCTGGCCATCACTAAGGACGAGGTGGTGGTGTTGGTGGGGGAGGGTGTGTGTGCCGTTAAGACCCTGACCAAAAACCATCTGTACTGCGAGCCGCCGCCTCAGCAGCCGGCACCAGGACCCAACGGCAAGAGGCGCGAGGGCTCCGACAACCTGCCTGAATTCACAGTGAGTCTGTGCTTTAAACTTTAGAAACATCTTTACGTCTTCTTGAGCATGAGACACGTCAAGGACTGTGTGTGTGTGTGTGTGTGTGTGTTTCAGGTCCAAATGGGCAACCTGAACTTCTCCCTGGGTAAGGTTCAGTATGACAACCTCAGCCTGTCCACCTTCCCCTTGGAGGCTCAGATTGGAGTTGGGGTCGGGGCGTCCATAGTAGCCCTCATCGTCCTCATCATCGTGCTCATTTACAGGTTGGTGTGATTCTGTGCGTGTTCCCCGTCCAGCTGAGTGTAGACAAAGAAGAGCGATTTATAAGTCAGATAACCCGTTAGTGATCCGACAGAGTTAAGACACTGGTGTCGTATGAAACTAGACGACCTGATGGGTCCACTGGTCCAACAATGTCAAACTGGGTGTCAGGAAGAGGGCTAAGTAATGCTCCACATTTTGGTGGGATAAGAACTGGCATTGCCATATTCACACACACCTCACCTCCAGATATGAGTTCTATGGTTCCCATGAGTCTCCCCTTTACAGACTCGTGCAGTTTTTTTGCATGCAGTATAACTGTTATTTCTGCCCTTTTTAAAAATGGTGTATTTTAATATTTCTGCATACTGGGGTCCCTCAACAGTCTTTAAATTGAGCATGAATTGAGTTTGACTGGACAGCTGAGCTCAGTTGTATTCATGTGGGATGAAGTCCCCCTGTGCTTAACCCTGATCCTTGCTGGTGGGGGTTGAGTCAACCTGGTATTACTTATCCTCTGTTCTCTATCCCCGCCTGACCCTCTGCTCCTGTCTCTGTTGCTCCCCCCCCCCCCCCCCCCCCCCCCAAATATCAGGAGAAAGAGTAAGCAGGCTCTGAGAGACTACAAGAAGGTCCAGATCCAGCTGGAGAACCTGGAAACCAGCGTGAGAGACCGCTGCAAGAAAGAGTTCACAGGTAAAAGAGAGCGCAGGAAAGAGAGGGAGGAGGTTTGGAGAGGAGAGCCAGAGACGGAAGAACGAGAAAAGTTTGTTTTAGTTCGCGGAGGCCAACAGCTCCGCTTTGTTTTCGCACTGGCCACACTGCGATTATCCCATTACATCACGCCCCCTGGATGAAATGTTCCTCTCATCCCACACGGCTGCTGCAGAGGAGTTTAATTTTAGCCAGTGTCAATATTTACCAGCTCCGACCTCCCAACACAGTTCCCAGCACACACTTTGAATATATCATGCAGTCGAGGCTGAAGGCAAAAGGGCTTGTAGCGACACCTCCTGATCTTTCACCCCTCCTCCTCCTCCTCCTCACTCAGATCTGATGACGGAGATGATGGACATGTCCAGCGACCTGGTGGGCTCCGGCATCCCCTTCCTTGACTACCGGAGGTACGCCGAGCGCATCTTCTTCCCCGGCCACCGAGAGTCTCCGCTGAGGCGAGACCTGGACGTCCAGGAGTGTCGGAGGCAGACGGTGGAGCAGGGCCTGGTGCAGCTGTCCAACCTGCTCAACAGTAAACTCTTCCTCACCAAGGTAGTCGCCGCCGCCACCGACGGCGTCGTGAGACTTTAAGACGACGCCTACGTTTTGAACACGGGGATAATCTGCCGCTCTTCTCTTACTCTCAGTTCATTCACACTCTGGAGAGCCAGCGGACCTTCTCTCCCAGAGACAGGGCCTATGTGGCCTCCCTGCTGACGGTGTCGCTGCACGGTAAACTGGAGTATTTCACCGACATCCTCAAGACCCTCCTCAACGACCTGGTGGAGCAGTACGTGGCCAAGAACCCCAAACTGATGCTGCGACGGTAAGAGGAAGAGGTCATAGGTTAAAGGTGTTGAAGATGAACAGCAGGGATTAAAACTGTGTGTTCCTTCTCTCCAGAACGGAGACGGTGGTGGAGAAGCTGCTGACCAACTGGATGTCCATCTGCCTCTACGCGTTCCTCAGGGTAGGTCACGGAAAACATTTCATCTCAGTCAAAAACGTTCGGACCACCAAAAGTCATTTCCCAGTGCAACTTTAAAAAGGAGATGAATGTGCAGTCCAAAGGTTTAAGTACTGACATCTGTCTCTCCATGGGGAGATTTCACCACAAATGTTCCCATATAGAGGGAATAGTGTTGTGTCCATCGATTGTGAGTAGTAGTAGTTTAAGACTTTCCTCATCAACTTTTCAGCCTCTTCGGCACAAAGTCGCAAGTAGAGTGTTGGGTCAGTGCTAATTGACTTCAGTGTGTGTGTGTGTGTGTGTGTGTGTGTGTGTGCAGGACTCAGCGGGGGAGTCTCTCTACATGCTGTTCAGGGCCATAAAGCACCAGGTAGATAAAGGGCCGGTGGACGCTGTGACCGGCAAGGCCAAGTACACCCTCAATGACAACCGCCTGCTGCGAGAGGACGTGGAGTACAAGACCCTGGTGAGGAGCGCTCTGACTTCAGACCAAATGATCGTTGGCATCTAATTAAAGAGTCCCAGACATCCACCTCGACCTTCAGGAAGTTTAGTTATTCCCCTCTTTCATCCTCTCACTCTTCTCCCGCAGACTCTGAATGTGTTGGTGCAGGGCGGCGGAGTGAACGAGAGCCAGCCGGTGCCCTCCAAAGTGCTGGACTGTGACACCATCACTCAGGTGAAAGAGAAGCTGCTGGATCAGGTGTACAAGGCCACCTCCTTCTCCAACCGACCCCATGCAGACTCGTTGGACCTGGGTGAGAGTCCGTACATGCCGCATCACACACCTGCCGCTAAAAGGGAGCAGTTTGCAGGATTTAGTGACATCTAGTGGTGTGGTTGTTACTGCAACCAGCTGAATGCACCTCCACTAACCCCGCGCATGTAGAGAACCACAGTGGTCAACATCGAAACCTGAAAGGCTCTCTAGACACCAATGAAAACATAGTTATGAACAGTGGCGGCTGGTCCATAGAGGGCGCTAGGGCGCCGCCCCCCCTAGAGCTACAAAAAATAAAAATAAAAATAAAAATATAAATAAAAATAAAATTTAAAATAAAAATAAACTATACAAATTGTCAATATTTGTGTTTTTGAAACATGGAATCACCCAGTAATATGTGTAAAATATGATATCTGCGGTAAATATATGCTTTTCCTGCTTGTCCTCTCTGCCTGTCTGCTCTTCCTCTCTGTGTGTGCACGTCTCAGCTGGCTGGGGCGCTGGAAAAACTGCCCCAAAGAGGCGGGTCTATAAAGCAGTTTAGCCAATGATGAGTAAAGATATAAATGAGTGACATACAATTCAGCCAATCAGCGTCCTCAAATAGATTCAGCTTGGGGCAGTTTTTTTCCTGCCCCAAGCTGCGCGTTCTCGTCAGGAGAAGTCTCTACAGGAGAGCGCCAGTGTGAGCACTACTCCTCCAAGACCCGTTTGAGAGGAGAACTGAGAGGAGAAACTACTGAAAGAGCTGATCCCAGATCAGCCTGACCTCACAATCAGACAGCAGACTAGCAGGAAAGAGAAGCAGTACATGAAGCTTCTCTACTAGCTGTACACCAGACAGGTTTGACTAGCTGGATGACGTCATGATAATAACTTATTTATCTTTTTAAAACAACGGGGACAGAACCAGCATGGACAGTTAGGGAGTGAGGGACATGAAGCACCTGTCTGAGAAATGGATATATAGTTATATATATATATATATAGTTTTATATATATATATATATTATTATATATATATATATATATATATATATATATATATATATATATATATATAGTTTTATATATATATATATATTATTATATATATATATATATATATATATATATTATTATTATATATATTATTATATATATATATATATATATATATATATATATATTATTATTATATATATTATTATATATATATATATGTGTGTGTGTGTGTGTGTGTGTGTGTTTTATATTATAGTGAATATTATTATATGACATATATATTATTATATTATACAGAATATTATTATATGTTATATATATTATATTATACTGAATTCCCTGTGAGGGTGACTAAAATAAGATGTCCTGACGTGTTTGTGAAAGTGTTATTTACTGCTTTTTTTCGTGTTGGAATAAATGTTAAATATTTAACTGCAAAGTAGTAATGCGTGTTTGATACCTTAATTTGTTTGCATTAAATCATTCTGGGATGTTTGCTGAAATTGATTGGATGTGGCACAGCCCTACCAAGAACATTTTCCACCAGCCGCCACTGGTTATGAATACTATATTCCATTTCTGCTAATACATCCCCCTGCACTCTGACCCTTTAAATCCATTCTAGCCTTTTTTCTATTCATACTTGTACGTCTGAATATTTTTCAGTTAAATGAGAGAAAATCTGAATTGGTTCACTTGCCTTCAAGGCTTTTCTGTTCTACTTGTTGAGCTGTGCTGCCCCCTACTGCACGGCACAAGTAAATACAAGGACAGTCCATTCATTGGTCCGTCTTTCACCGCGTTAAATGACAATGTGTGCTGTTAATACCAAAAGAACCACAACTGACCAAAACACCAGCATGAATACATACTGGAAGAGCAAATGTATTACATTTAGTTCCTCGTGTAACCATCACATGGGTGTACACGCTCTGTGCTCACCTTGTGGCTGCTGTGTGTCGTTCAGAGTGGCGCTCCGGTGTTGCCGGTCATCTCATCTTGTCCGACGAGGACCTGACGTCGGTGGTTCAGGGCAACTGGAAACGCCTCAACACGCTGCAGCACTACAAGGTCAGAGGTCACGCTCCACTATCACTATCACCATTTTAAAGGGTCTGTGATCTAGTATATAATACAACTGTATACTTTGTGTTGTTCATCAGGTCCCAGACGGTGCGACGGTAGCGCTGGTCCCTCGCCACACCAAACACATTCACCATGACAACCACGACTACGTGGCGGGAGAGAGTGAGTGAGCAAATGAATGAGCAAAAAATAAACATGGTTCGACAATCAGTCGACATTGGGCAAGACTTGACCACTAAGGTTCAACTACCTAAATTCATACACCTCTACCACTCTCTAGGAGTTTGTAAAGTAAGTCTAGGCTTTGAAAGGTTGTAGTGATCCACTCATTTAGACAAGTATTTTGTAAATGTTTTCATTGACACCAGATTTCTTTATAGTCCAAGTGAATCTCTATAGATTCCCATCATAGTTTTTGATTGATCAAACATGGAGATGGTGAGCTTTGTGTCTAGTCAGTGAGCTGTACTAAGTGAAGCTTGTGAAACCTTGACCTGTGCAGAGACGCCCATGCTGGAGGATGCAGATGAAGGAGGAGTGAGGCTGTGGCATCTGGTGAAAGCCAGCGAGGAGCCCGAGCTGCCCAAACACCGCAGAGGCAGCCTGAGGGAGAGAGAGAGGGCCAAGGCCATCCCTGAGATCTACCTGACCCGCCTGCTGTCCATGAAGGTACACACACACACACACACACACACACACACACACACACACACACAGGAATGTAGACTTTATACAGCTGTGTGATTTTGGTACATATTGATTCACGTGGGAATCCAGTCACTCACGTCCAAGTCCTCACATATAGATGTCACAATAACAATACTATCGCTTCTACAGAACATTTTAAAACAAAGAAATAATAATAATAACTTGACCAATCAAATTCATCTTTAACGTTGTTGTTAACACATTGTCAGCACTTGGTCAGTGGTTCCCCTCCAGCGTCACTTTCTGCTCCTTACATGTATAGTGCTTTTCAAAATAAACTTCTATGTTCACAGGAAATGCACAGTTTCCACTGGTTACATGCCTACAGTGTCAAATTCATCCCTACTTGGTTTGTTTTAGAACAAAGGTACTTTATGTTTAGAGCTGGCCTTAGTTAAGTACTCAGTTACCCAACATAATTAAAGTGGACTACGTCCATGTTGACTTTGATTCACACGGGACATGAACAGCAGTCTCCTAGGTGAAGGTCCTGTTTGTTTGACCCTCCCAACCTGCATTATGAAGATATCAATATTTCATAGTTTACACATCACTGTTGTCATTGATACCGGTATATAACAGCCACCCTCATGCCGCCCACAGTGAACACATTGACTCACTGCGTACATTGATGGGCACTGAATCCTTTTGACTCTCCTTCCTCCTCCTCCTCCTCCTCCTCCTCCTCCTCCTCCTCCTCCTCCTCCACGCTCTTCAGGGGACGCTGCAGAAGTTTGTAGACGATCTGTTCACAGTGATCCTCAGCACCAGTCGTCCCGTCCCGCTGGCCGTCAAATACTTCTTCGACCTGCTGGACGACCAGGCGGGAAAACACGGCATCTCTGACCCAGAGACGATACACATCTGGAAGACCAACAGGTACAGCATGGACACATGAGGAGATGAGGGTTCAAAGAGATATTAGATTTTACCCACGGTTTGTAACAGTGAGATGCTGCTGGATGTTAGAAGCAGTTAGCGGTTCTAACGTTTCCTCTGCCTCTCCAGTCTCCCTCTGCGTTTCTGGATCAACATTGTGAAGAACCCTCAGTTTATCTTTGACGTCCAGGCGTCGGACCACGTGGACGCCGTGCTGACTGTCATCTCCCAAACCTTCATGGACTCCTGCACCATCGCTGAGCACAAGCTGGGACGGGTGAGCAGACGCTTCGTGCTCATCACAGCTGAGAGGACTGATTTAAAAACACCTCCCGTTGTTATTGCAGAGAGTTGTTTGGGCTTTTCAGTCGGCTCATTTTCTACTACTGAAACAGAACAAAAGGCTTTTTCAAATACAGATATGGTGGAAGACGAGAAGGAACGGTTGAGGCTGTAATTGATGTTTGTTGTCATCCCCTGGTGTCTTTGTGACAGGACTCTCCCATCAACAAGCTGCTGTATGCCAGAGACATCCCCCGCTACAAGCAGATGGTAGAAAGGTGGGTTCAGATTGTAAAACCTACACCAAATATTACTTAGAATGCATTATTAACTAACTTATGATGATGCATTATCTGTTTATAAGCACTCATAAATATACATTTAGTTTTATAACATTAATCATAACACTATGGAGCATGTTTTAATGACTACGGTCATAACTAAAGGTCACTCACTGACATTTGTTTTGCAATGATCATAGTGTATTATAATCCCCATAGTTGTAATGCATCATAATCACTGTTCTAATGCATTATAATGGGATTACAAATGACTAAGTGGCCATTGTTTGCTTTAAGTAAAGCGAATAATTAAATCTATGCAAACATATATTTTCACTTTACTCAAAGCGAACAATAACCACTTGGATTAATTTATAATCACGTTATAATGCACTAAACTATGGAGATTATAATACACTGTGATCCTCACAACTAAACATTGTCTGACTATCGATCATGAAGTATTATGGTACTTGAACTTATTGTTATAAAGCATTCTGAATGTCAATCAGTGCCTATGATTAATACAATTATACTATAAGTAGATTACAAGGCATTATAAGTATGTTTATAGTTCTCGGCTCATTTCTTGAAGCTCTCTTTGTTAGTATGAGATGTTTCCTTCATCTCATTGAAGTGTGTGTTCAGTCTGTCGGGTGAAGTTGATCACAGTTGCCTTCCTTGCAGGTACTATGCTGACATCAGGCAGACCATCTCAGCCAGTGACCAGGAGATGAACTCCGCTCTGGCCGAGCTGTCCAGGGTGAGTGAGTGCAGCCTGAGCTCGGAGGAGAGCCGTCCACAGACCCACAGGTGGACGTCTAACCGGCCTGCTTTGTGTTTCAGAACTACTCCGGAGAGCTCAACTACCTGGTCGCACTGCACGAGCTTTACAAGTACATCAACAAGTACTACGACCAGGTGTGTTTATCGCTCAGTCAGTGTCTCGTGGTGTGATAATGTGCTCAGTAAAGTCCGATCAACCATGGCTTGCGTGCAGCACTCATTTGTGTTTACACCGAATTCTGGAGGTCGGTGTGAGATATCAAATGTCATTTTCTCAATATTTAGATGAGGCATTGCACGTAAAAATGTTAGAATAACAGAGCCGTATAGTATACAGTATAGTATATTCAATATATTTGTTTTATTTGATGTATTTAGGTCCACAGTTTGGAGAAGAAAAACTCCTTTAAAGGGAAAATACAACTGCTACTGTTTTCTGTCCGTTTTACCTTATTGGTCATGTGGTTTATGTGTGTTTTTATTTTTAATCTTTCAGTACATTTCTGCTAACGGGAACAATGCATTTTATTTGTGTCTCCACCCATCACTGTGCCGTCCTCAGATCATCACGGCTCTGGAGGAGGACCCCACGGCCCAGAAGATGCAGCTGGGCTACCGGCTGCAGCAGATCGCGGCCGCCGTGGAGAATAAAGTCACCGACTTGTGACAGAGGAGAACACCCAACAGAGCTGCAGCAAACGGAGCGGGCCGGAGAGCGGGAGGTGAATCTACAGACGGGCGCCCTGCAGGTTGAACTGAAAAGCAGGAGAGCAACAAACCCTTCCTTCTTCAGGAGGAAGGGTTGGAGGGAAGGAGTCGTGGGGTTGTGAGGAAACGACGAGGATCAGAAGTTAACGTTGGTGTTGACTGAGGATCCATCTGTGACTTCAGTCCGGACACGAGAAGCAGGACAGCACATGGACACGAACAAAGACGCCTGCTGTCCCCACGTTAACTTCACGAAGAGACACTTGGAGGTTAATCTCTATACAACGTAGCAGCTTCTCCAGCTGGTCTACAGTCAGCTGATCTGATCTGAAGACTGATTCCAGTGTGATTTTAATGTCACCTTTTCCCCTCCGAGTCCATTTTATGAAGCGGTACCTCTTATGCCTTGTGTGCTTCTCGCTGCTGTATGGTCAGAAGTCATTTCTCTGTGTGTGTGTGTGTGTGTGTGTGTGTGTGTGTGTGTGTGTATGGTGATGTGTGTGTGTGTGTGTGTGCAGTTATCCATATTGCCCTTGGTTGTCAATCTACACCTCGTACTGTCAAATTTCTGGTTCCTAGTACAACGTTTTACCGGTTGTTATATTTTAGATGTTGAAACCTGAGCTTCAATATTACGTCTCTGAAACGGTCACAAAATAGTTTCCACGCCCCTTTTTCTTTAAGCCAATCAGCGAGAGTTTAACAAGTCACTGCCACTCTACCTCAGCCTGTTGTGCTGCACCAGACACCAACGCCACCGTGTTCATTTCACCAGCGGCTCAGACTCTCCCTCACATCCACATGCATCACACCTGCTGGAGGTACAGACCTTTCTAGTTTTTTTTATTTTCTTTCCTCCGTGTGAGATTGGAAATCAGAGCGTCTCGTTGGAGCATTTTATTTGGTACTTAAACTGTTTACCGTGTTTTTGTTTCCTTGCTTTTATACTACTTCACGTGTCTATAGTGTACGAGTCACTGGAAAGATGTTAGAGGAACAAGCAAAAAACTAATCCTTCCATAAAGAAACTCCAAGGAGTGGAATCCTAGTGCGCACTGCAGTGTTTTGTTGTGTCAGCAGTTCTATTTTGTACATTTTTAAACATTCCTTTTAGGTTTTAAACAGTGTATTGAAATCATGGTTCGCCTTGTTCCACTCCAAGCCGGGGGGACGGTACTTGTTTTGTTTTTGTTGTTGGTATTGACGTCATGGTGGGTGCACAGTTCTGGTATTGAACACCAGGTGGCACTGCTTCACGTGCTGGAGGTATGTATGGCATGTAGTTTTTACAGGTTATACATTGATTATGCTACTACTGGTTCAGTGGGTCGATCTTATCACACTGCTCCTCTTTCAGTTAGAGCACAGAGACCGTATGTACATGAGCTGATGTTTGCAGATGTTTCTTGTATTTAACTGAACAAAGACGGACAAGGCTTCCTAGGGGTTAATGGAGCTGTGTATGGTTAGACATTTGTTGATGCTGGATCTATTAACCCCCTTTCAAATAGTGTCCCACAGCACGACCCCTTGTGGTTGGGGTCAGGGCTTCATTCAGGTTCATATTTAGGTTATGGTTAAGCGTTGCAGAGGTTTGAGTGGATGCCACGGGAAAGCCAAATTGACAGAGATTCAGACTTTGTGCCAACTTTGATGCAGTTTGTCAACGCTCGAGTCAGTGCAGAGTAGTCTCTACTTAAAGTCAAGAGGTTTTCATACCCAGCCCCAGGAATCGGTGACCAAAAAGAGAGATGAGAATGTAGCCCTTAGGTTTATTACTACATTACTTAACACACAAGCAACTAATGACTGATGTGAACGGATGGTTTGTTCTGTCACACACTGTCGGCTCAGAGAGGCGTGACAGCTCAGTCATGATGAAGACAAGCCATTTGAGGGAAAACTATAACTGTCGTTAGGCTGTATAAATTTGGCGATGTAGAGCAGGCTCTGCAAGGAGCAGTTTTAAGGATGTTTCTTATTTTGTGTGTTAATATCATTGTACATACTGACCTAAAAATGTAACTGTAGTGTTTTAACCTGTTTAATAAGAGAAGGCGCAAATTCTCACAGATGCTGATGTAATAAAATATTCTTTAAATGATTTTTTGATTTCTTTGGGGGGGGGGGGGGGGGAATCAAAATGTTTGCATGTAAGTGAGTGTATCAGGGCTTGATCACAGCTGTGTTAATGGACAGGATGCCTCTGATGGTGAATATTGTCTGGAGCCAGATTATCTGATGCTATGCGTGTTCATGAGGCGGAGATTACCATGGAGACCAGGACGCTGAGATGAAGACAACCAAGTCAATGCTTGTTTAACAAATACACCTCCTGTGTAGCCTACTAATGACTACCGACCTGCACGCAGTGTACTCAGCTGCAGCAGCGGGATAAAAAGCGCAACATTGTCGCCTGTCCACATGTTTAAATAACGGAAGGTGTGGTGTCATTGTGGGTTTCAGTAAAAACGAAAAGGGGGTTAAAGTCAAAATGATGAGATTATAAAAACGTGTTCTCGCGTGTATAACCGCGGTGACTATGACACATCTGCATTATGCTCCCGCATATCATCGCTACATTTGTAATAGCACCAGAAAACCTGCACCACCGCACTCGACAAGAGGCAGCGTCCTGTGCCAACAAACACAAGGGTCCAAGATGGAGTAACGCTGAAGACTGCACAGTCGGGAATCCCACTGAATGTAATTTCACATTCAACCAGAAATTGTATCCGTCGCAGGTGAAAATCAAGACTTCCAGAAACCGTGGGGACATCACCGTCGTCGTTCCTGCTGTCAAGCTAGCTGTGCAGAACAGGTAACTACAGGCAGCTAGCTGGGCTGAAGCTAGTCCAGGTTAGCGGTAGCGGCTAATGCTAATGTTAGCTACCGTTGTGACAACAGCTGTTGAGTGTAAGGAAGTGTTAATTAACTGTCAGTGGAGCATTCACGTTTAGTATGTTGGTGGGATTCGTATTCTTCCTGAAAAAGCTTATCAGTCTAAACGAAAGCTTTCGTTGCTAACGTTAGCTGCTTTGTTCGCGATGCTAATTTGAATGATGTGTAGCTAACGTGTGTGGTGAGCTACCAGCGCTCACCTGACCACATCAACGCTAGCTAGCTGTTAGCTAAACGTTGACTAACGTGAACCTGTTTTGTTACTTTGTGGCCGTCTAGCTGTGTTATTTGTTTTTTTGTTATCTGCATATCGACCTCTCTTAATGGAAGATAACGTCATATCACGCTCCGTTCTATACTGAATACGGCCTTGCTTGGCAAAGTAACGTACGACGTTTTAAGAAATGATGCAGTTCAATTAAACGAGTAACAACCAACACATTGCGACAGTTAGCAGTAGTAAAACCAGCTTTAGGTGAGTAGTTTAAGGCTGCGAGCTTCAGGTCATTCTATTCGCTTGTAATGGTTCCACCATCCATATGTTAAGAGAGTCAGGTCTGCTCTGAGGCATGGAGAACATATGGGGAGCTATTTAACACGAGCCCGAGGAATAGAGCTGAACATGTTTCAAAGAGCTCTTCAAACTGCACACTCACTGGTGTATATATATTTAAAAAGATCGACTGTGGACTGAGGTATATTTGTCATTTTGAGTCTAAGATGGCCAGCTTTGATGACAGTGGTGTCCTGTTTCATGTGGGTAAGTGATGCTGAGCACTGTTCTTCTTCATTACAGTCCAGAATGGAGCCAACAGAGCAGCCGGGCCCAGACTCTCAGGAGGTCAACCCTGTGTTCCTGCAGCAGCTCCGGGAGCTGGACATCCCAGAGGAGGCTGCCAAACAGGTGGGCCACTGGTGATGGCATGTAGGCCACATTTCCATCAACATTCAGTGATGATTAGGACTGGGACTGTTGCATTGTTACTGTGGTATAGCTGACTTTATGGTACATCAAAATGTCTGAAAGTGTACAAACATGCATACTTCATACTGTCATCAGTTACTCCCTTATTTAATGGGATGTTGATAATGCACACTAATTTTGAACACTGCCTATATTTGAACTGTAGCTCCCTGGTAGGGATTGGTTCACAGTGCTGATCACATTTTCTATGAGTGACAATGGCACATTTCTACTGTGAATGACCCCATTGCTGACCTTCAATGATCAATACTATATAATGTGAACACTGCATTACTGGACAGCTTCCATGCTAAACGTTCCAATTCACCGCTGTTACATGGACAATATTATCTCACGATCAAATTCAATTGTTCATGCTAATTGTCGTCGGGGAGCGTTTCTACCATACAGAGCTGGAAGCTTATCTAACACAAGAGGGTGACTAATGCTGCATGATATCATGTTGGAGGATTTTATAGCTACAATGACACAAATGATTTTAATTATTATATTTTACTCCATCACCATAGCAACATATGGTCATGTGTGTTTCCTTTGGCATTCTATCCACTGAACAGACTAGGCTTCTCTTTAATGTATCAGCATACAGACTTACTAGGTTTATTGCTGTTACAGCTCAAAACCACCAATAGTTGAATATCCTAACTAATAATTCAGTATTAACAGAGCAGTGTGATTGAACCAATTCAACTGACTGAATGTATTTAATCAGAATCGGCTTTATTGGCCAAGTATGCATGCACATACAATGAATTTGGCTGTTTTTTGTTGTCTTTGCGTCTCTCTCTCATTGCTTAGTTGATCAGCCAAAATGGCACGGCCACACTATCATTCACTGCTCTGACCTTTTTTCATTGTTTCTCACCACTTCAGGCACTTCTACACACACGGAACGTGTCTGCCGAGGAGGCGGCAATGTACTACTTCAACAAGCTGGAGAATGAGGTGCCCATAAGCTAGCCTTAGTCCCCCACAGGTACACCGTGGTACTTTAGACCTCGTGGAGTTTGTCCAGAGCCAAACCTCAGTGTCTCCTTTTGTCTGCTCTGACCCGCAGGAGGAGGGAGACGATGACCTCGTGTTCAAGATGGTGTTTGTGGTGAACATGGACCTCGCCATGGGTGTTGGAAAGGTGAGTCCAGCGGCGCCAATGTGGACGGTGTGGTGATATATGCTGCGTTCAAATGCACGGTCCATCTTAAAGAACGTGTCCTAAGAAGAACTGGCTAAAAATATAGGAATTACTTTGAGCTCTTAGCCCTATATTTAATCACCACTATCTCTGGTTTGACAGTGAAAGCTGCTATAAGTGTTCTGTTATTTCACTGAACATGTCTTTAATTGCATTCGTCTGTAATTTTCCACGCTCACCCAATAATTGATACCTAGCAGGTTCTGAGTGGGAGAGTTTCTGTTCTTATCAGTCGCACAGAAATAGTGATTTCATGCAAATATTGTTTTTAGCTTTGCATTCTAATAGGAAATAATGAAATGTTTATTTTCAATGCAGAGTTATCTTTTTCAACTTTAGTAAGCAACTTTACTTGAACTTGGCCACAAGAGGCACATGAAGGCGTTTCTAGTCCAGCTGTAAACGGATCCGTGCTGAGGTGTGAGCTCAGTGCTGTGTGTTTGTGCAGGTGGCGGCCCAGGTGGGCCATGCTGCTGTGGGTCTGTACCAGGCTCTACAGGAGAAGAACAGCTGGAGGGAGATGGCCTGGAAGTGGGACCACAGTGGGTAAGGCCTGCACCGTGTGTTGGTAGAGAACATGTCACTTGTAATTTAAACAGCCACTCGTGGTTTGCACTGTATACGTGAACATTAAAGATATGTAAATCTGTTAGATTTTAACTTTCAGTGACCATACATTTAACAATAAATAATCAAAACAAAGCATATGAGTTGCAAGGTATGAACTTTGAAATACACAATGCACAATCACCTTCACAAGAAAAACAAAACGTCCAATCAGGAGGAGTTTAAACTGCAGCTAGAAAACCGCTGTTGACTTCTCTGGCAGATGATACGGCCGGCATCTTCACATTAAAAGTTGACCACCAGAGACTACGGTTGAGCACAAAGCGTTACCGATGTAATCAAAGAGTCCGCCCCCCCCCCCCCCCTCGTCTCACCGCTGTCGTGCACTCTGTCACCGTGGAACACACCGATCCAGGATGCCACGGTTGATCCAGGGCTCAACAGTCTGACATCTCAGTTCATCTGCCGCTGTCAGCAGAAATCTAAAATGTTACTCCGTTAATGCTTCAGATCCTGAAGTGTTCACGCGTTTCACCCTCTAGTCTCTTGAATTTAAAAAGACAAAGCAGTCCTGTCACTGTGCAACCTTTGCCTTTACAATCATTGTTCCACCATCTGTGTGTGGGTTCTGGGTTCTCCACACTGGGTTCTGTAGAAGTGCTCAGTTCAGTCAAATGTTTCATTGCTGATATAAACATTTCTTTTACATGCATCTTTTGTCCGAATTTATAATATAGTTGAATAATTAAATCGAACTAACGTTATTGATGAAAAATCAATGCATTGTGTTGATACAGAGCCAAGAAGGTGGTGGTCCAGGGCACCAATGTGGCTCATCTACTGGAGCTGCAGGCCCTGGCCATGAGCCTCAGCCTGCCCACCTACCTGGTGCAGGATGCAGGGATGACCCAGGTGAGGGAAGCGAGACATTTTAGAGTTATCTTGTGTGTAAATGTCTGTAGGTATTTCCAATATATTGTCAAATTACTGATACTCGTATATCTGGTTAAAAAGCGGTTGTGTCAGTGTTGGGACATGAAGACAATCTCAACCCTTCTTGTGTTGGGCAGGTGGAGGCCGGGTCCCGCACTGTGCTGGCCATCATGGGCGAGGAGGAGATGGTGAACAACGTCACTGGGAGTCTGAAGCTGCTCTGAGGAGCTCAACCCCACTGGGGGGGGGAAGGCATTGCTCTGCAGTGCCACCGTGCATCCAGCAGAGGGCAGCGTTTCCCAGCGGCAGGCAGAGTCTTGGCATGCAAGCTTGTAACAACCTTTAAAAAAACAAAAAGAAACCTAAAGAACAAGGGAAAACGAGACATGTCCCAACACCAGAAAACACACACCCTCAGCCATTTGTTTCCCTTTCATTCTTTGTCTGAGCCGCTTAGTCGGCCGTTAAGAGCAGGAGGGGGAGACCAGTGGTTCACAGGGGAACGGGGCGAAGGCAGTGGATTCATTTTACTGGTGACCTTTGTCAATCAGGCCACCTACTTAGAGGAGAGTCTTAAGATTAGAATCCTAATCAAGCTTCAAACACATCTAGTCTGTGGTCCAGTTTCAGATATGGCAAAGTAAAATCATGTATTTTTGGTGGCTGACCAATATTGTAATCATGCTTATTCAAGGGGCAGTGTACTGTAGAATAATGCATCATGTCATTATAATTAGCATAGCAGATGTAGTATTTACCCGTTTGCTTCACTACTCCTGAGTGAAGAGTAACTTATTAACTCATAATGCGTGAACACTCATTTTTAATGTTTAAATGATTTTGTGTCTAACTATTCTCCCAAAGATCCCTCTCCTATAGAATCAATGACATTACTCATTATTGATGAATGGCTATATTTTGAATACATTATGCCTGTTGGGGACCATATAATGTATAATCTGTGTTGTGCCATCCTAAACAGTATGCACAGTTACTGGACTTTGTTATATTGTTTTTCTTTTCTTTGTGTAAAAAGAAGAAAATCCTCCATTTCTTTGACTTATTGGTAGAGTTTGACGGTGGGTGAGAAGTTGTGTGGATCCAAAATGTCATGTAGTAAAGGTGTGTGCGGGCCCAACTTTATGCACTCTGACTGCCTGTGATGGATAGTTTACACTTTTAAAGTTGGTCAATTTACAGCTCGACAGATACTTGTGTGTATAGCAGTTCTTCTGGACCTGGTGAATAGTGGTGCGCACTAATAATCTTAATACACACAGAAGGATGTGTGAGCTGTTGTGTGTTTATGTTCTCACTAACAAATATTTGTGGGCATGAGCTGCCTCTCCCAGAAGTCTTAGCTTATTGTCAAAGATTTTATTTGTAACAAAAATCTTTAGAAAAAAACAAAAAAGACTGGCAGTGGCATGCACGCAATATGAAATGTACATTTGAACAGACAGTCGGAATCCCAAAGTTATGTCAATTTTAGTAACATGTCCACACTTTGATACCGCCTATGTTATACAGTCATTTATGTGAGTGCTTCAGACTATGGAGACAATTAAAAATGCCTCCAGATTAAATAACGAGCATCTTGAATCGTGTTTTTTCTCACACACACACACACACACACACGAGAGAGATTTGCTGGCAGTGGACGCATTGTGGGGGATGGGTTGAACGCAGCCATATTGCAGTGCGTGGTTATAGCACTGGCCATATGACATCGCTTTCTCGCCGCAATAACAATGGCAGTATTGTGAATTATGGCCGCTTCCTGCCACGGGAGTCCGGCGGAGGGACGTGTAAACGGTCCTTCGCGTATCACTCTCATGACGGTCCGTGGGAAGTGATAGTGCCGGTCGTGGTTTTAACGGAAAACAACCCGAGAAGTTGCCACAAAAACGGACGTGAAAGTGGCGATTTATAAGTGAAATGATAAATACCGTCAAACATGAAGTCAATGCACTTATATGTGACCCTTCCGGCTGCTATGGGGCGTAACGTTAGCAGTTATATAATTAATCGACTATTAAAAGAAATGCATTTTGCCTCGATTGTGTCGACACGTATTTGAAATCCATGGAAAACGGTATCTGGTTGGACTGATTCAATGTTACCGTGCGTCGTTACGTTTATCCGTGCTACCATTTTAACGGTCTGTCAGCACGTCCGCCTCATTTCAAGGGACAGCCGACATTGTACGGACAATAGGAGTAGTTATACTACAGCCGTATCACCGACTTCACCTCGTATGTATCCATACACAAATGCAGTCGTCATTGTGTTTCCTAGTAATTACTTATGAAGCTCGGAGTCTTCATCAATTGTTTTCTGGAAGCCGCACATCTGCAACAATTGCATTACACTGCTGTCTAATTCCGTGGCTTGTAAGACCTGTGCAACAAATGACGTTAGCATTTATCACCGCAGCCAATCACAGTCGCCCCCCACAAAGTCTCATGACAGGACAATAAGCCAATGGCGTCACTGCGACTATGTGTTTATAAACAGAAGTCAAAATGATATACTTGTATCTTTTGAAAAATGTTTGTAAATCCACTGTGCGGTAGCTAAGCCAGTGACTTTAAAATATTTAACAGGAAACGAGGGCTGCGTGTCAATTCTGTTCATCTGACTTATCATCACAGCAAAGGCTGCACTCTGTTTTTTTAGCCCGTTCTAAAAAAAACAACCTAAAAAGGTTAAATACAACTTCCAGGAATAGTTTTTATTGAGTAGCTGCTGATTAGAGGTACTTTTCGTTGTGTCGGTCACATTTTCAGTGTCTGCAAAGTGTGGGAATAGAAGTAGGAGGGACCAGAAATAAGTAGATGCAACCCACGAGCCCTGGTCAATTTCCCTGTCCAACCGGGTCCAACCCCTCACCAGATGCTAGCAGACCGACACCTCATACTCCATTCATCTGACACACCGGTAGGTGGGGCTGACCCAGCGGGCTAACCCTGCCTCTGGTGTCCCTGGAACTGGGCCCCAGAGACCCCGTGTAGCTAACGCTTGCTCCTATCTATGAAAGCTCCTTCGACGTTAAATAGATGAATATAACGCTCAAATAAAAAACATTAATCCCACTAACGAATTAGAATGAATTCCATTGCATTCGAATTTAATAACGAGCATTTCCCGGAACCTTTGAAGGTACAGATCCTTTGTTGGGTGTCAAATTGTCCCCCGAATCCAGCCACTCTCTCTTGCTCTGCTCCTTGTTCGCCAACAGCACACACATATTATAATGGGACTGAAACTTCGCACCCCTCCTCTAAGCAGTGCCCGCCCCGTCTGACGTAGTTGACGGAGAGAAAAAAATCGATGCTGTAATTTAGCTAAGACTTGTGTCTATCGCGCGTGTGTAATATGACTGACACATTGCTGACGAATCATTGGCGAGAGGCGGGACATCGCAACAAGGGCCGCCCAAGGAGAGAGCCCCTGCACTGTCGCCAGGGAAACCCCGTGGCGTGGTTGTGTGTCAGTTTCGCTGGGACCCGCGGTCGATGCCGGTGAGGAGGGGGATGGGCGCCTCTGCGAATGTAAGGACCCGAGACAGAATCAGAGCCCTGTATCACATACAGCAGCATATACCCCATTATAAATAGCGATAGTATATATAATACACTAAAATACATGGATTTATCCACCGGGGATCTATAATAGACACTCAATGGATGCAGTGCACCTGAACAGGACAGGGAATTTAACTTTCCGTCTATGCGTGGGAGACACTGAGAAGTTTGTTTCCTACCCCTGGAGAGGGAGCTACTTTTAAGGGCAAAGGATACAGGAGACTCCGAGGCCGACCTACAGGCCTACTGGTCTGTTTGGATTTGATGTTGGGATACTCTAAGGACCCACTGTACATGCGTTTGCCTTGCTTGTTCAAGTTTGGAATGCCTCTTTAGGTGAGTACTTTTAATTCGTGTTCATTGTTAATATCACCCTCTATAGATGGAGGCAGTAACTCAAATGTTAACATAAGTAATGTTATTACAGACACGTAGTGCTCCATGTTTTCAGTCAACCAAACATAGCTATGAAGCTAACGTTAACCAACTTGGCTTACTACTTAGCGTCCACTTAAGTTTATTAGAACAAGTTGGTTGATCTTTCCACTTTAAAGTGCCTTGCTTGGCTAAAAGGCTCCATGTTGATGGTCTGCCTTGCAGGGCTGCTCTTAGCTGTGTCTGGACTGATCTTCCATGACTTTTTGATCAGCTCCTCGTGTTGTTTTTTTGGTAGCTAGCTTGTAAGTCTGGGAATTCATCACATTACTAGTTTATAAAAGCGAACATTACAACATTATTTCAAGCAACCGTGTCCCAAAAGCTCTCAACACCATTATGCAAGTTTCCAAGAGTTTGACTCGTGTAACGTTTAGTCCATTAAGGGTGCCCTCAGTTCAGTTTTTATCTCAGTTTTCATACCAGGAATGATCCAGTAATACATGGCTATGGCTTTAAAGTTAACTGCACTACCAATTAGATATATTGTGTTTTGCCCACTAAGCTACAAATTGGTGTCGTATTGAAGTAACGTTTAATAAATCCACCTTGGGTTTGTTAAGCAAGTTTCTCTAATGTGTTTCCGCAGAGGCTTAACATTCCCTAACGTTACAAAGTCAAAACAACACCACCAGCACATTATAGGGACTTCATTCGCGTTTGTTGCATAGTTATTGGGTTGAATTGATAGAATAACGTTGGACCTGCATACCAGCTCTCGGGCAAGGAAGTTCAGACTCAGACCGCGTAAGGTAAAATGCAAACTTGTTTTGTTCGAACCAAAACATGTATTTGGCTCTGCTCTTTTGACAGCAATGTGTTGAGTGTTGTTCTGGGACCACAAAACTGTCGAATTTTGTCAAAGTTATCTATGACACAACTTGCAATTTGATAATTATTTGCGACTCCTGTTAGCCAAGCAACCAGCTGCTGTGTTGGTGAACGTTAGCAGACGAGCCACAGGCAACAAATGCTATACTAGCCTTTAAGCTAACTTTCTGGATGTTTTCCAGTTGATTGTGTCCTTATTGTGAACCAGTGCTTTGGCACACACTCGGTGGACCTTCAACGTTACCTCTGTATGTGACGACGTATTTATAAGCGATTGCAGTAGGTTTCTGGACTAATACGTTTAGTTTTATGAAAAATATGGTTTGTATCATGGTGGTGTTTGGCTACATCATGTTAATGCATTTGTCTTTCTGCAATGCATTCCTAACTTCGCTCTGGCGTGTGAATCAAGCTGAAAGCTAGGTTGTTTTTTCTATTTGTGCTTGTGGTTTTTTCCCTGTTTCCCTTTCCGTGTGTGTGTGTGTGTGTGTGTGTGCGCAGCAATCAGAAAAGCAGATCTGTTGGGTAGTGACTTGCTCTTCTTCACCTCCCCCACCTACCAACCCCCAGCCTCGGTGGCGGTTAAGAGAAATGAGTGGTATTTTAGAGGGGAGCTCTTGTTTCCTTTTTTAGCCTCCATTTTTGATCTCAACGTGTGAGTAAGGGCGAGTAGCATTGTTGAGTCGGAATGCAGCAGTCACAAGTTTCGACCAAGTTAGAGACCTCGCAGCTGTTATGTTTATAAATACCAACCGGGTCTTTTCTTCATTATGAGAGAAAGCTACATGATTTCAAGAATCAAGACCTGGTCTCCAGATTAAGCTATGCCATGTCATTTTCACGGTGTAGTTGATAATCATTTCCAGGTTAAATTAAACGAACATAACTGCGAGCTAGCGATAAGTGATACGGGGAATGCCTAAGAGATTCAAATGAGCCTTGCCCTGCGTATGTTTTTGGTGAGGTTATTATATTTTTCAGGACCCCGCGGTTTCCGAGCACTAATGGCTGCCCTAACCGTCGCCTGAGTAGCTGTGCTCCACTCAGCTGCACCACGGAGCCTCGCATTGTGCTGCGCCCCCGAGTCCGGAGCACTGGACACGGCGAGCACAGACAGAAAGGCGTTATTTGGCTCTATCGGACGCGGTTATGTCAATTAATGTGTCACCGGATGTGTGACGACCTCTCCGCGGGGATATTTGTGTCTGACCTGTCGTAACTTCAGCTGGTCGTACTTTAAACGCATCACTCTTTATACTCAGCAAAAATCTTTGCTTGAATTGGATTGAATGTTTTGATATTACAAAATCTGGTGTCATGGTGAATCGGTCACAGTCATATTTAGGTGCTTGGTTGCTCACTAAAAGCACTGCACACACTAATCCAGTACATTCCAACCAAACATGGTATTTAAAAAATCCACTTAATAAGTTGATTTGAGATGGAAAAGAATGTATTTGTGGCTTCAAGTAACAGTGTGTTTTTCCGATCCTGCGTCGACTTTGCTCCATGAGTACAAAGATTACACCTGTGCCCTGCTGGGGCCGTTCAGCCAGCACCAAGTATTTGGATTGATCCTCTTGATGCCTGTTGGAAGCCAGATTGCAGCGCTCTGAGCCTTGTTTTGATTGGTTGCGACTGACATTCTCTGAATATGTTTCACATCTTATAATAGACTGTGTGGGCTGCAGCTAGCAAACCTGGCCTCTCGGAACCCATCGGAAAGACAAGCCCCTCCAGCATTTCCCCTGACCCTGGCGTGCCTTTTTAATTCACCCCCTACCCTGGGAAAGCTAAGAATGCTCGGCTGCATGTTGTTGCTCTGCCTCTGACTGACCTGCCATGTTTTTTTTTTTCCAGGCCTCTCAAGCAGCTTCCGATTATGTGAGATACATGTGTTAGGGGTGTTTAGTTACAACAATTGGTGAAAGAGCAGCACTGTGCGAGTGGATCAGTCTGCAGGACGGACCCAGTAGTGGCCTCTGAAATGTTGGAGATCTGAGGAATGTGCAGACATGCAACGTTGGCCTGGCCCAGTTTTTTTTTCTTGTTTACTGAGGAAATAAAGTCTCGTTCACAGTGGTTACAATCCAAGAAAGGTAATTGTTGGGTGACGTACCCTTGAAAACACATTTAGAATATGTGAGCGCTGCGTTCTGATGAGTGTGGATCTTACTGCGTACAAAATTTTAACCCTGGTTTGTGTGTGCGCGCACTAGTACAAGACAGAGTGAATCAGGATGTTGGCCCATTTCCAAAAGAAGAAGACAGGATTCTGTCTCGATGCAGACGGTTGGAGAAGAGGGAGCAGGGGGTGTTGCTGTCAGGAATAGGAATGGGGGGGCTGTCCTTTTAGCTTTCCATTTGCATGCTGATGCCGCTCTATCATTACATGGAGGGCAGGTGTAGCTATTGATATGTTAATGAGGTTTGCGTGTGTTGTGCCTATGTGACCAAGTCAACCAAGCCAGTGTTGTTAATCTACACCTCTATGGAAGCAGAAATATCAAATACAATACAAGCGGTGAGAAGCACTTGTTTGCATTTTGTCTCTAGAATGTTGTTCGACTACACTGCATTTTATTATCGTCTTGTTTCCTTAAGTTAAGCCCTGAGTCTTATAAAAAAATATTAAAACGTTTAGTCACATCTATACGTATATATTTTTTATTTACTTGGCATATGAAAAGTAATGCTTTTTAGATTTATATCCTGTCCATGTTATCCCCCGATTCCTTCTGTTGTGTGAGCGTCTGCCATGAGATACTTCCTGCCTTTGCTTTTTAATTTCGGGGACAGATGCAGCACTGGTCCATCCAGCTTCCCCTCGCTCTGCGTCTCCCCCTCTGCAGCTGCCCGTGTGTTGTGTGTGGCTCGCTGCCTTGCACAACGGGGTTAAAAACAAGTCGCTCCGACGCCTGCCTCACCGGCGCATTCCTATTGGTGCAGGAGCTCTGGAGCTGCTCCAATGGGGCGCAGCATTTCCTTCTGCGTTGGGGGAGCGGTGTTGCAGAGGGCTGTGCTGGTTAATTCTGTTTCGTGCCGAGAAGCAATGCTTCTTGGGAGAATAATGGAGGAGGAGGAGGCTCGGGGAGAAAAAAAAAACAAGGCCGAAAGGGGGGGTGAGGCAGGCAATCTACGTAATCATCTCTCTCTCTCTCGCTCTCTCTTGTTTTATTGCACCCTTATGTTTTGTCCTTCATTTCCTTTTCTTTCTCTCACTGTCACGCTGCCTTTCTTGTGATACTTGGCCGATCGTGTAGCAGAAAAAAGCTCACCAATATTCCGAGTTGTCCGTCCACCTTTAGAACTGCGGGCAGACATTTTAGGCTTCACCACATTAACCCTCCTCTCTCTTTCCCTTTCCTCTGGTCCCACTTGTTTCTTTCTTTCATGCAGCCTAACCAAGGAGTGCAAATAATGATTAAATGATTCAAATACTTTGTGTGAGGTGAAACCTAGGTTGCAAAATCTACAAGCACATTTCCAAGTGCGTTTGCTCAGAGGGTGTTGTCAGGCAGAGAGAGAGAGAGAGAGAGAGAGAGAGAGAGAATAAGGAGCAGGGCAGAAGAAAAACAACCAAGAAGAGCGTTTGCACCAAAGTCAAGCCACTCGACACCAACCCGCTCACAGCTGCCCTGCTTTGTAATGCACAAGGAAACGAACGGCCGGTGCCAGTTTTTTTCCAGTTCACAAGGGCCTTGTTCTGTCACCTTGAGCAAATGGTTCCTGTCGGGCAGAGGGAGGATTCACACACACAAACACACTTCTCCTCAAGACGTTGAGGATGTATGTTTGCTGGATTCATATCGAACATGAAACAGTGAGTGGGACAATTAAAGTCCTTCAGCAGTTCAAAATGGCTGCAGTGATTTGACTCCGTGTGACACCTCGCAATCTTGCGTCGTGCTGCAAATGTTGTTGTTTTTTCAAGGTGGAGCCAGGGCATGCCCTCGCGTTGCTCTGGATAAGACTAAAGTCGTCCAAAAGAGGAAATGGAAATGTCATGCAAATGTGTTTGTCATGCAGTGAGATCATGTGTGAGAAACAGAGGGTGTCTCTGGTTTATGTTATGCCAAAGCATGAGCTCATCTAACATCAAGATGGCTGTTTTGGCCTTCGTGCCCTATGCGATAACACTACTTAGAAAACATCCTTTCCCACATTTTGGAGTAGACATGGCTTACCCTCGAAAGCTCCTTAAAATATTAGAGATGTTCCGATTCAATGTTTTCCTTCCCGGCCGATACGTAGCAATCCAATACCAGTGCGTAAAATTACAAAAAAGGGTCCAAATTCATTACATTACAGTCGTTTAGCAGACGCTTTTATCCAAAGCGACTTACAATAAGTGTATTCAACATAGGTATTCAAGAGAACTACTAGTCATAAGTGCATCTCCTTTTTTAAACAAGCATCTAAGAGCATAAACCAGAGCTACAGTGCAGAAACAAACGAATATGAATACAATAAGTGCAACAAACTAATCATAATAATTCCCCCTCTAATATCTATTTTATATTGCTGTGAAAACATTTCCAGGATTCTTTCCAATTTCTCGCTAAAAACTTGAACACATGATAGCGTCATGATTGACCTTTGTTCAAAACTACTGAATAGAGCTTTAACGCATCATAGTGAAACTCTACACAGCTAAACATTAACTAGCTCTCCTCCTGCCGATTTCAACACAGATTTGTTGTTAACAATGTAGCATTATCATGGAACAAAATAATGTGTTTAACCACAGCTGTGTAGTACTCTTTAGCACAAGTGCAGTAGCCATTGGGTAGGATGTACAGATAAGGTAGCGAGTGACGTATGTCGTCGTTCCTGTGTTACGTAAATGAGCTACTGCGTGATATGTTACCGGTTCGGATCGGTGTGTCGACTTGAACATAACCGATCCAGCAGCTACACAGGAGACATTCCAGATACTCCCATGGGAACAGCTCTGTTAAATGTAACCTGTGAATCTCAGACACACAACGGTGAAGATTTTGGGTTAGGGTTTGACTTCCAACACAATTTGAATTGTCATGGTGTATGAAACTAACTCAAAATCAGTACTAGTCCCAAAGACTAGTAGGTTCATAAAACTACTAGTCCTGAGCAATCTTTACTAGTCCTTCATTAAATATTGTACACAGTGGCGGCTGGTGGTACATTTTCTTGGTAGGGCTGTGCCACATCCAATCAATTTCAGCAAACATCCCAGAATGATTTAATGCAAACAAATTAAGGTATCAAACGCGCATTACTACTTTGCAGTTAAATATTTAACATTTATTCCAACACGAAAAAAAAGCAGTAAATAACACTTTGACAAACACGTCATCTTATTTTAGTCACCCTCACAGGGAATTCAGTATAATATAATATATATATATCATATAATAATATTCTGTATAATATAATAATATATATATCATATAATAATATTCTGTATAATATAATAATATATATATCATATAATAATATTCACTATAATATAAAACACACGCACACGCACACACACACACACACATATATATATATATATATATATATATATATATATATATATATATATATATATATATATATATATATATATATATATATATTCTCAGACAGGTGCTTCATGTCCCTCACTCCCTAACTGTCCATGCTGGTTCTGTCCCCGTTGTTTTAAAAAGCTAAATAAGTTATTAGGATGACGTCATCCAGCGAGTCAAACCTGTCTGGTGTACAGCTAGTAGAGAAGCTTCATGTGCTGCTTCTCTTTCCTGCTAGTCTGCTGTCTGATTGTGAGGTCAGGCTGATCTGGGATCAGCTCTTTCAGCTGTAGTTTCTCCTCTCAGTTCTCCTCTCAAACGGGTCTTGGAGGAGCAGTGCTCGCGCTGGCGCTCGCCTGTAGAGACTAGTCCTGACGAGAATGCGCAGCTTGGGGCAGAACGAAATCTGCCCCAAGCTGAATCTATTTGAGGACGCTGATTGGCTAAATTGTATGTCACTCATTTATATCTGTAGTCAGCATTAAAGCATCATTGGCTAAACTGCTTTATAGACCCGCCTCTTTGGGGCAGTTTCTCCAGCGCCCCAGCCAGCTGAGACGTGCACACGCGGAGAGGACATGCAGACAGGCGGAGAGGACGTGCAGGAAAAGCATATATTTACCGCAGATATCATATTTTACACATATTACTGGGTGATTCCATGTTTCAAAAACACAAATATTGTCAATTTGTATAATTTATTATTATTATAATTAATTTAATTTTTTATTATTTGTAGCTCAAGGGGGGGGGCGGCGCCCTAGCGCCCTCTATGGACCAGCCGCCACTGATTGTACAGCAGTTCAAATTGTCAAGTTGAGGAATTCCGCTATGGAACGTACCGGCTAAAAATGTAGCTATATTCCGCCGTGGGGAGTAACAGCATGTCACCACGGCAGTTTAAGCAGTGAACGCTCGGTGCCAAAAACAATACGCAGTCTATGAATGAAGTAGGCATTTGTTCTAATTTTAGATTAAGTATTTTTGTTAGATCACAAAACGATATTGGGTGTTAGTTCATGTGCTGCAGTGATAAGAGCTTCACGATCTATATTTCTTTTCCGCGGACGAATCTTGGCGGGCCGCTGGTGAAACTGAAAGAGAGGCCCGACCTGATCGATGATTATAGTGCCTTTCACATTGCGTAAACAAAAAATTATAATTGAAACAAAATAGTCTAATATCCTGAACAATTTGGAGAATAGAGGAATGTTACATTTACTTATCGGGAAAGTCTTTTTCCGGACATAAATAACGAATAAAGCCTCTCAAATTTCACTCGCCATGAGGACTAGTGAGAATGATAATTTAGGTAGTCCCTCCAAAAATCCACTCGCCTCGGGCTAGCGGACTAGCGTTAGTTTCCGACCGTGTGTGTGTGTGTGTGTGTGTGTGTGTGCGTGTGTGTATGTATATGTGTATATATGTATATGTGTGTGTATGTGTGTGTATATATATATATATATATATATATACACACACACACACACATACATACATACATACATACATACATACATACATACATACATACATACATACATATATACATATATAAGGGTTGGTTCATTCCATCAATGCAGCCTGCATTCAGCTTGATTTCAGAGGGAAAGGGAAACAGAAGCGGATCAGAAAGAGGCAGTTGAACAGGCAGCAGTATTTTTGTTTTTGCATAGTCCTTTCTTCTTCTTTTTTTTCCTCTAGGTTGCTGAGCCTCAAACGGACAGTGCTTGCGTTGTTTGCCCTGAAACAGATGATTGATTTTGTGTCATGCTGGCCCTGCTGTCGACTGCTCCCCCACCCCCACCGCCACCTCTCATAGCACCTACTTGGCCTTTGTTCTCCATTGTGTGTCTCTCATCCCCAGTCTGGTCCCGGTCCATTCAGGCAGCTGGACATTGCTGTGTTAATGGCGGGCCACACTGCGCTCCCAGGACTCGCGTCCGCTCCGCATGACAACAGCCACATCGCCTCCAGAGTTGGTGGCGATAATATCTCAGCCTTGAAATATAGTTTACATTTCTTACGTGGTGCCAGATGTTTGCATCATTCCCTCATATGTCATTCCTTTAACCCCAGACCTCCAGACTGAGCTTTGTTGTTTTCTAGTTTTGTGCAGTTGCATGGACTGTTAGCTGATGCAATCGTGGCAGAGGCCTCTGATTGCGTCGCTGTAGTGAGAAGTGGTTTGTTCCATTATATTGCATAATAGTTTTAGTAAGCCTGGTTCAGAGACAGAGTTGTGGAAAGACAACTTGGGTAACGTAGTGATTGATGAGCTCTTGTAATAGCACACTGGGTTTTGGCTGTGTGAGTGCTTGCGCCTCTCGCTATTTTTCTCTCTTCTTGGTTGTGCTCAAGCTCATATGTCCCCATGACAATGGAAGTCATTGTGAATCACATTAGAGTGTAGAAAATGAACAACATAGATTCAAGTTTCATTTATTGTCATTGTAAAACACAGGTCTGCACGGCAAAATGCAATCGTTTATGCTCCACAAGAAAAACAAACAAACAGTGGTGCAGTGTCGGCTCCTGTGGCGCTTGGTCCGGCTGGTCTGGGTGAGTGGTCTAAAGATGTGGCGGGCGGTGATCGTCTACCGCTCTTAATCCAGTCCCAGGCTTCATTTGTCCGATGTTGATGTATGTCATAGGCCAAAAGAGCTCCAGTAACAATGGCGGAAATCCAATAAATTAGGTCAGGGCGGCATAGCTGAAAAATGTATCAGGATAAATAGTTTCATGTCAGTCTATTGATCATTTAAATTAACCGATTTTTATGAATTACCAGGATAAAAAAAATTATGGATTTAACAACTTTATTTTGATTGTAACCACCTGACCGTGGGTGGTTTCTTGAGATGTAGCAGACGAAGGTCGCAACTGTTGCACTGTTTTCCTGCACACACACAACAGTGTTCTGCTATCGGTCAGACTTAGAAAAAAACTAAACTAAAAAAAACATTAGATTTTTTTTTATCCACAATTGCCTCACTGTCTGCATGTTTCTGTTGCATTGCTATATGTCGATGGTGCAGCAGAACAGTACACTGTTAAATGATTGGCTGCCTGCGTGCCACTCGTAGCACACTCCATCATCGAGGCATATGATTGGCTGTTTGAGTCAGGGAGGGAGCACGCTAGGGGTTTGTTCATGCAACCGAACTTTGCGTTTTCTCTGTGCTTTTCTGTCTGTTTTGCATTCAATACATTCACGTGAAACTATTGAACATTCTATGACACAATTGTCTTGTTGTTATTGATGAAGTGTCTATCACAGTATATCATTATTGTTTTATTGGCTAGGCCTACAACAAAAGGCAAAATAATAGTTGAGATAAATACCTGTGCTAAAGGCCACTGTTTCACATTCGCACTCTAATCTTGTTTTCCACTGGTGACGTATGAAGCAGGCCAGTAGTGAGAGGCTAAATGTTGAGCATAAATGTTGGATGTTGGACTCTCTGATCGTGTGTGTGTGTGTGTGTGTGTGTGTGTGTGTGTGTGTGTGTGTGTGTGTGTGTGTGTGTGTGTGTGTGTGTGTGTGTGTGTGTGTGTGTGTGTGTGTGTGTGTGTGTGTGTGTGTGTGTGTGTGTGTGTGTGTGTGTGTGTGTGTGTGTGTGTGTGTGTGTGTGATATTGTAAATGTGTTTGGGTGAGTGTGTGTGATATTGTAAATGTGTTTGGGTGAGTGTGAAATCGGATCTATAATGAGCCTTGCTTTCTCCCTGGCCACATAATCCCGTTTGTTTTAGAGGCAGGCTCCATTGATTTGCCTGTTTTTTCATCTTTAATTTCCTCCTGCTGTAGCTCAGAGTGCAGCATATACGGCAGATATATTCATATTCTTCCTACAGCAAGCATGTGTGCGGGGGCAGACTGAGGGGGCTGGTGTAATCTCACTGGACTGGATGTGTTTTGGAGGTTTTATGAGGCACAGGTGGACGCTGAGCGAGCGTGGACAATGTGTATTCATGTAGGCTATGTGTAACCCCTTCTAGCATTCTCCTTGAAGCTATATTTGGATACGACATTGTGGATAGACCACTTTCCCATGTTGCATTGCATTGATTGACACCATCCCGGACAACCAATCGGATACCGTATAAAGCAAAATATCTGTCTCTTATGAGCTTATCTGTCCTGTTTGTTGTCTTTGTGTGTCAAATAACATTACTTAAACTTGGTGGCATGAAGTAAAGAAACAGTTTCTTACTATACCACTACTGCAATATTGGAAAAGGTGTGATATGCTTTTAATGTTAGCTTGTGCTCAAAACATTTAATTAACTTATGAGTTCATAATCAAAATGACACGTCAAGCCTGCATTTCCAATATCCTCTGATCGACGTGGCCGTTGATCCCTGGAGGTTTTTGTGCAGTCACCCATCCCAAACATGTTATTGTTTTTGTGTATTGTGTGATGGGGTTTTGTTCTCACAGCTAAACATTGCATTGCATGTTTCCATTGTTTCCCTGGGATCGTATCATTGTCCCCAGGATGTAAAAGCTTCTGAAACAGTATTTCGACCATGCTACAGTAAGGCTACTTCCAGTAAGGGTCTTTCTCTATATCTCTCTCTCACACATTAAATTTACTGTAAAATCAACACTTACACGTAAAGGTTTACTAGATGATGGGTCCATAAATGTGGTCAACACACGTCTCTCACTCGTTTCCTCTCGGTGTCGTTGTTGTTCTCACTCGTAGCTCTGCTGGTGGCTGAAGTCTGTCGTACTGGAGAGCAATTACTGCTTTTGTTCCTTTACATTTTATCTGCGGACTTCACAATAGTTGTGCAGAACAAAATAAGGATTAATAAGAAAAGGAAAGTCCTCCGTTTTGTGTCCATCATCCTCCCTAAAGCTGCTAACTGTGACTTCAGACGTCCGCTCCGTAGGTCTGATAACGCCGCTGGACACGCCGCTCACTAATCGCTCACTAATCGCTCCAATAACAGCTGCTTCCTCCGTAATAATGCAGACTTTAACTGAACAACAGCTGCTAGTAAAGACAACAAGGTCAGCAATGCCTGTAATCAGTTGTCCATGTTAAATTAACCTGGTAGTCGATCGGTAATCAAGGCTGCTGTTCATGATTTTCCGGGAAACGGCCACGTGATAGGGGTGTGACGAATCAGGGAAGGACACGTCATGACTGCTAAGAATCAGGTGTGGGCGTCATCGTTTCAAAACGTATCCGTTTTCGACCGTCCACACGAAGAGGCAACCCCGGAGTTTTCAAACGTATCCGTCCTTGGGAGCGTTTTCAAACTCCTCCATTTTTGGTGCTCTGAAACTGCGGCGTAGTGTGGACGCTCAGTGTAAACGTAGCAGAACATATGAGTAGTGTGGACATGGCCTAAGACTGGCAGTACTTAATCATTAACACAGCTTGGCTACCTCGCTGTGGTTACGCCGGGATTTGTCAGTGCAACATGTCCACTATGAAACTTGGAGGCAGAACATTTTAATATTTTTTTTTGTTATAACTTGGAATGGTCCTCAAATCTTTCTAGGTCTTGTTATGGCAAATGGCTGGTGCCCCTTGGATGGAGGGTCAACTCTGTTTCCATTTATAAACCAATGGTTAGTGGTGGCTGTATTGTTCAGCTTGTGTTATTTATTTTTCTACAAAAAATAAAGAATAATGCAGCTTTAAAGGAATAGAGAGGCTAGCTGTTGCCCCAAGTATTCTTTTTTCTGCATTTCTGTTTTATTGGATAGACCGCTTGGAGAGAGACAGGAAAGGAAAAGGAAAGGGGATGATATAAAAAAAGACTCAGTCTTGATATATGGTGCGCACATTCTACCAGGTGAGCTACCGGTTTACCGTCTTCATGCTAAGCTAGGGGTGGGAGATATGGGCAAAATCTTTTATCACGGTTTATGTAATTTTATATTGCGGTATGCAACACGATACAGTAAATTCAATTAAACGGTTTGAAAATAGCTGTACTGTATATCATCACGATCTTCCTTACAAAGAAAACCTGAAGTGTCACGTCAGACAACACAAGTTAAAAACAAAAGACTCAACATAGTAAAGCTTTCAGAATAGAAGCTTGAAGGTTCCTGAGAACAATCATTTCAAGTGTTACAGGTTTAAATAAATACCAGCCTGACTTCAGTCAGTGAAGTATAAAAATCACTCAAACCAGTATTTTAGAGTGTACCAACAATTTCTGCCGCAGTGAAAGCAGTATTGCCAAATGTGCTTCCAGGGGACAGGTTTCTACCGTTGCATGGTGTATAACTCCATACCGGCTAACGGTATTTCTCCAAAACTATTCCTTTATAGTGAACATAAGGTAGTGTTGACAAAAGTTTTAGCATCAATCTTAATCTCCAGATGCACAATGAGGTCATACAAAGTTTGAAGTTACTGAGTGAAGAGCTGCCTTTGCAATCCCTTCACCTTACTTTGAACAGAAGTGCCCCCCTCACTGTGAATAAGTGTGCTCGTGTCCATGCTCCCTTTTCATTTGTTCAACTACACAAGAGTGCGAGTGGAGGCTCAGCTGAATTGCAAGAGTTGGTGCGAGGGTTAAAGGACATTGAGGTGTATAGCTTTATGTTTGGGGTTGTTGTCTCTTATCTGAAGTTCAGTTCTATTGCGGACTGCAGCAGCTTTTCTTAATCACACATGGTGAATCTATGTGCAGATTCGACACAAAATGGCTCTATTTTGTATGTTGTGCAGTAATCAATATGGTGTGGCATTGTAATTGTCCAGTTATGGTGCTGGCAAGTGACACCTGACAGTGTAAAATGGTAGTGGTATAATATCTGGCCAAGCTACTTGACGGCCTCAAATCTCCAAAGTCCTTGTTGATTTATTTTTTTTTAAGCTTAAAGGTGCTAAATAAAAAATGAGGACCATACTATCTATGATTGAGGAATAGCCTCTACATGGCTCTCAACATGGTGACGGCTGAGCCGGCAGCTAGACGTTAGCGGTGGCCATTAGCGCAACAGTAGGGCCACACACACACGTATACTAAGCACAAAGTAACTCTGATAACAACACACACATTCTTCATTCTCTGCTCAGGTAGACATTACTCCACTTTGTCTTTATATAGAGTTGTTTGCTGCTATAAAATATTGATCTGAATTCTGAATTTAACACCTTTGTAAAAACAATAACATATCATACCTAAAGGTTTGACTGTGAGAATCAGACCGACTGTTCACTTCCTAACACATCTACCAATCTGCAAGTGAAGCAGTGTCACCTAGAGATGGACTACATGAGGTTCTGACGGGCATCATTTCGGACAGCAACTCCTGCCTCCTAAAACTTGTTAAGAACACAAGCTGTGGCTAAATGCAATCTCAGATCTTGCCATTTGAAAAGTGCATTAGTTTGAATCCTAATCTTGAAAACTGTGAATACAAACTATGTTGATCAGCACATCTCCACATGTCACTCCGAGGAGCGTAGTAAGAATAAAATGAATCTTATGAATCATTATCATGTTCATACCAAAAGCAGTGTACACGCTATGGACACTTTCTTTTTCTATTGTGGGAATGTTTTGTGATGATTTTTACACTCATAATTCTGACACAGTAAAGAGGAAGTGGTTTTTTGAGACAGTTTACGTTTCTTTTCTTCCACAAAGCTGCTATTGGAACAGCTGTTTTAAGTTTTCATGTTGACCTAATTGCATCCACTACATGTCAGGATCTGAATCATACGTAAATCAGTGTAATATTGAGTCCATGGAGTGGGCTACACTTTCTATAGCTACTGTATCTGCATTTGCACGACTCGTCTTTGTCTTTCAGTGTGTTACTCAAGGCTTACCAAACTGACACTTTGTATGTTTGTACCTTTTGTACTGCTGTGCACTTGCTCTCATGGTTGGATTTGTTTTTGTCCTCGCTATAGTACCCCAGAGGTACATTTAGATATCAAAGGATAATCAAATGGTTTGTTTTAGGAGCGTGTATGCCCGCCAGCCAGTACTTAGCAATGTGGGAACACTGGTGTGTTTAGAAAAAACCCGGGAGAAGGGAGAGAGTTATGTGAGAGATGATGAAAGAGAAAGGGTCTCCTCTTGCTGTTCATTTTGTGTGTATGTCCCTCCCCCTTGGACTTGTCTCCAAAATGGCCTCTGTTCTAGTGGAAGTGAAAAGACTTTGTTGAGCCTGCTGGTAATTTGAGCCCGGTATTCATGGCCAGAGGAACGAACAAGGAAGGGAGGGAGGTGCTGGAGGAGGAGGAGGAATAGGGAGAGAGGTAAAGAAAGGCTTTCCTTCTTCGTATGGAATTTACCTCCCTAGTTCACTGTCTGCTTCTTTTGGAAGAGGCCCAAAGAGTGACTCCCTTTGTGAGTTAGGTAGGAGTGAGGTGGCTATTTCTGTGAGGCAGCGATCACAGGGACAATAAAGAGCCAGTGGGGTTTGAAAAGGCTCTGTATCGGGCCACCATGGGATCCACTGCATGCCATCATGTCTAACTATGTTACAAACTCACGTTAACCATTTCATACTGTCCTCTTCTCAACCTAACCAATGAGTCATGCTTAAAGAGGCACGGCCCTTGAACAACCAAAATCCTGATTGTTTCCTGGAGCCTGCCAGTATGTGTGTCCTCACCTGTATGTCTCCGTTGAGGCCACAATGTCCCACTTCTGTAACCACAAGCTAGCTGACATTTCTTGTTGCTACCTACCAGTGTGTGTGTGTGTGTGTGTGTGTGTGTGTGTGTGGGTGTGTGTGAGTGTGTGAGTGGGTTTGTGGGTTTGTGGGTTTGTGTATCCAGCTGGACGGGTTGACATTCTCTGTGTGACAGTGAGCACAGCTGAACTGACCTTGGCATTATTGGAAGTCCCCAGCCTGGCTGTGGTTGCCCTGGTGCTGGAGAGCAGTCGCTGTAGCCAGGGGACCATTACAGAAATGTCACGCGTCCTGTTGCTCTCTGCTAGTAAATCAGCCTCTGTTTGAATGTTGGGGTTGTGTTTTTGTAGTAGCTTTTTTTTTTTGTAACATGTAAAGTGGTGAATCAGATCAGTTTGGTGTTTTTCGGTGACCTTGCTAGAAGCGTGTGAACTCTGGGAGCACAGGAGGGCCCGTTCCCGTTTCTGCAGCCGTGGCTTCTGTCTCCGGCTCTGCAGTCTGACTGGGAGACGGGCGAGCGAGGAGGGAGAGAGAGCAACGGGAGCCGAGGAGTGTGGGTCAGTGTTTCAGCAGAGCGTGGTCACATGATGAGAGGGCTGGGCCTCAAGTCGGATGACTCACCCCTCCAGGCGGCTGGGAGGAGGGCTCCTCCTGCTGGTTCCTTGTGTTAGTGCATCATAACGGGAGGATGGACGTGAGCAGAGCTGTGAAGCCCCTGGTTGTTTTTCTGCTCTTTGAATAGCCTCCTCCCTACCCCTCCACGCTGGAAGCCTCTGTGTGGATGAGAGACGGGCCTATCGGACCATGTCCATACGCAGTTATCCTTTCAGACGCAGGCGTGTGAAAGCTCTATGCTGCTTCTTGCATAAAAGCCTTCATTGTCGACATGAGTCAGCATTATTCTTCATTAGGCGGGTGCGGATGGTTTCCCCGTGTCCCTGTTCAACAGCTGTTTTGACCTCTAGTGAAGGAGTCCTGTGACAGTGCTTCCATTTGTGATCAGGCCTTCATTTTCTGTCAAGTCATTTTCCTTTAGTAACTGAATTGTGTCTAGCTAGTGGCTATCTAACGGGTCCGTTTGATTTAAAGTTATGCAGCATGTAAAAATTAGTTGAATGATGCCAATCGCAATTTTTCATGGCAGACATTTTGACATTTTATAGCAGGAAAAGCACAGGAGTGGAACAACAGCATTCCATGTAGGTTAATTTCCACGCCCCTGGTGTTCAATTAATTACACCTGTGCTTTTATAAAATCCCCACCTATGTTTTGATGTGGTGAAGGTTAATAAAGCAGTCTCTAAAACATCAAATGGAATGCAGTTATGTTACCTCATGTGTTTCATTATTTTTTACATATAAACATAAACAAATTGAATCCAATAGACACACTACAGAGAGGTGAAATGCTGACTCCTAATTGGAGCATATTTAAAGGTAGCATGTATGTAAAACTCAATAAAAGCACACAGACTAACAACAAAAACAAAACAGTCTGGCTGATTCATCCCAAAGTAGCCCTGCATGAAACAAATTGGTAGTGGAGATCAAACGGCCTTAATCACACATTCTGATTATCGGGTTGCTCACGCTCTGTCATGGTGTTGTGGTTGTTTTATTTTTTAAGTTTGTCTTTTTTTTTTTTTTTAAAGGTTGACTAATATTTCTTCAAAATGTCGTCATCCATTCACTAAATGTAATATGTGAAATGTAAATAAAGATATTAATTACCCAGAATATCAGCTGTCGGATGCATCAATCCTAAATGTATCGAGTGCACAGTTAAAGACACAGTGACCAGTGAAGTGCAGTTTTGTTTTTTAACCCATCGTATCACTGACACACTGCGTCATGTAGCAGTAAGTTGGTGCGTGTCCAGGTCCAGACTGATGGTGTTGCTCTCTCTCTCTCCTCAGGTCCCCCATGACCGTGAGCCGTGGGCTACGGCTCGGCGGCGCCCCACCTCTGGAGTGGTCCGTCGCTGTAATTGGGGCCCTGTGATTTCCCCCCTCGCCTCTCCTCCTCCCCCCCTCCCCATCCCATCCCATCCTGTCCCTCCCCTCCCCCTTCCCCCCTCCTCCCCCCTCTAACCCCCCTCCTATGCGTCGCTGTGCCGGACGTCATGAGCATAGTAATCGCGCTGGGAGTCACCACACCTGAAACGTCTTACTCAGATATGGCTGCTGGATCAGAGTAAGTACTGGCTACAGGCCGGGTGGCTGTGCCCTCATCTTCAAGGACTATTCCGGTTTTGCCCATCAGTTTACTAACAACTTACCCCCCCCAACTTAACTTGCTAGTGTGTCTGTGGATGCGGCGACGTTGCTCAAATGGAACGAGTACCTCAGGTTGTACACTAACTTCCCGTTTAACCTGATCATCTACTCCACCCGAATAGCTGCTGCATTGCAGGTGCTATTAATAACAGGAAATGACTGGAAAAGCAAACAAACGGCCAATGTTGAATCAGAAACAGAAATGTCCCATGATGCTGAGCAGCACCTGACCTTTGACCTACCGTGCGTATGTAGTTGTGCATGCGCCCACTTTTAAATGCAGTGGAGCTTTACAATGAACAACGGTGTGTTCACTCTCGTCTTCATGTGTAATTAAGTGCTGAAGATAAAGTTTAATATGGGGGTTTGTTAACGACATACGTGATTGTCTGACCACTCACGAACTCTGTTCTTTTGTTTTTGCCTCTTAGCAGTCGGGTTGGTGGAAACAAAATATCATCATCAATACCCAGAAGTATTAGTATAACTGTCGACTGGCACCGTTGGACTGTTCTTGGTAGTTCTATATATGAATCTGCTGTCTTTATTTCTGTTATTTTGTGTAATGGTAGTAGGCGCTTTGTTTATTGTGTTTCTGTGTGTGAAAAAACACCGAATAACAAAACAGCCACATGTAGTCAATGGCCAGAACTATGAAATGAAGTAGTAGGGGCTCTCCTTTCCCATTTGGGGTCAGTAACCTCCAGTATTTTTTAAGGAGGACCCAGGGGATTCCCTTTAGAAACAAAGTACTTTCTTTTGCCCAAAGCAACACAATACGTCCATGCAACGTCGCTGAGCCCTCCTCTTTTTGTACACGTTTCTCTACAACTGTAGCACTTTGGGTTGTGATAAATATACTATATAAGTCTGCAGGAGAGACCCGAAGAGATGGGAAGTGCTTTACCAGACCGAAATAAAGGAAGTGCTGTATGTGATGCTTCAGTCAGGCCGGTTGCACATGAGCTCAGAAGCGTCTAAAACAAAGCAATGTAATCCTGACTCCTGCACAGGGCTGGACGGTGTTTTGTTTACCCATCAAAGTCTCTTCAGATTCAGACGTCTCAGTGATCACTTTTATCTTCATATCACCAGAAAATGAGTAAGGCGGTTGTGACTTCATTTGAAGCAATCACTCCCTGTGATATTACACAGCACTGGGTGCAGTGTGCAACTGTCCTGCGCAGCTATTTATTATGCCAAATGTAGTGACGGAACAAATAGTTTCACTGTGTTCATACACTCGCACAGAAACTGCTGTGTTATGTTTATTTGGTAGGGCCCGTGCATATTCTTCAAACATCACTGTAAATGCCAAGAGGCTTCATCTGTAGTCCCTGGACAAACTACAAAGTGATTCATCATTTATAAGCATGCAGAGAATATGAATACAAGTAGAAACATCATTCAGGACACCCTTTATACACCGTCAAGTACTGTTAAGACATGCAACACAGAGGCTCATGAAGCAACGCATGCAAAGCAAATACATGAGGGATAATTAAGTTAGTAGATACATGGACTAAAGACAGAATGATGCTGCATTGTTAGACAATAAAAAACATATCAGTCTTGCACAGCAGAACAACGATACAATGCAGGTAGATGAGGGACGAGGACAGACGGGTTGAGGACAGTAAGGTTCCGTTACGTCTTTGACATTAAGCTATGTAGATCACACAACAGAAAAACTACTTCTCAAAATGATGATGTAGGCTATTCCCCAAACACACCTCTCCCTCATGGATTGAAGGTGGAACTAACTGACACTGATGTTTTGCTGCAGGCAACCCAGAAAATAGGGCCTATTTAATAGGTTACATAGTCATTTTGTTGTGGGCTTTTTTGTAATATTTTGAAATAATAGTATTTAAATGGTGTAAGTAAATGCAAGTAGGAGTAATACATTTGTCATTTTTTTTTATTCTGTCATTTTGGGGTGCCCCTGTGGATGCATACCTATCGAGGTGTAAGGGAGGTAGACTTGTATCATGTTCTCTCCACTAGCCAAACGTTGAGTCGCCTGTGAGGAAATGTCCACCGACAGCCTAAGTAAGACCAGTTGCCACCTCTCTGTAGGTAAGCCCACTTACGTGACTGAGGTTATGTGGAATGCAGTCGCTCTCCCTCGCCCTCCCACCCTCACAGGCCCCCTCTAGTTTCCTCCACACAGGAGGCTCCATTCATCACGTGATGAGATACACGGTCTCCGCTCAGATATGCAGAACCCAGCGGTTTAAATCAGACGTTTTGATTCTTTTGACATTTTTAAGTGTTCCAGATTTGGAGGGCATGGGGGGGGGGGGGGGGGGGGTCAAGGTTCTGCACTGTCTGGCCAGACCTCAGCTAAAGGGCAAAAGGAGTTGCATAACATAATGGCCTCCCACATTCCATTTCCTAAAAATCTGCTCTCTGAGGCTGGAAAGCAAAGCGTTGTGGCGCCATCTAGTGACCGACTGATGTATTTATTGAAACCATTGTTTACAAAACAGCCCAGGAAAAAGCATAGTGGCAAAGATGAAATGTTTTATACATGTGATACTTTGTTTTTTTGTCATTCCTCATAATAATGCTTGTTGTTGTTTTTTTTTCCAGCCCTGAGTCAGTTGAAGCAAGCCCTGCCGTGAATGAAAAGAACTACAACAACCACAGCTGTGGCAGCGCACAGGATCATGGGTATCGGGGACTACCATATGCTGTGAGTTCATACAGTTCTCCTCCGATCAATTCTAATCATAGCATGTCTTCATTATACCGAATGTGTTGCTCTCTATTACTCAAAGATAGACAAGTAGAAACATTTAAAAAGCTAAAACAATAACTCATTTGAAGTCTTTTCTGGTTTTCTAGATCTGTGTTCTATAGAAATGGAGCAGTAAGAGTAAAACTAAGGGTTGCCAGTGCTTCTAGTCTGATTGAAGACATGGATGTCTGTCCTACTGTTAGTCCTCTGTAACCACACGCTACTCCCGTTGTTAACAGCTGTACTGTTTCACATACCTGTTGTTTTGGTTTTGGTTTTTTTTGCCCTCATTTTCATTCGTCTCCATTTTCCGTTTCCCTTTTTTTTGCCTGAACACCCACGTTGTTTGAAGATGCAACAGTCTTCCGTTGTGTGTTGTCAGGATCACAACTATGGCGCGCCCCCTCCCCCCACCCCACCCGCCTCCCCGCTCTCCCAAACCATCATTCCCCGCATGGACCTCAACGGCGTCGTACGCGGCTCCCGCTACCACGACGCCCCCGAGGACAACTCGGCCGACAGCGACAGCTCCTCAGAGGAGGACGGGGCCGTGGCCGGCTGGTGTCACTGCAGCCTGACGCCGGACGGCCTGCTCATCAAGTGTGACAACTGCAGGTGAGCGAAGAAGCACCCGCCAAGTCTAGATCCTGGAGCGTGTAACGACCGCACCGTCTCGCAAATTCATGAGAAAGAACAGAGCAGGTGGAACATTTTGAAAGTCTAGTTATTATTTTAAGTAAAAATTCCATACCGTTCTGTTTTATATGTATACTCCTGACATGAGGGCTCTGTTTGAGACTTTCAAATGACATTCACTGCTCTCGATTAGGACCCAGTGTGGTGAGATTGTAGCAGCATCAACATGATCACAATTTAGTTTTTATTAAATACAAAACTTTGTTTTCTTTTTGTAGAGTCAAACTCAAAATTCTGATGGGTTTTATGGCCTTTTTTGTTTGCAGGGGACTCGACAGGAGGAAAGGAGCAGAAGGCCAACACAGAAAACCCGAAAATGTCTCCGGTACTATGTCTTTTGTCTTTGTTTGGTTCAATCATTTCCCCATAGTAGTCTGTAAAGTGCTATCTGGTGACCATGGTTTGTGGTTGTTTGTAGCTGGAGAGAGCAGTGCCACCGAGAGTGGTGACGAAGAGGTGTCGCCCTCCACCATCTCCTACACCGCCACCCAGCATACGCCCACCAGCATCAAACTCACCGTCAACCGGGTCAAACGGAGCAAGTCCAAAAAGAGAAAGAAGAGCACAGAGAAGGCCCACGGAGCACAGAAGGGCAAGAAAGTCAAGGTATGCAAACTGGTGGAAGCAGAGTGAATCAGGATGAGTCTAGCAAACAAATCTATTGACAGATTACAGGAAATTATAAGCTCAAAGCCCAATATGGAGCTGTTATTTTCTTTGCCACAAGCACGCCCCATTGAGATTACCTCAATGTTGTTACTGATTGCAGAACAGTTGCTGCTTTACATGTCCATGTATTGATATGGGTTCATCTTCCTTCTCGCAGGCTTTCAGAGAGGGTTCTAGGAAGTCCATGAGGATGAAGGTGAGGATTGGAGTTAATCCTACGTTTATGTTAAAGGTCCCATATTGTAGAAAGTCAGATCTCCCTGTCTTCTTTTGGTTATAAAGCAGGTCTAGGTGCTATATAGATACCGTGAAAGCATCAAAAGGCTCAATCCACGGAGAAACGCACGCGGCTCTTATTCACAAACTGTTCCTCTAAGCGAGCCATCAGGACTTCTGTGATGTCACAGCTATACTGTATGTAGAAGCAGTCATTCCCTGCCTATAATGGCACTAAAATAATCAACTAAATAGTGCTAAAACAGAGCGTGAATACAGGTATATTATGACACACAGTATGAGAAAAATAGTGTTTTTTGAACATTAAAGCACGTAAACATGGAAATGAGGGTGATGTGTCTCCTTAAAGTTCTACTCGGTGCCATCAGCCTCGTGCTTCAACCCGCTCCGTCTTGTCCTCTGTCTAGAACTCAACAACGGAGGCCAGCGTGCTGGATGAGAACACGGCAGAGGGATGGGAGAGCAGGATCCGCCAGTGGACGGACCAGTACGAGGAGGCTCTGGTAAACCAGTACAGCGCCGACGTCCAGACACTCCTCCAGCTTCACCGCGCCGCCAGCACCACTGTTTCAAAGGCAGAGAGCAACACGGCGGTGCCCCTCGCCACCACACAGATCCACGCCTCGGTCGACGCCATGGACACCATCAACCGCACTGAGCTGGCCTGTAACAACACTGTGCTGGGCTCACAGATGCAGGTCAGCCCACGTCCTGAACCAAACTCTGTATTGATTCAGCTTGTATGTCCCAACGTGTGCATGTGCAACAAACAGTACCATTGCAAAAGATGCTATGTAATCATTAAGGCCATAACAACACATGATGTATAGTCGGATTACATCTTAGTTACTGATTTTGCATGTAGGCCCTGAGGGCTCGGTCGATACGGCTTTTCATAATACCGCGATATTATTACGCAATGACGCAATGTATATCTCCATATCTTCTCTAAAATAACATAACTGTTTGATTAAACCCTTTGATGCGCGTGATCATACCAGCATGATCATTTAAATTAATCTGAACACTGACATGATGTGCTGTCATTTTAAACTCAGTGATCTTTTATATAGTTTGATAAATTATTCACAAAATTGAAGTTCCATTATTTCTAAAATAGTTTTTTTTGTGTTTTTTTTTTAAAGTTGTCATTCATTTGATGTATTTTTTAAATGTTCATTCATTTTTAATTCATTTATATATTATTAACAGACCTGCTGACTAACTTAATGAATGAATGTGAAATTGCCTCATTGGAAGATCACTTTTAGTTCTTGGTTGCTTTTATTTTGAAGTCGGTTCTTAACGTCTTTCCCTGCTTCCCTCCAGATACAAAAACACAGGCCTCATACTCGCATCCATACTCATACGCCACTCGCCCCCGTGTGGGTGTGTGTGTGGATGTGTGTGGGTGGATGGGTGTGTGTGTGTGTGTGTGTGGGTGTGGGTGTGTGTGTGGGTGTGTGTGTGGGTGTGTGTGTGGGTGTGGGTGTGTGTGTGGGTGTGGGTGGGTGGGAGGGAGAGAGTGGCGGGAGCAGCCAAAGGCAGTCTCAAAAATTCTGCGACTATTAATATTTGTCCTTGATTCTCTCGATATGTTCATTTACTACATCTCGCGTAGAACAAGCGTCAGTACATCGAGTATATTCCATATATTGCCCACCTCTATGCCCTGCCTGCATGGATAATAACCAGTGTGATGTGCCGTTCGCAGCTCCAGTTGGGGCGGGTAACACGAGTGCAGAAACACAGGAAGATCCTACGCGCAGCCAAGAACCTGGAACCAGACACGCTCATCATTGAATATCGGGGGAAGGTCATGCTCAAACAGCAGTTTGAAGTCAACGGGCACTTCTTCAAAAAGTAAGACATCACGGTGTTTGTATCATTGGGTTTCTCCGCCATATGCTTTTAAATGTTTGGGTGCAAAGATGCTCACAGAGATCCCAGTGTTGATACCACCGTGGTCACATTTTTCCCCAGACCCTACCCCTTTGTGCTGTTCTACTCGAAGTTTAATGACGTAGAGATGTGTGTCGATGCAAGGACCTTTGGAAATGACGCCCGCTTCATCAGGAGGTCCTGTACACCCAACGCCGAGGTCAGCCAACAATCTCAATGCCTTTCTGCGTAGCTGTGAGTTCTGTCAGGCTGCTATCGTAGAATCTTTTAACTGAGAGAACTCGCGCATCTGTTCCCTTCTCCAGGTCCGGCACGTGATTGCTGAGGGCATGATCCACCTGTGTATCTACGCCGTCAGTCATATCACAAAGGACGCTGAGGTCACCATTGGATTTGACTACGAGTTCAATAGCTGGTCAGTACTGCTCCTAAACCCTTATCTGTCTTTCCACACCTGCCTGTGACCCAGCCACTAGAAAGCACCCGTCCATAACAAGTAACACAGGTCAAATCCTACTATCTGTACAACATTCAAGTATACGTGGTAATGGTCTATGTTCTGTCTAGAAACACATGTTGGAGTGAATCAAGTAGTAGTTTACATAAACAGTTGTTGCTGCTTTAGGATGTCTTGTGTTCTGACCTCCAGTTTAATCCTTTGTCTCTTAACAACCCCCAGTAATTACAAAGTGGACTGTGCCTGCCATAAGGGCAACCAGAACTGCCCGGTGCAGAAGCACAACCTGAGCCCCAGGGAGAGCTTGCTCAGCGCCCCCTCGCTGCCGCCGCCCTCCGCTCTGGCAGGTGCCGAGACCCGGCGGAGAAAAGCCCGGAGGAGAGAGCTAGAGAGCGGCCTCGCCGGTGACGGCAACCAGACCCTGAACCAGCACCAGGAGGCCAAAGAACTGCAGGGGACCAGTGACACAGAGGTGTGTGTGTGTGTGTGTCAAGCTTAGGCCACATCCACCCTACTACGTTTCCATTTTAAAACGCATATCATTTGCTATGTTTACACCTAGCCTCCACACTACTCTAGCGTTCTACAACCCTTAAAATGGAACCGCTACCGACGCAGTTTTATATAGTGTGGACAGGTGGAAACGTAGACCGTTGAAAATGATGACACCTGATTGGGTCTTAGCAGTAACGACGTGTCCTTCCCTGATTGCTGCCAGAAGACAAGAACAGCAGCCTTGATTATCAATTATTACCAGGTTAATTCAACATGGAGAACTGATTACAGGCGCTGTTGAGCTTGTTGTCTATACCAGCAGCTGTTGTGCAGTTAAATTCAGCATAACTCTACTACTGAGAAAGATCTTAAGTATCAAGCACAAAACAAATGTGTAACAGAAATGTATTGGGGTGGATGTAGTCTTGGATGAAGGGATCAATCAATACTTTTACGTTACCTTAAGGTTAAACAAAGATCCTTAGATTTAACTCCATTACACATGAATGTGTCCGCAAACGGGAAAAATGTTAATCTAGCATGTTGTCCTCATGTGCTATTAGGAGAGACTGCTGGATGAGCTGAACGTGGAGGAGGGAGAGGAAGGAGAGGTGGATGAAAACGGGGTGGCCATCTCCAGTAAAAGGGTACGACACAACTTTTCTCCCAGTACAGCTGTTACACTAATTTAGCGTTTGTGTTCGCTGTGACAATAGATTCCAATTCCAGCACAATACATCAGGACAAGAGACAATGTTTCCGGTAACTCTCTGCCCGTGTAACTCCTCTCTTGTGTCTGTGCTCTTTCACGTAGACCTGTAACAACCTGGAAAGGAGGCGCAAGAGAGTGGGAGGAGCAGAAGTCAAGGAGGAGGGCGCGGAAAGTGAGGACGGGGCGGGAAACCCCGCAGGGAACACTCCTACACCCCTCAATGTCGGAGTGGGGGTCAGCACACGACGCTCCAGCTATGTGATGGTCAGTGAGCGAAATCCGGCTGTTCATCCGTATATCTGTTCATCTTCTTTTTCTTTTGTTAATACATTTTTTTTGTCGTTCATTCTTTTTCAGGACGCGCCGTCTACTGAAGAAAAGACCTCATTACCCAACCTGCCCGCTCCCATCGCCCCCCCTAAACCCGCACGACCCACCAAGCCTCGGCCCAAAAGTCGGATCTCTCGCTACCGGTCTAGTTCGTCCCAGCGAGCCCGGCGGCAGCGCCAAGCCCTCGCCCAGCAAGCGGCGGCGGCGGCAGCAGCGGCCGCCGCGGCAGCGATGGCGGCACCGCCGTCATCAGCCGACCAGGGTGCCTGTCTGGATGAGGAGGGATCTCAGGGCCCGTATGGTTCTGAACACGGCCACGGAGAGAGCGGTCTGGGGGCTCATCTCCTAGACGGAGACGGCCATGGTCTAAACTGTATAAATAGAGGCAACCTGCGTTACCCCAAGACCAAGAAGGTTAGAGGACGCTAGACCGTGTAGAAATGAAGTGTAGGATTTACGCCAAGCTTTCTTATTCATGTAGTACATTCCTATCGAATGCAGAGTTAATCATTGATGCGTCTTTGTTCTCAGTACCTGGTGACAGAGTGGTTGAATGACAAGGTCCCTGGAGGGGAGAAGGTCCACCAAGAGGTGCCCGTTGAGCGCCCGCTACGGATAACCACTGACCCCACGGTGCTGGCCACTACCCTCAACATGCTGCCGGGCCTCTCCCACTCGTCGCTCATCTGCACCGCGCCCAGACACTACGTCCGCTTCGGCTCCCCCTTCAACCCCGAGAGACGCCGGCCCCGCCCGCTCCAAATGGACGGCACTTACGGCTGCTACAAGAAGGTGAGACATGAGATGGAGTTTGGAGAAACAAACAGGAGTAGCAGCGTGGGAGCAAATCAATGTACTGCTCTGGACGAGGGCAGCAGCAACACTTATTTTTGATACCTAAAAAGATCTATATTGGTTTAAATGTACGCTATATTTAGATGAAGCTGTTCTATCCATCAATGCTCTCTTCAAAGCCACCAGACCCATCTTACCTCGCAGAACACAGGAGTAGCTGGTCTGTTGCTGCCTCGATTGGTTTGTAAGTTTGTGATACTGTGTGACTTTGGGGCGACCGTGGCTCACTGGGTTAAGAGGCTTGTCTGGTAACCACAAGGTCGCCGGTTCAATCCTTCTGGGACGTGTCATGTGTCCAAGTGTCACTGAACCAGCCTGTCATAGGCAGCCCACTGCTCCCTATAGACACATTTCCCCCTTAACGGGATGAATATAGTATAATAAAATTAAAATAAATACGGGTTAACCATTGAAACACCAGAGTCACACAATAACACAACAAGCTAACCTGACAAGGAAGTGCTAGATCCCCAAACTCCCGTGTTCTGTTCGGTAAAATTGCTGTTTTTGTCGATGGCTTTAGCGAGAGCCTAGATGATGGCTTCAGTTTTCCGCCAGGAACATTTTAAATTCAATATTGTTAATATAGATTTGTAAGTATCTAAAAGACATCCACAGCACTACATTGATTTGCTACTCCATCTACTCTAGGTAATGAGCTGTTTATGGAGAAGAACCTCATACAACCCCACTTCAAAACACCCAAACTATCCCTTTAAATTGTCTGAAAATGTGTCTCTTGAATCCCGTGTTTAACTCCTAAGCTCTTGCACCGTATGCTGTTGTTTTGGTGAAAAATGACCAGTCAGAAGAATTTAAAGTTCTTGTTTTTACCATCATTATCCCCTAAATTGGTCATAAAATGTATTCTACCTAAAACTGTTAATACTTGTGACTTCCAATCACCTTATAATATGTTAAGTTCTATCCAAACCATTCTTCAACTAAAGACCTTTCTGAGAGATTGGGTTAAGTTTAAGGAAGATGTTTCTAAACAAACACTTTAGTTGTTTTAACCCGACATTACTGTTGTTTCGATGCAGAGATGGATAAAGCAGGTGGAGGATGAGAGCTGTTCAGCCAGTGTGGAGGATGGCACAGAGTCCACCTCCTCCCAGCAAAGTACCAGTAGCAGGTCCACCCCCAACCCCCTGTCCAGCGGTACGTACAGCCCCACCTCCATCTGGATGACTCATTTACTCTGAAAGCACCAAAGCTGCAGGAGGAATGAACGTTAGATCAGAACTAACTGGGTGGTATTATGACTCAGAGTACAACTCAGTGAAGGGTGCGGTCCAGATTGGAAGCATGTCTCTCGTCTTGTTTCGATACCTTCTTGACACTAGAAGTGTACTCTCTCTCCCGTTTGGTCCAACTCACTTGTGTTATTTCACGTTTGTAAAATCCCAGATGTCAACGCACCGTTTAAGAAGCGCCGCGCCAAGTACGCGGCGGAGACGACGCCCGCACCCTCGGACCACCTGCTTCGCCCGCTGTCGCCCATCACGCCGCCGCTCCCGGGGGACTCCCTCCACCCGCCGCTCCACAACCCCTGCGGCTCCAACGGCCTGGTCTACTCGCCCATGCCCTCGCTGCCCGCCAGCCGCTGCAACACGCCGCTGCAATTCGAGGTGAGGGCACAGCCACAGAGACGCACCTAGATTCACCCAGACGGTTGTCCGTCAGAGCTCACGTGGTGCATGAGTATTCACCAATGGTTCCTCCAATAACATCCAGTTTGGTAAATCCCACATGAACCCAATTTGTGAACATCGATCTCAGGCAGCTGTCCTAACTTGTTGAAGTAGTGGTTTCATGAACGCTCTTCTAAATGAACACCTCCTGCTCCGTGTAGTCTGGTCAGTCAGTCTAGCTGGTTTGGGTTGTTGTTGCTGAACACCCACGACCTCGACACATGAGCCTTTTTTATGTAATGAACAGGCAGAGTAGTGGCTGCAAGGCTTTGTGCCAGCCAATAGGCAGCCAATCAAGAGTTTATTTCTATAGAAAGTGTATCTGTGTCCACATAGCAGCACTCCAAGCTCTCTTTCCGATGCTTCTTTGACAACAATATCTTAACACATCACCACCATTGTACGATAGACTAGCATGATTACATGTCTATTTGGGCTGCTATGTATTTGTTTTACATAGTGTTTTCACCACGAGCACCAACTGGAGGATGTCTGCTTCATACCGTGTCTCCGCTCAGTCTGACAGCCGAGACGTTGGAGCGACAGACGGCGTACGGTTCTAACATCACAACACTCACACTTTTCGTCCTTTGTTGTGATAGTGTCGGTCCAAAACATAAAGCTCAGCAGAGACAGACAGGGCCAAAACAAGCTTCTCCTCTATTCACCGTAGTGACATCATAGTGACATCACCAGCGCTTTTCTGAAAAGAGATTTTCAACTTGAAGTGCTCAGAGCGGTCGCACAAAAAAGTGTGGAGTGCACCGTAAAGAGCCGCTGGGTGCAGCATACGCTCTCTCCTCACCTAGAACAGAAAGAGTCCGTCACATCATTTAACATCCCCTGTAACTACTCAACATCACATCTGGCAACATTGGAACTGTTTGTGTGCAAATTAACGTTTTGACACTTGACGTAATTTAATCTTTGTTCTGGATTAAACACAGTGGTGAGAGCAGCCGCACTAGCAGTGAAAGTGAAAGTCAATTTGCTGTTAATCTGCCCGGGCAGACTGTTCAAATGCTAATGAGCCTTTGGGACACACCATGTGTGTTTGACAATATGACGTTTCTAAGAGCTTTTTCTTTCTGCTCTCTAGAACATATCGTCTCCTGAGGCGTCTCCTGTTCACCGGCCAGAGTCCATCTCTCCCGAGGTACGTTCCCGTCTCTGTGACACGACCTCCTAGTTGCAGATACAAACAGTTATATGCTATTAACTACTCAATGTTGTCTCATTCACTTTGTACTCTCTGTCTCTGTTCTTCCTCCAGCTGTGTCTTCAGACAGACTTTGACATCCCTCGTCCTCAGTTCCCCGACCTGTCCCTCCCCTCCAGCTTGGAGAGCTCGGTGGCGATGACCTCGGATGACTTTTCCCTCCCTGGAGGCCCTTCAGGCCACGACTCCCAGGGTCCATCATCTGTAGGGACATGCTCCCTGAACCCAGCGTCCTGTCCTTCCTCAGACCTCACCTCCCAAAACAGGGAGGCCTTCAGGACAGAGTTCAACCTCATATACACCTGTTCGCCCCTCAACGCAAACCTGGGCAACCCCGTGGCCACCGACCGCCACCTCTCCCAGTCCGAAGGAGGCTTTTCCCCAGCGGAGTCCTTCCACAGCTCCATAAGCGGCCAGGGGCCGCTGGGAGACGCGGGCCCCGGCTCCACGTCGCCCTACGGCGAGCCTCACTATGGAGGAGGCTACCCGGATAGTGGCACGCCTCCTCACACCAGCAACCCACCGCAAAAGAAGAAGGCAAGTTCTTCACATCTTAACGACGAGGATAATGTGAAATTCATTTTTTTAAATCAGCGTTTTATTTGTTCTTCTCCAGCACGAATGACTTTGAGTGTGATATGTTTCAAGTGAAAAGCCAAACCTCATGATGTGCTTTTTCCCCTTGCTCTGTGTTTGCTCCTTTGCTTTGTCGTAAATATTTCAATTGGTCCGTTTTGTGTCAGGTGGTCAAATCCAAAAGCAACAGGCATTTAAAAAAGAAACGTATTTAACCGTTTTATGTTTCTATCTGAAATGATTTCGACTCTGTAGCTTTGACCCTTCCTCCCCCTCCCCCTCCCCCTCCCCCCCTCGCTGCTCCTTGACACTTTTTGCCAAGTCTCTCTTCCACTTTTCTTCCAAGGCAGAGGGCCAACCAGCATACCATTAGTCTGCTGACAGGGAAGCCAGATTACCAGGCTATAGCTGTAAGAAGTGAATACAAGCCAGTACAAAATATGGTGAATATTCTCCCTACAACTACATCTTTAGAAGTGTGCATGTAAATATTGTTTCTTTGCATCTGCATACAACACCCACCCCATGCTCCGACAGCTCCGCCCCCCCTCCCCCTCCACCCGACCTGCATTGAATTACGACTCTTTAGTTTTGAGCAGCAGTGTTAAGTTATTCTGCCATTTCAGTCCAATCCATTGAAGCGTGTGAAGGTTCATCCATCACCTTGGACACGGGAGGCCGATGGCTCATGAGTTGTGTTGACGGTGTGGAGGTGAAGCCCACGCCTCTTTGCTCCATCTCATCCATCCACCTCTACTACAAGCCAGGCTACCAGACATACATCACCACAAGGGCTCAGGGGAAATGAAGGATGTTCTCCCAGTAACACGAGTCAGCAGTCACCCGGCAAATGTAACGTTAAACTGAGCGAACGCGTTAATGCCGCTAGTCGCTCCATAGTCCTGTAAATCAGAAGTCATCGCATGTCAGACATGTGAGGCGAGTTATTCTGAGAGGAGCAACAAAACATGAAAATAAAGTACGGCTCTTCCATAGATGCCCCCTCGATATGTCAAATATCCATTTTCCTTACAAGGTGTACAGTCTTAAAGACTCTACCTTGCTAAAAAAATACATCGACCTGCCTAAACTTCATTTGAGCTTTCGCCTGTACAAATAGTTCCATCTTCTTATTTCGGTGAATGAATCCTCTAACCTGTCCAGCTAAATAGTAGAAGCGAGTGGCCGGTCGGGACCGAGCATGCAGACTATTAACAGAGATGAGAAGGAAGCGAGACGGCTCACTCCTTAGCTTCCGCCCTCGTCAGCCCCGCAAATACACAATGTTTAACTCTTTGAGTCGCTACATTCACTTGTAGCGCTGATTAGTAATTCAGATTCATTTTCAAACCAACGGATATACATTCTGCAACTTTACTTCTGTGTACAGAATCACACGCTGTGACAATCGACCCGCCTCGTTATGTTTTAGTTTTATCTTTTCAGTTTTTCATTTTAGTTTTGTTTCAGTTTCAGGTTTAGTTTTTATATTCGTAGTTTTACAGTAGTAGTAGTTTGTTTTTGTTAGCGCCAGGTATATCGTCTCAGGAGTATGTGGCTGCAGTAATCAATCAATCAATCAATCAATCTTTATTTCAGACTCAGGATCCATATAAGACAAATACATAAAATACATGTTTAAATCTGTGAGGACTCCTTCACTAGCACACACCTGATCATCTACAATATTACAACCCTGTTCCTGTTCTTTAGTTCTACTAGACTAGACCACATGTGGAAAACCAGGGATTCATTGTGAAGCCAGCTCCAGGACCGTCAGGTCCACTCACTTACTCGGGTTCAAGCCGTCTCCTTTTTCCAGTCGTGATATATTTGAGTAAAAAATTAAAACTAAGTTTGTTTGTATTCTGTTTTTTTTACCAGGCAATTTCATTTGTCTAGTTTTAGTTTAGTTCCAGTTTAGGATCATTCTTTTGTTTTTAGCTTACATTGATGACCCTGCTGGACACCGTAGCAGTCAGACAGTTACAAACGTTGTTCTGCAGCATAGTTTTCCTTTTAAACCGTGTTTGATGGTATGCAACAGGCTAACAATGGGAGCACTGGTTTGACCTGACACATACTGTGTTTATAACTGGGGCATGTGAAAGGTGATTTAAAAAAAACCACTGGCAAGTCTAGCAGGACAGTCTCCACTGAAGACATCTTCCATATTTAGTCCTCGTGGTTGTTCTGACACTAGTATCAGAAATACGTGAGTCGATGCACCGATCTGATATCGCATCGTTTATCAGCTCGGTTACGCTACACAGGAAACACAACAGGTGTCACTTGCTACCCGATCCATACTGAGCATGTGCATCTCTCACCAGAGATGAGGAAGAAGCCAGAGGGCTCACTGCTTAGCTCCGTCCATCATCAGCTCCTCGATGGCTGCGTCTGGAATCAATGATGGAAGCAGCTCAGGAGAGAGCCCTCTGGCTTCTTTCTCATCCTTGTTCAGAGGAGCACATGCTCAGTACCAATCAAACAGGTGCTGCAAGAGAGTGTGACGTTAGCCAGAGCGAGCAACATGTCAGCAACATAGCAATATTTAGCAATGAAAAATCTAGATATAAAACAGAAAGACATTCATTCTCTGATTCTTTGCAAAGAGTTGAACCTGAGCCAGGCTATACAACTACTGTATGTGAGCCATCACATCCGTACAGGGTTAGTGGTCTACAGCTGGTACAAAAACAATATATATCCATATATATATATATTTATTTATTTATTTTTTGTTATTAACGCTGTTATCGGCCGATACGCAGGTTCATGTATGGGAACCCAGAAGAATAAAATGGCAGCTGAACATCACCTGCCTGCTGCAGTCTCCCCGATATGTCGTGTTCTGCTACTGCAGAGCTTCAGACGAGGTCCATCCACGTCAGTATCTGACTGTGTGGTCATCATTCCGCCCCCTGCCTCTTTCATATACCCCCCCCCTCCCCCCTTCTCTGTTCCCACAAGCCTTCTCTCTGTCATGACGACATTAAGCTGGGATGAGTGCTCTCATTCTCATTGTCAATACTGGAGGGGTGTGTGTGTGTGTGTGTGTGTGTGTGTGGACGTTGATGTGTGTGTTTGTGTAGCTGTTGTGTCAGCGTGGTTGCATCATGGCGTGGTGCGTTCAAAGTTGCCTGCTCTGTCATCAAATGTTACTAACAGTGCATCCAGAACACACGGCGTGATCCACAGCACAGGCCTCTCTCATGACTACGAGTGTGTTAGTGGAATGGAGATGCACACGGTGTCATTTTCATGTCAACGGTGATTTCCATGGTGATTACGGTCTGTGTGTTTTCTTTTTGTTGTGTTGAATAGTTGTTTCCAGGTGAGTCCTCTCCGGTGTGGTGCATGCCGTCTGCCCATCACTCAGTGCAGTTTTGGTGAATGGTGTGACTCCGTCAGCGGCCCCAGCATCAGAGTGAATGACGTGATGCGTGTTTGTGTGTCAGTCCTCCAGCAGCGGGTGTTTAATGGCGCCTCTCCTCCCTCTGCTGCCTCAGGTGTCTTTGCTGGAGTACCGCAAAAGGAAGCAGGGGGGTGGCCGCGACTCTGAGCCGGCCGGCGGCGGCTCGTCGCTGGGCAGCACCCCCACCCGGCCCTGCTCCCACTACAGCCAGGACTGCCATCAGCAGATGCAGCCGACAGCCTCCCCGCACAGCTCCTTCTCCTCCTCGGCCCACGCCTCCTCCGTCCTGCAGATAGAGGAGGTCAGTCCTCCGGACCACCAGGGCTCGTCCCTGCAGCCCAGACACCAGGACAGCAACAACCAGTGGTGAGAAGCCCTGAACAACGACCTCAGTGCATGTCTCATCACCTGGAAGTTCTTAACCCTCTGAATCCAGATCAGTTTCGGGGCGTTTCTCCTCCCTGTGACCTTTATTTTCACTGCAATATAAAGATCCTGCTCCTCTATGGAAACAGCACATGGCTAGAAGTAGAGACTCCAACACGTCTGTGGTGCTGTACAACTCAGTTACAATGACAGAAATCACGAAAAAAGAGTTGAACATCTTTGATCATTTATTTGACAAAAATTGGAAAACACTGGAATCTATATATCCAACATGTTTCCACGTGTTTCCACCAATGTTTAACATATATTGAACTATTTACATTACAACCTCTCCTGTCCTCTCCTCAGTGCACTTAGACTGTTGGTCTAATCCATGCTGGATTCCTCAGGAACGCGTCATTTATTGTTTTTAGAGTAAACGAAACATTTAGGATCAAATGTTTTTGATGAAATATAACAACGTTAAGCTTTGTTTGGGCTGTTTTTTCTGAGGGAAGCGTTCGTCACACATGATGTGTTCGAGGACTGCCGGAAAGATGAAAATCTGACGATGATGCAGTTTTTACAGATTCTGGCTGTTATAAACAGTTATAAACAGTTATAAACAGTTATAAACAGTTATAAACAGTTATAAACAGTTCTGGGGATTGTTTAAAGAAAACATGCTTTTCAATCCTGCCGGAGGTTTTGGGATTCAGAGGGTTACGTCTGGATTTGGTCGTGATCAGAGTTTGCAGATAACCTTTATGTTTGTGTGTTTTTCCAAAGGATGGTCCCCACTACTGTTGAACGCCTAAGGGAAGGTCAGGGGGTTCTGGAGCGAGTGCTCAGAAGGATGGAGCGGGTTTACAGGAGGAGTGACGGCTCTACAGAGAAGGAATCTGGTATGACCACGTTTGAAACTTCAGGGATCCCTGCAGAGAAATGGGGTTGGCAAAAAAAAGAACAATAATATTCTTTAGGATAACTATCGATGGAAATGAACCCACGGCTATTGATGTTGTGCTTTAACCTCCCTAATGATAACACGTGTTCTGTGTTCTCAGATGCAGATCGGTATGAGGTGCAGGCGGCGTCCATGGCTTCTCCCATGAAGAGTCCACACGGATACAGTCCCTCTGTGTACTCGCACCAGGTAGCCTGTACAGACCAGTTCTATCACGTGTTCCCCAACCATCAGTGTTTCACTGATGTTAGTATTCAAGCTGCCTGATGACCCCTGGCCTTGTTGAGTGTCCATTTCTGTTATTTGCATTCAAGACACTTGATTCAGACGTATTGCTAATGAGGCCAGTCTCTCTGTTTCACTTGGTTTTAATCATCATATCTTCAATGCATTTTGGCAGCATTTTCCTTTGGATCTGTTGCGTCACCCACAGACTGAAAAGTGAAACTAATGAGGAAGTGTCTTTAAAGCTGCATTCTCTCTAATGTCCACCAGGGGGCGACTCCTCTGGTTGTATAGAAGTCTATGAGAAAATGACTCTACTTCTCTCTTGATTTATTACCTCAGTAAACATTGTAAACATGAGTTTATGGTCTCAATCTCTAGTTTCAAGTCTTCTTCAATACAGCATGATGTTCATTTAGTAAACTATGATCCATTTAGAGTCAAATAGACCATAAAGCAGGGTATGCTTTAGGGCGGGGCTTACTGTGATTGACAGGTTGCTAACACGACGTTGTCTGGTCTGGGAGTCGTCCGTGTTTTTGGTTTAGAACTTTAGAACTTTATTTTCTGACCTATAACATTTACTTAAACTCAAGTGCTAATTATAAGTTGGAAAGTCGTTCATATTTTCAACTTGCAGGTAGATAACACAGAAGTCTGTCCTTAAAGGTTCATAAACGTTAAATGTTTTTAGTCTCACACCAACAAACACCGTTTCAGTTTGTACGTGAACTCATTGTTAGTAACTACCTGCAGTGTACATGTGGACATCAGTGAGCTCTGGGAGTCGTGGACACTAAAGACTGAGTGTGTGTCCTCTGTGTGTGTGTTCAGTCATCAGAGAGCCACCGGCAGACTGACAGCCCGTCGTTCCTCCAGCAGACCTCCAACTCTCCATTCCGGGGTTCCTACAGTCCCTCATCAGGCCAGAGCTTCTACCCACGCCACGTGTCCCAGGACCACCCTCCATCCTCCTACCCCAGTCGCACCCCCACCCCCACCTCCTCCGCCTCCTCCTCAGACTCCCGGCCGCCAGCGGGCTCTCTACACCAGCAGAGTGGCAGCAGTAGCGTGGACGGAGGCCACGGCTACGGCAGCAGCCACTTAAAAGCGAGTCTTTTGAACAGCAGCGGCCTGGTGGGGGCTCCCAGCCCGGGACCCAGGCCCCACGGGCAGACTAAGACAGACTCTGGTGCCCAGGCCTGCAGAGGGAGTCAGCAGCAGGCGTCTCGCAGCCTGAAGTCGGGCAGCCCGGGCCAGGCGGCGCTGCAGGCTGGTTCCAGGCTGCTGCCGGCCAGCGGACCGACACACTACCCACAGAGAGGGACGAGCCTCAGTCAGTTCCAGCACTCCCCCCTCCAGGGACCCGGAGTAAGGACACAGTCAGGAAGCTTTTAGGACCTTGTTCAAGTGTGTGTGTGTGTGTGTGTGTGTGTGTGTGTGTGTGTGTGTGTGTGTGTGTGTGTGTGTCTATGTGTGAGTGTGTGCGCGTGAGTGTGTATGAAGCTGCGTACCTCCTCAACCCCTAAAGCTGCGGTGACATGGGGCTCAGGGAGTTTGGGGAGGGGAACTGTACAGACCTAAGAGGAGCAAGGACTTCTTTACGGATTTCTTATTTTCTGTCTTTTCTTTCTTTATTTTCAGAAAAAAGAAAACAAATTACCACATTCTGCACAAAGCTAATCATTGACTTTGGACATCATTACGGAATCAGTGGGAAAGTGATTTGGATGACACGTTCTGAAAAAACAACAAAAAAACAAACAAGAAATCACGTGTAACTTGAAATTGTCCCCAGTGTTTCCTCATGTGCCGGACTGTGCAAACAGGCTCTATAATGTCGGAAAGTAAAAACTTCCACACAAATGTCTGTACAAAGTTATAAAAAAAAAGCCGTACCTGTCGCCATGGTACCCAGGTTGGATACATGCTGAGACGCATATGTAACTGAAAGCAAGAGTTGTTTTATTTTTTATTTTATTATTTTGTGTCAACGTTACGTTTTTTTGATTTGGCGAGTGGCCGAGTCTGTGCTGCAGTAAATAAGTGTTTGATTTGGAAAGAGGGGAAACGATTCAAGCGACATGTTAATCATCCGTTCTAAAGATGCATTAGAGAGGGGAGGACGGGGTCTCCCTGAACATCATTCCATATTCTCAACAAACATGAAAACAAACCCTTTTCTCTCTGTGTCTCTCTGTCTGTCTCTGTCTCTGTCTCTGTGTCTCTCTCTCTCTCTCTCTCTGTCTCTGTGTCTCTCTCTCTCTCTCTCTCTCTGTCTCTCTGTCTGTCTCTCTGTCTCTCTCTCTCTGTCTCTCTCTCTCTGTCTCTCTCTCTCTCTCTCTCTCTCTCTCTCTCTCTCTCTCTGTCTCGCTCTCTGTTGTTCCGTTTAGTTTCGGTTCTCTTGGGTTCTCTCATCCCCACTGGACTGTTTGATTTCACATTAGGACTACTTGGCTGTAGACCTCTGATATTGTACTTGAGACATACAGGTCTTATGATTCATGGTGCTGCATTCTTGTTTTTGTTTTGTTTTTTCAATAAATTTGAAATCCAGTTAAGTTCCCCATATATGGCTGCATTCATCTTGTCATTACATCAGTTTTATTTTTCTTAAGATTCATATGAATCATATATTATAGTGACGGGATGCAGGAACAAATAAGAGAAGGGTTTATTTCTGAGCTAAAGATGTTGGGTTTGACTGTTTTTACCCTGCAGTTTCTTTAGAAACATATATATATATATATATATATATATATATATATAATATATATTATATGTGTGTTTCTGACCAATCCTTGCATTCCGTGTGACACCGAGGAAAACCAGGGAAGGGATCTCTGAGGGTGTTGGGATTGTTTATAAAAGCTAGGAACAAAGAAGCTGCTATGTTCTCCTGAGGGCTGCTTCCCTTTCCACAGAATGCTGTATTTGTATTTTTCCTTTTTAACTCTAATCCTCACAAACTGACTTGTAAGAGAGAGAGAGAGACGGTTCTCCTGACCGCCGCAGTGGGACCTCAAGCCGACATTAAGCTGACAGCCTCTCCTCCCTCTGAGACTTTTGATTTTGGACCGGATGTGGAATCCGGGCGATGCCCGTGTGGAAGACTTCAAGGACCGAGGGCCCGGTCAAGAGACTGGACCCCACCCACCCACTGCCCCCCCCTCCACCAACACACAGAAGGGTACTCGTGTTCCATGAATGTTTGACAGATTGATGAAAAATAGAGTTGTGACCCAAAATTAACCAGCACCTTAAAATGAAAGAAGTAAAGCCTAAAAGACACATTAGGACAATATGTATGATTATGTGTACTTGTATAGAAAGAAATGTGATATAGACTTGTATGGAGAACATATAGTACACTGAATTTACCGCATGACGTTTGTTTTTAGGGTCTTTGTCAGATGGGGTGAAGCTAATCATTGGGTCTCTGCCTGGGTTCCTCCAGAAGAAGAAAAACACGCTGCATTCTCTTTCTGTTCAGTAAAGATCGCTCTGTCGGGTTTGTTTTATTTTTACAAAGATCATAGTAACTATTTCAATTGTTCGCCCCCAAAAGGTTTAAAGAAGCAAGAGATGTAATGCATTTTGATAATAAAATGATCATGATGGTAATGTATTTTGAAAACCTGCCATTTTGATGTCTTTTTTAGGAAGTTTTGCACACGTCACAGCAGTGCTTCATGGGAAGTGTTTTCACTTTTTACCGCCCCACTTCATTACTGTGGGAGAAATCTGATCTATTTGACGAGTACATTATTTATTTTCCGAGATGTATTTCAGGACTACGTGACCTGCTGGTTAATGCAAAGCATGATGGGCTTCGCTTCTGTTCATATCTGGATATTCAAGATATGTTTTGTAAACTGACATGCATGCTGAAGACACAATAAGGTAAACAAATAGATATCACCCAGTTGGTTTCTTAAAATAAGTAGATTGTTTTTTCTGTTAAGTTTTCTGAAATGTTATGTTTAAATATGCAAATGAGGCATTATCTAATGGTAACTTTTGGTGCATTTAGTAGAAATCTACACATGCATATAGACAAAGTAGTAAAGTAAACACCTAAATGTGTATAATTGATGTTTTCAGTAGGCTGATAGAAGACATGTTACGGAAGAACAATGGCCCCAAATTCACCCGTGCTTGAAAAACAATGTTTTTGCCTGTAGTGTGTCCCTTTAAACCATAAGAAAAATGATTATGTCTTACTTTGAGGACGGACATGCGAGCTGAAGACCAGTGTGAGATTCAATTCAAGTCCATCAAAATGAAAACACATTGCACAACTCTTCTACAGTGGACCATGCTTTTTGACCTCCGGTGGTTGAGGTTAGGCATTGACCTCCATCCCTTAACATTACCAATAACTCTCACTAATTTCTGCGTTTGAACTTATCACATCCATCCAAGAACTACATTTTCTATTCGCGCTCACAGAAATCCTGTTAATTGAGAAGAAATCTAATCCAGTAGATGCTACAGAAATCATTTAACCCTGTTGGGAGTGCCCTCTCTCATCTTGTCCTGTCATTGACAAACATGCCTTCTCATTTATCATGTAGAGATTTATTTCAGGGAATTTAATAAATGGGATCCCAATGAGTTTCTTCATACGCTGTAACAACATTTCAATATTTCTCCCACTTATCCCGTTCATCGGTCATTCCTGACTGAGCTCTTTTTTTTCTTGACATTTATTTATTCCGATTTTGTCTCGGTCCAAAAGGAGCCTCACTATTGTCTTTGTCCACTAGAGAGAGCCATTGAGCTACAGGGGAATAATGCAGAGAAGGACTAGATAGTGTGGACATGTTCACTACTGCTGAGATTATTCTGTCTCCGTTAGTGGTTTTTGGGTTGATATCATTTGTTAAACAGATTACAGAACTCTCTTTTTTTTAACTACTCGAGAATTGATAGAAATTATCAAAAATTCCTTTGAAAATACCTCATTTAGAGAACAAGACCTCGAGGAAAGAAAAATCCATGCTGTGATTTGTGTTTAAAACACGATTTCTTTCGGCAATTGGATGGCGAGCACTTCTCTTCTGGAAACTGCTCAGGAACCCCTTTATTGTAAATCTAGCTTGGAAAGCCATACATCCCCTGAATGACCTAGACCTCTAGCTTGTGGTTGTAAAATGATATGAAGCTGAGATCCACCGAGAGGTCACAGCTGGTCATTTTATACAGCAACATCAATCTTCAAAAAAAGCTTCTCACTGTCAGCACCTGAAAAGCATTTCCAAGGTATTTGTCGTCCACTTGAGCAGCATGACACAGAGCAACGGTCAGTGTTTCTGTCACAACACTGACCTCTGACCTCATGATCGACCTGAATGAGTTCCAGAAAAGCATGTGGAAAAACTCTTTTCCGGTGTGAGGTCTCCCCACGAGTTGAAGTGAGTGAACAGGTATGTTGGTGAGGATGACGACAGCTCGTCTGACTGGAGGAGAAGGCAGAGAGCAGCTGGCCTGCTGAGGCCTGTCAGCATGTGGAAGTCTTCATTCTCATCGCTCCACATGGCCAGAGACCTTCAAACTCAGACTGTCTGGTAGTGAAATTAGAAAAAGAGATTATTGTATACGTCTCAAAGTCCTACATGGTGTAAGAAGATTGTAGAAAAATATGAAAGTATAATTATTATAAACTAACCTGTTTGATTTCAAAGTATAACCATTAAACATATAAACTGTTATTTCATGATAGAAGTGATTAAACATATAAACTGTTTTATTTCATGATAGACGTGATTAAACATATAAACTGTTTTATTTCATGATAGACGTGATTAAACATATAAACTGTTTTATTTCATGATAGACGTGATTAAACATATAAACTGTTTTATTTCATGATAGAAGTGATTAAACATATAAACTGTTTTATTTCATGATAGACGTGATTAAACATATAAACTGTTTTATTTCATGATAGACGTGATTAAACATATAAACTGTTTTATTTCATGATAGACGTGATTAAACATATAAACTGTTTTATTTCATGATAGACGTGATTAAACATATAAACTGTTTTATTTTATGATAGAAGTGATTAAACATATAAACTGTTTTATTTCATGATAGACGTGATTAAACATATAAACTGTTTTATTTTATGATAGAAGTGATTAAACATATAAACTGTTTTATTTCATGATAGACGTGATTAAACATATAAACTGTTTTATTTCATGATAGAAGTGATTAAACATATAAACTGTTTTATTTCATGATAGAAGGGATTAAACATATAAACTGTTTTATTTCATGATAGACGTGATTAAACATATAAACTGTTTTATTTTATGATAGAAGTGATTAAACATTTAAACTGTTTTATTTCATGATAGACGTGATTAAACATATAAACTGTTTTATTTTATGATAGACGTGATTAAACATATAAACTGTTTTATTTCATGATAGACGTGATTAAACATATAAACTGTTTTATTTCATGATAGAAGTGATTAAACATATAAACTGTTTTATTTTATGATAGACGTGATTAAACATATAAACTGTTTTATTTCATGATAGAAGTGATTAAACATATAAACTGTTTTATTTTATGATAGACGTGATTAAACATATAAACTGTTTTATTTTATGATAGACGTGATTAAACATATAAACTGTTTTATTTCATGATAGAAGTGATTAAACATATAAACTGTTTTATTTTATGATAGACGTGATTAAACATATAAACTGTTTTATTTTATGATAGAAGTGATTAAACATATAAACTGTTTTATTTTATGATAGAAGTGATTAAACATATAAACTGTTTTATTTCATGATAGACGTGATTAAACATATAAACTGTTTTATTTCATGATAGACGTGATTAAACATATAAACTGTTTTATTTCATGATAGACGTGATTAAACATATAAACTGTTTTATTTCATGATAGACGTGATTAAACATATAAACTGTTTTATTTCATGATAGACGTGATTAAACATATAAACTGTTTTATTTCATGATAGAAGTGATTAAACATATAAACTGTTTTATTTCATGATAGACGTGATTAAACATATAAACTGTTTTATTTTATGATAGAAGTGATTAAACATATAAACTGTTTTATTTCATGATAGACGTGATTAAACATATAAACTGTTTTATTTCATGATAGACGTGATTAAACATATAAACTGTTTTATTTCATGATAGACGTGATTAAACATATTAACTGTTTTATTTTATGATAGACGTGATTAAACATATAAACTGTTTTATTTCATGATAGAAGTGATTAAACATATAAACTGTTTTATTTCATGATAGAAGTGATTAAACATATAAACTGTTTTATTTTATGATAGACGTGATTAAACATACAAACTGTTTTATTTCATGATAGAAGTGATTAAACATACGAACTGTTTTATTTTATGATAGAAGTGATTAAACTTATAAACTGTTTTATTTCATGATAGAAGTGATTAAACATATAAACTGTTTTATTTCATGATAGAAGTGATTAAACATATAAACTGTTTTATTTCATGATAGACGTGATTAAACATATAAACTGTTTTATTTTATGATAGAAGTGATTAAACATATAAACTGTTTTATTTCATGATAGAAGTGATTAAACATATAAACTGTTTTATTTTATGATAGAAGTGATTAAACATATAAACTGTTTTATTTCATGATAGACGTGATTAAACATATAAACTGTTTTATTTTATGATAGAAGTGATTAAACATATAAACTGTTTTATTTCATGATAGAAGTGATTAAACATATAAACTGTTTTATTTTATGATAGAAGTGATTAAACATATAAACTGTTTTATTTCATGATAGACGTGATTAAACATATAAACTGTTTTATTTTATGATAGAAGTGATTAAACATATAAACTGTTTTATTTCATGATAGAAGTGATTAAACATATAAACTGTTTTATTTTATGATAGACGTGATTAAACATATAAACTGTTTTATTTTATGATAGAAGTGATTAAACATATAAACTGTTTTATTTCATGATAGAAGTGATTAAACATATAAACTGTTTTATTTTATGATAGAAGTGATTAAACATATAAACTGTTTTATTTTATGATAGACGTGATTAAAGATATAAACTGTTTTATTTTATGATAGAAGTGATTAAACATATAAACTGTTTTATTTTATGATAGAAGTGATTAAACATACAAACTGTTTTATTTCATGATAGACGTGATTAAACATATAAACTGTTTTATTTTATGATAGAAGTGATTAAACATATAAACTGTTTTATTTCATGATAGAAGTGATTAAACATATAAACTGTTTTATTTCATGATAGACGTGATTAAACATATAAACTGTTTTATTTCATGATAGACGTGATTAAACATATAAACTGTTTTATTTCATGATAGACGTGATTAAACATATAAACTGTTTTATTTCATGATAGACGTGATTAAACATATAAACTGTTTTATTTCATGATAGAAGTGATTAAACATATAAACTGTTTTATTTCATGATAGACGTGATTAAACATATAAACTGTTTTATTTTATGATAGAAGTGATTAAACATATAAACTGTTTTATTTCATGATAGACGTGATTAAACATATAAACTGTTTTATTTTATGATAGAAGTGATTAAACATATAAACTGTTTTATTTCATGATAGACGTGATTAAACATATAAACTGTTTTATTTCATGATAGAAGTGATTAAACATATAAACTGTTTTATTTCATGATAGAAGGGATTAAACATATAAACTGTTTTATTTCATGATAGACGTGATTAAACATATAAACTGTTTTATTTCATGATAGAAGTGATTAAACATATAAACTGTTTTATTTCATGATAGACGTGATTAAACATATAAACTGTTTTATTTTATGATAGAAGTGATTAAACATATAAACTGTTTTATTTCATGATAGACGTGATTAAACATATAAACTGTTTTATTTCATGATAGAAGTGATTAAACATATAAACTGTTTTATTTTATGATAGACGTGATTAAACATATAAACTGTTTTATTTCATGATAGAAGTGATTAAACATATAAACTGTTTTATTTTATGATAGACGTGATTAAACATATAAACTGTTTTATTTTATGATAGAAGTGATTAAACATATAAACTGTTTTATTTTATGATAGAAGTGATTAAACATATAAACTGTTTTATTTCATGATAGACGTGATTAAACATATAAACTGTTTTATTTCATGATAGACGTGATTAAACATATAAACTGTTTTATTTCATGATAGACGTGATTAAACATATAAACTGTTTTATTTCATGATAGACGTGATTAAACATATAAACTGTTTTATTTCATGATAGAAGTGATTAAACATATAAACTGTTTTATTTTATGATAGACGTGATTAAACATATAAACTGTTTTATTTCATGATAGAAGTGATTAAACATATAAACTGTTTTATTTCATGATAGAAGTGATTAAACATATAAACTGTTTTATTTTATGATAGACGTGATTAAACATACAAACTGTTTTATTTCATGATAGAAGTGATTAAACATACGAACTGTTTTATTTTATGATAGAAGTGATTAAACATATAAACTGTTTTATTTCATGATAGAAGTGATTAAACATATAAACTGTTTTATTTTATGATAGAAGTGATTAAACATATAAACTGTTTTATTTTATGATAGACGTGATTAAAGATATAAACTGTTTTATTTTATGATAGAAGTGATTAAACATATAAACTGTTTTATTTCATGATAGAAGTGATTAAACATACAAACTGTTTTATTTCATGATAGACGTGATTAAACATATAAACTGTTTTATTTTATGATAGAAGTGATTAAACATATAAACTGTTTTATTTTATGATAGAAGTGATTAAACATATAAACTGTTTTATTTCATGATAGACGTGATTAAACATATAAACTGTTTTATTTTATGATAGAAGTGATTAAACATATAAACTGTTTTATTTCATGATAGAAGTGATTAAACATACGAACTGTTTTATTTCATGATAGAAGTGATTAAACATACGAACTGTTTTATTTCATGATAGAAGTGATTAAACATATAAACTGTTTTACTTTATGATAGAAGTGATTAAACATATGAACTGTTTTATTTCATGATAGAAGTGATTAAACATATAAACTGTTTTACTTTATGATAGAAGTGATTAAACATATGAACTGTTTTATTTCATGATAGAAGTGATTAAACATATAAACTGTTTTACTTTATGATAGAAGTGATTAAACATATAAACTGTTTTATTTCATGATAGAAGTGATTAAACATATGAACTGTTTTATTTCATGATAGAAGTGATTAAACTTATAAACTGTTTTATTTCATGATAGAAGTGATTAAACATATAAACTGTTTTATTTTATGATAGACGTGATTAAACATATAAACTGTTTTACTTTATGATAGAAGTGATTAAACATATAAACTGCATACAGGCCTTATGTAAAATAGTCACTCAAAACTTATATAGTCCTTTTTTTTTCAAAACAGGTTCAAACCAGTTACATTCTGTGTCTGACTTAGAAAGAGGACTCATGTGTGAGTGACGCATGAACCTGAAGGAGCTACCAGCCTTAGATCAGCATAAAAAGAGACAGCAGAGCAGAGAGAGACGGAGAAAAAGAGGAAAAAAGAGAGATTCCCAGGAAAGAGTGGGATTTTACAGGGTAGAGACTGCATCATACTTATTTAACAAGAAAAAAAAGGCGATTCCCCAGTAGTAGAGACTGGGAGAGACTTCTTTAATAGACCCATAGGGGTCTTATCCCCTCAGAGGTGGGGAATAGAAGACCCTGCTGCTGTCTTACCCACTCAGAGGTGGAATAGAAGACCCTTCTGCTGTCTTACCCACTCAGAGGGGGAATAGAAGACCCTGCTGCTGTCTTACCCACTCAGAGGTGGAATAGAAGACCCTGCTGCTGTCTTACCCACTCAGAGGGGGAATAGAAGACCCTTCTGCTGTCTTACCCACTCAGAGGTGGAATAGAAGACCCTGCTGCTGTCTTACCCACTCAGAGGGGGAATAGAAGACCCTTCTGCTGTCTTACCCACTCAGAGGGGGAATAGAAGACCCTTCTGCTGTCTTACCCACTCAGAGGTGGAATAGAAGACACTGCTGCTGTCTTACCCACTCAGAGGTGGAATAGAAGACCCTGCTGCTGTATTACCCACTCAGAGGGGGAATAGAAGACCCTGCTGCTGTCTTACCCACTCAGAGGGGGAATAGAAGACCCTTCTGCTGTCTTACCCACTCAGAGGGGGAATAGAAGACCCTGCTGCTGTCTTACCCACTCAGAGGTGGACTAGAAGACACTGCTGCTGTCTTACCCACTCAGAGGTGGAATAGAAGACACTGCTGCTGTCTTACCCACTCAGAGGGGGAATAGAAGACACTTCTGCTGTCTTACCCACTCAGAGGTGGAATAGAAGACCCTTCTGCTGTCTTACCCACTCAGAGGTGGAATAGAAGACACTGCTGCTGTCTTACCCACTCAGAGGTGGAATAGAAGACCCTGCTGCTGTCTTACCCACTCAGAGGTGGAATAGAAGACCCTTCTGCTGTCTTACCCACTCAGAGGTGGAATAGAAGACCCTGCTGCTGTCTTACCCACTCAGAGGGGGAATAGAAGACCCTGCTGCTGTCTTACCCACTCAGAGGTGGAATAGAAGACACTGCTGCTGTCTTACCCACTCAGAGGTGGAATAGAAGACCCTGCTGTTGTCTTACCCACTCAGAGGTGGAATAGAAGACCCTTCTGCTGTCTTACCCACTCAGAGGTGGAATAGAAGACCCTGCTGCTGTCTTACCCACTCAGAGGGGGAATAGAAGACCCTGCTGCTGTCTTACCCACTCAGAGGTGGAATAGAAGACCCTGCTGCTGTCTTATATTATATTTCTTTAGCAAATCAGCGAAAGCTGAATAGAAAAACCCTATTACAGTAGGAGTGTTAGAATTAGTTCTTGTAGCACTAAGACTGTTTCGTTGAATTGAAATTGTTATATGTGATTATTGTGTGAAAAACCACGGCCTTACCATTTGTAAGTGGCTGAAACCAAACAAAGTACTCTGGATCTTTAGAACAATTGAACCCTCTTCCCCTGTCCGTTAACCGTGTGATCCAGATGTGACGACTGACTCTGCCAGAGGAGCTGAAGGTGAGTTCCCTGGTGAAGACTTGGCAGTGTTAGTCAAAAAATGGTGAGATGTTCACAATAGGCAATAGTAACGTATAGACGATGTACATAACTATTCATACTGGGTATAAGGGATTTACGGTTGCTGGAAGTATTTCTAGCTCTGCTATTGAGGAATGTCGACCAGGTCTGTTGGGTCACACCTGCTTCCTTCATTTCATCACTTATTTCACTGCATTCCAATAACACGATGAAACAGAGCTCAATGCTAGCTAACGCCTGCGCTGGAGGTTGAATCGGCATCAGGGTGCTGAATTGAAGGTGTCAATATTTACCAGCCATGACAGAGGGATATTGTTCTAAACGTGTGTGTGTGTGTGTGTGTGAATCATCATGGCATAATGTGGTCCTGGAGACACCTGTAGAAGAACTATCACAGAAGAGTTCTGAGTGCTTTAACAGGTGTGTATCTGTCTGTCTGTGGACAGATTTAGTCAACGAGTGTCACAGCTGTGCCAGAAACTTTACAGGTGTGATTAAAGGCTGCATTACCAGACTGTTCTATCTCTGCTATTATTTGCCTTTACCCACTTAATCATTATATCCTCATGACTGACGATTCTTTATCTTTAAAACCTAATTGTGTAAATATCAGGTGAAAGCACCAATGGTTCTCCTACACACACACACACACACACACACACACACACACACACACACACACACACACACACACACACACACACACACACACACACACACACACACACACACACTCTACTTACCTGGCCCCTTTTGGCGTCATAAGGGTGCTGGAACTAGGGTGGTAGGCAGGTAGCCTCTGGCAAGCAGCTGGTATGATCCAATCACAAGATGGTCCCTAGGTCTTTATGATATCATTAGTATTGTGTTAATAAAACTGAAAAGGTAGAACCATTATAATAATAGTCAATCAATTTATTCATTTTCTTTTTAAAACAACAACAACACCAATGGTGATAAGGTGGTGTATGACGCTGGCTGCCATGCTGAACCCTCCTGTAACAAAACTGCACAAACATGTCCTTGTTTCAATATGAGAAACGTCACAGCACCCCATAACCACAGAAAACAACATCACAACAGCAGAGCAATGGAAATAAAACCATGTAGAAAAACACTGAAAAGCACTGATATCCAAAGTCAGGGGTCAAATCTAAAACTTCAGTTTTGTATCGTGATGGTGCACAGTTGAATGACAGAATGAAAGTCTAATATTTTTGGGCAGATGTACAATAATAAGTTAAAAAAGGATGGTGAGAGAGCGTCCTCAGTGAGCTCGGCCCTGGCTTATGATCCGTTCAGAAGGACTAACCACTATTGGTGAGTCCTAAAGCGCCAGTGTGCAGGCTCTAAAATAAGAATCATTGTTCTTAGGTTATCTACATAGGGAGCAGGTTCTCTTCACAGACTCCACCATGTTGCACCGCCATGTTTCTACAGTAGCCCAGAGCGGAACAACCGAGCTCTGGCTCTAGAGAGGGACGTTATCGTCTCTACGTCATGTGAAGGCCGTCTGTGTATTCAGTTGGTTGCAATCTGCTAGCTCACCACTAGATGCCACTAGAAGTTACACACTGGCTCTTTAAAAGGTCTAGGAATACGTATACGTACATGGAGAGGTCCTGCATTCAAAATCCTAATAAGTAAAAGTACATATAGTATTATCAGACAACTGTACTTGAAGTACCCCAAGTAAAAGTATTTCTACTGTAAAATTGTCCCCTGTGACCGTTATCATATACATTATTAGATTATTAATACTGATGCTGCTCGAGGTGGAGTTAGTTTTAACTCCTTTATGGTCCAGTGGTTCCCAAACTAGGGGTCAAGCCCCCTCCGAAGGGTCACAAGGTATGTGCTCTATTTGTTTTATTTGTGAAATATTTGGATCATTTTACCTTTTTGAACCTCAAATAGTTATTCAAATGAAACCATGTTTAGAGGGGAAACATATTTTTGGTGAAACTAACACCTCATTTGAAACATAATGGGAATAACTATTTTAATTTGGCTCCCTTGAGGACATGGTCACCACATTGCTTGCCCAGCAACAAACAACAGACAAACTAAGTTATTAGCTAACTGGCGAAGAAAGTCAAGCAAAGTGAAGACCAAAACAGAGCTAAAAGGAGAGATACATCTCTTTCTTCACGTGAACAGAGACTTCAATGAGATGGAATATGCTGCTTGTACAAGTAGGAAACTGTTAGCTAACGCATTAGCCATAACTGCGTCAGTGTGTCAGGCACTGTGGGTTTTTCTTTTTGTCCATCGTACTCAAAAATCACTCTTCTATATATATATATATATTTAAAAGATTGTGCTCGTTCCACAAAATGCCATGAGACCAGACCAGTCAGTTGAGAGAGATCTGTATTGGAGACTTAAGACCTGAGAAACTCTTCTGAATCCTGTCATATACTCTCAGACCTTTTGTATTGAAGCTTTATGTGCAGGCAGATACTGGACCATGTGAAATACAGCCCACTGCACTCGTTCAGGTATTTGACAATAATAAAGATTTGATTTGTCAATCCTGAAAGGCCGTGTCTCTCAGGATTGGTAAATGACAAGGAAGAAAGATTTTGCACTGATTAAGAAATGCGCATTGCCCAGTAATGTATGTGAAAAGTTATGCTATCAATTGATGCTAATGTGAGCTAGCACATTTCTCCAAATTGCAAGAAAAGTACTTGCTTTGCAGTAAAGTCGATCTGAGAACACCAGAAAACACAAGTTTAAACTCAGTACTGCCACTTTGACCTCAGCATGGCTTGTCATTGTGTGCTTTGCCCTCATGTATGTGAAGAGGGAACGCTATAGAAACAAATGAGTGTCTGCAAATATTCTGTTCGTGTTGATCAGAATTTAGTGAACTACTTTATTAAAAAAAAAAAGAATGATGTAATGCCACACCCAAACGTTGACTTATTTGTCACGAAACTTTACTTAAGTAACGTCATTTCAACCCAAACCCCGATCTTAATCTAACCAAGTAGTTTTTTTTTTTCAAACATGTCAAACGTCCTTATTTTAACCCAAACAACGATCTTTTCCTAAACCTAACCAAGCTGTTGCCCAAACACTGCAGGGCCCTGCACAGGCGCACTGACTGCTGTTGCTGAACCTTTGCAGGAAAACACTGACATAATAACTTTTCGGAAGATATCATCAGAGCCATTGCACAAGGACATATTGACTCGCAATATTAGCATTACAGCGGGCAGTGCAATGCTGTGGCGAACAACGTGGCACGAGCAGCGCAAGATCCTTCTTTTTCTGCTGTAATAGCTTCGCCTTCAGCCACGAAGCTACCAAACGAGTGCAGGCATGACACATGTCCTGTGTCCACCTGCTTGGTGCCAGCATGAAACTACAGCCCGCTGTTGTTGGATTTCATTTGTCTTGTTTTTCAGAGCACAATCTGAATTGAGAAAAGTGAAGTTGAAATATTTGATGTATTTTAAGTCTTGCTTACCCAAGCAAGACTTAAAATACATCAAATATTTCAATTCTCACTTGTTTTTCGAACTTTGCATTCATTTGTGCATTCCATTCAAAATGAACACGTCTAATTGAAACGTGTGTATTTTAAAGCACCTGTCAGACTCCATAGAAAGAGACCTGTGTTGATTCAGAGCACAGTGTGTGATGTCTGTTGTCTCATGTCAGGTCTGTCCTCTCCACAAGGAGGTTCAGCTGTGTGCTCTTCAGCTGGCGGGCCTGGACAGTACAGCAGACTGCCGGAGTCTTGAGCCGGGCTGAAGCCCGAGATGTATGCAGCATGCAGTGCCTTTCCTGGTGACCGACGTCAGAACTAAAGCAGAACTGCACACGACCAGTGAGCGGGGGGGGGGGGGGGAAACGTACTAAGAAAAAACAGATTGTGTTGAACTTCGAATGAGGACCGCCTCTCAGCCCGTGTCTTTCTCAGTGTCATGTGGAGCGAAGGATGGCGGGAGGCTCAAGGTTACACACAAGGTTAAAGGACAAGTGCAACACACAACTTTTTTTTTTCATCACGATTTGACAATGAAACAGGTTTTACTATTCCACAGCTCATGTTCGATGCTTCAACATGTATCTTTTTACCCTGTTTACATAAAAACATCTCATTTACATACATGTCTTATTTTCGTAGTTCCTGGGATCAGACGTATACAAAGAGGAAAACTGGCCTGAAAAAGACTCTGTGTCTGTACAAAATCATCTGCTTTTTGTTTTCCTTTTTTCAGGTGATCCCACTTCAGTTCTATTTTACAAACTGCTGGAGTTTGGCCTCTGAGCCCATGATCGAGGGTTTAACCTGAAAAGCTTTGGAGCGAAGAGGAGGAGCAGGAGCTGGATGGAGGGAGGGAGGGAGCTGGGAGAGGAGGAGAGAAAGTTTGGTTCTCAGTGGAACCGCTGGACTCCAAATCTTGGATCCCTGCTGTCCCGGATTTCAATCTGGAGGAGGAACAGAGAAGAGGAGAGAGACGGCGTCAGGACGGCTGCAGCAACATCTTAGCCGAGAGAAACAAACAGAAGAAATGTGCCTGATCGGGAGAGAGAGAGAGAGAAGACAGGGTGACACAGGAGGAAAGGTCCGGAACTCATTCATGCCCTGTGTGCTTTACACTGAACTGTACGCTCCTTTCAACACCGACTCTCGCTGCGTTGTTTCATGGATGCTTATTCAATATACACTGCTGACTTCAAGAGGAAAAACTACGTTTGAGTTCAAATATAAGTTGATGGTATGAAGAACACAAGGCTTTTATTCCTTTTTTTACCTTTAGGTTTCTAGGAAGCTCCGTCGGGAAGAGCTGCAACTTTTGTTACAATCATTTTGTTCTGTGTTTCTCTGTCAATAGAGATTCATGTTCAGAGTTGTAACTTTTCTTTTTGGCTTAGTTTGGTTAGCTTTGTGAGTTTTACTTTAGGGTTTACTTTAGGGCCTCTTTAAGCTTCCACATTCTTTTTCCATTCAAAAATGAATTAACAATTTTTAATTGTATTCACATGTCCTTTTATAATGTTCTTTTGTAATTTGTTGAACTATGTTTTATGTAAAGCACTTAGAATTGCCTTGTTGGTGAAATGTTCTAATAAATGTACTGTAATGTAAATAAACTTGCCTTGCCATTAAAAGGTTGAACAACTAAACTTGACTCCTCCCCCCTAGACCAACGGAGTCACTGCATCGCTAGCTGTAACTTCCAAAAAATACAGTATAGGTTAAGAAATATATGAGACATAGCATAGCTGTGGGCCTGGGTGGGCCTGGATCCACCCATTCAGCCCTTAGTCCAATCAGAAAGTTTCCTTTTTTCGCTGGACCATCAATGAAGCCGTTTCAATTGTCGGACTATGAACAAAACACTTCCATCAAGCCCAGGACTACAACTCCCTTGGTCAGCCACACAGGTCCAACTGACTGACACAGGTGTTCTGCATTAAGGCTAATCAAGTGATGCTGCGTTCACTTGCCACCTGTTCTTGCCTTTAAGAAGGTCTCTCCCCGAAAGCTTGCTTCATAACTACAGATCAAGATAAAAAATAAATTAAAAATCATCGCAAAACAAAGCAGTTGACTTAAGTTTGTCACCACAAGACGTCACGAGGAACAGAATTACCCTCAAGTTCTGCCATCATCCTCAACAAGAGCCAAGTAATAAAGACATGTGGCCCCTCGTCACCCAAACGTTCCCCGTAACAAGCTGCTGTACCTGCTCTCCTTTGAAGGGGACTATAATTCAATCATTTCAGGGTTCAACATCAAGCCCCGTCGTCTCCTGCTGTAATCATCAAACGTTTTGGACTGCAGTGGCCAATTTCATTATGAATGTTTTTGTTGGTTGTACAATTGGATATTATGCTGATGCTGCGTCTGCCATTCATGTGTGTGTGTGTGTGGTTTATGTAGGGCGGTCATCTTTAACATTACTGGGCATACTGGTGCTGATGTGCTTGATTAATGATGCTGTTGCGTCTGTCAGCTGTGTGTGTGAATATGTGGCCGCTGTGAGACGTTGTTACTGTTCATGTTGGTGCCTAACGTTACCTCTGATGATGACGTATCAGGCTTGATTAAACTGTGGTGCATTCAGGCAAGTAAAGTATCCTATGATGGGTCTTGGATGGACTAAACTTACCCGATTTCCTCTGTGCCCCCCCTCACTGTGATTATACGTCACATCGTGGCTCTTCAGATCATTCGAGGTACTTGAAAGTCATGTGACATTTGTTTCAAGCTGCGTTAATCAATGTTCGACCACTAGGAGGCAGAAAAACACCAAAACAAAGATTCTCAGATCCCCATCACTGCCTTACACAGTCACTTTCACATCCAGCTGTCACAGAGCAACATGATCATCCAATGAGAGCCATGGTTTCTGGTCATGTGATAGTCAATATGCACTCTGCTTTTAGTTATGGTTTGGTCTCCACCAACTCCTGAGAAAGTCTCTTTTGCTTGCTAGGTGCTCGACATCTGATTCAATGTTAATATCAAAAATAGTGATAAATGCATGTTCCACGTCTTTGATTATTTAAGTTCAGCTATGTCATCCCAATGTGTCGCTCTGGAGCCACTAAAAGACTTGCACCAGCCACGTTATCACATCATCATCAGCATGTGCAGTTTGTTGATGATTTTGGACGATGCTGGAAGAGGGAATTTGTTATCTGGTCATTTCCAAGGAAAACAGTGTATTTAGTCCCATCTTGGAGGCCTCAGAAATCTTCTCTGCGCTTAATCTCTTTTCTATGTCTGCTGCTCTGCTCCATTTGGCTGCAGATGGAAGTGGGAGAGGCGACAGAAGAGCTCTGACATATGAGTCAGTGTGAGCCGGCCAGATGGAAAACAAACATAAAGAAACATATGCAAGGAGCTTGAAAGGTCAAACCTTTAATACATTTTCTCCCACATCTTCCAGACTCTTCTTTCAACAACTCCTTCTTTCGACGCAGGATTATCCCAGAAATCCAAATTATATATTAAGAATTCAATAAGACATGAAAATATAGTCAAATAAATAATTGTATTAATGCCTTTTCCTCTAACAGATAAACACTCTTGATGCCAATGGGAACTATTCAGGCCTTTCAATAACGAGGTCATAGCTCGGACCATTTCACTGAACCTTTAGCTCAGTTAACCGAGCAGCCCTAACCCTAACCCTCCATTACAACCCTAACCCTCCATTACAACCCTAACCCTCCATTACAACCCCATTCAGGATGAACCTCCTGTTGGGCTGGGTGGAGGGATGGGGTTGATGATGGCGTCATGTGGAGCAGGATAATAATAGCTGTAGCACTTTCATCCTCCAAGGAATACAATTTAATGAAAATCAGATTTGTTAACAGTTTATTTAATTTGAAACTTATTATTTTGAGTCCCTTTTTTTCTGTAGTAAAATTGGTATTCATTATTTTGTGTTAATAAGCCTGACTTGAGCCTTTACATTTGTTCTTGTAGCTCGATTTGTTCCATGAGTTGTTAGCCTGTTGGGCGTCTTGTTGTGTGTGCAGGTTTACAGACACATGATGAATAAATGTCTTTGTGATCATCACATTGTATCATCTCATTTATTTGACAAGGTTTTTGCTTGTTAAACTGTAAGTGGATTTGATTTAGTTATTGAATACAAATCAAACCAAGAGTGAGATCAATTAGTTAAACCAATACAGTGTTAGTATTTGAACGGGCCCCTGCTCTATCCCAAACCCACATAACTAAGATATTTGGCCTCGTGCACATGCTATTGGAGATACAATTTAAAAAATGTTATGACTGAGATGTATTGACTGATGTATATTTGAGAATTTGTGCATTTTTTATTTGGTAGACTATTCTTTAATTTAACAGTGATATCATCATAACCCCCCTCCCCTAGTTTTAAAATATAATGCAGTAAGGTTTACACAGTTTTAACTTCTTACTTTTTGGTTTCTGACAGTATTTTTACTTGAGTAAAACATTTTAGTATTCTAGTCTGCCGTATTGCCTTTTGCACTTTCCTCCGAGCTGCCTGCCAATGCTGTCTGATGTTGGTGAATGAAGGGTTGTCATAAGTTGCCTGATGTGCTTTGTCTTTAAGCAAGTCGTGGATGGTGTCTGAGTTCTTGTCCCTGCTCTTATGGCTGATGGATTGGTCTGCTGATATAGGTTCACTGTTGCACAATGTTTTCTGAGCTCAGTTCAGCTCATTAACATTGGTAACCAATATTCAATTAGCGCCATCAGTAGCATAAAACACAACATCTTCTATTACAAAGGTAAATCCAACGCATAGACGAGGTAAGGAGAGGTAGAAATGGGTTCACAGTGCATTGTCCTATGAAATGCAGGGGAGAGGACAACCAACAGCTTCACACAAAGAGGTAACTCATCCGAGCGCATGCAAGGGTGACATGCTGCAGAGCTGGATCGACACGGCATATCAACTAATGGGAAAACTGGTTGGTCTTACTCCGTCCATTCGTAGAGAGGAGCCAAGATGGAGCTAAAGGGAGGAAGCAGTTAAAATAAGATCACCACGCTTTATTTATTTAACGTCTGTATAAAGGAAGTTGATATAGCGCATATGCTATTTTAAGCAACACAGTGTGTCACACCTCGACTGGTACAGGTGGGAATAACCTCCCTCAATGACCATCCAGGCTATAACCACCCCTGTTAACTATTACTCAAGGTGGGGAAACATGGCAAAAAAAGCTTCTAATGTAAGGACACCAAGGATGTAATATGATAAAGATTCACACAATGAAAGTTGCTTTCTGAGAGCATACACCGAAAATGGTTAGTTTACAGTAATCAGTCTTCCACATGTTTGAGCTTTAGTCCCTCTCTGGCTGAGCCAGCTGACTTCCTGCACACATGAAAATAAGTTACTGATACAGCTGCTGGAGACTTCCTACCCGAATGGATACAATTATGACAAAACAAGCCATTGAGTGTTTGTGACGATCAGAAAAAATATGAAACATTTCTTTTGTAAAGATTGTGCATGGATAAAGCACTTTTCAGACAATAATTTAACTGCATTATGGGAAATGTAGGATCCAGTGTTCTTTTGCAGCTCGCTCCATACAAGAGACTAAAAATCATTATTTCATTTTGACCATTCTTTTTTTAAATCTCTGTCTTATGAGTTCCCCAACCTTGCTGAAGTGCCCCTTTAAGGGGCAGGTACATTTGTTGTTCTTTATTGGAGTTTATATATCTAGGCCTTTATATCATTCTGTAGCTTCCCAGTGCTGCTCCTTATTTATTTAAATCCAAACATTCACATTTTGACCAAAGTACGTATGTTTTAGCATCAAAATGCTACTATTCCAAGCCCTTCTAAAAAACATTTTCCCCACGGAACCTGATGCAGGTTTCTGCATGATGACGCTGCTACATATACAGTAGCCTATATACCAGTGGCGGGCCGTCAGGGCCTGCAAAGCCTTCTCTGCTGGACTAAACAGAATCACAAAGTTATATCTATTTTATAATTTAATACTTTTTCATAAATACACTACATGTATTATAATTTTTTTTCCCATTATCTTATTTTCTCATTGCACAGCTACTGTCTTCCTCTGTTGCTCTGCTTCCAGTGCAGCTTGTTTTAAGTAGAGCTTTTATCCAATCAGATTTCACCTCTGTGTCGCTAGGTAAGAAGAGAGGCCCGAGGCCTGCAGACTCACAAGTGAATCCCTTTGCAGTTTAAGTGAATGGGGACGATATTGTTGATTGTCATAGTGTTCAACCAATCAGATCTTTAGTTTGACATGTTGGGCGTATTCTTTGACATGCCAGAGCCTGCTAGCTGGCCTAGCCATACGTGATTGGTCAGTGGGCTAGCGTGACATGTTGGGCGGTGACATGCCTCTGTCGAGCAGACATTTTCAGCCCTCAAACGCATTAAAGACTGGAGTACCGGCACGGGAGCTAATACGTACTGCTGTGGACGCCACGTTAGTTCGGATCTGAAAAGTCACACAATAACACAAACAAACGAACCGATCCATGCAGTGGTAGACCACGAGGTGTGAGGTTAAATGACTGTTTATGTCATTGGAGTTTGGTAGCTTTAAAAAAGGCAAAGATAACGGCTGCAGTTCCTCGTCCAACAGGGCGGTCTGATTGCTAGGTAAAGCAGTGAAAATATTCTAAATTTAGCGTAGACTTAAACTGATGTTTTTAGGCCTAAAATACGTTATTCTGCACCGTAACACCGCATGCATAGCCTACAAACAAGCCCACTTAAAAAACTCCAAACTAACACAGCAGTTATTCCCAAACTTGGCACAGCTAACGGTGACTCAGCTGGTGCTAGCGTTCACTTTATTAGCTTACTTTAGTAACCAACGTCACTGCTTTTTGCTATCCGCTGTGGTGGTGCTCCATTTGAAAAAAAAACAGAAAATAATGAATGCACCCTTTAATTCTGTTTTGTCTTGAGAGAAATTACTAAAACAATAATTACTTGTGACTGTCTTGATTGTCTTCTCCTAAGTATCTTCTGTATGTACATAAACATAACTTTATATGTATTTTTTTCTTTGGTTTTTCAGCCCCCCCATCTACTTAAAAAAAAATACATGCAGAATAACAGCAAATTATATATATTTTTTTGTCATAATATTAACAAACATTTTTCATTCTGAGACGCATGAGTAAGCAGAAAAACATTGAGGCACATTAAGAGGACTTCTTGTAAAATACTGAGTGGTAGAGATGGTTTTCTTCGTACTCTGGTCTTTTATCTATTTATATTTCATGCACCGCGGCACCCGGCTGCTCATGTCACATTTGTGGGAGTTTATCTTTGTACATCAGCTTGGCTTGTAATTAGGAAGTTTGTCCTCTCTTCCTCTGATGCTGACGTACACACACAGAGAAGCTGGAGGGCCTGGTGAACGCAGCAAACACACTTCTCAGCGAAAGGCCTTCCTCGACTTGACGTCTCCTCTCCTCTCGCAGTAGGCCTTGCTCCTTTGGGAAAGCATTGCGCCCGAGGACGTTTCCTACAACACGCCACCACCTTTTGTTTTCCTGCTAATTCCTTCTCTTCTTCTAACCCTCTGCCTCAATGCAGCCCTTTTAGCCTTCTCCCTGGATGGGATATATCACTTCACCCTCTAATGGTCTCTAATGTGACCAAACATCATCTGCCTCATGAGGAGTTGTGTAAGATATCTGACCTGACACCAGGTTGCTTTAGCTGAGAGGAGGCTGCACTCACTGTGATGTTTTTAATGGCAAAAGTTGACAGTTGCATGCTGCTTTTCGCTGCCATGTGATGGACTGAGATACATTAATACTCTCCTTACATGATAACAGAAAATATACTGTGCCATGCATCACCACACACAGACCATTCACAGCCATGACACCACACACTCAAAGCACAACAATGTGAACTTACCCTTGACACAGCAAAATCTGTAAGAAGGACAAAAAGAGTAAGATTAATACTTTCCCTTTACCTGGAAGGTGGATTTCATTTGAATCACTACAAAGGCTACAGTGCACACATAAACTATATATAGTGCTATACTGGTCCCTCAGTAGTCCTCTTCTCCACCAAAACCCTTTCCATTTACCAACCAAGATGCCCAAGGGTGGAGTACAACTCAAACAAACAAAGCCACAATAACTAGTAATACTTGTATTGTATTGTATTGCATGAATATAGCCACATTGTTCAACCCAACTCGGTGAATACTGTGGCTGGTTTGTGGCACCAAGGCACCCTTTAGTGTCTATATGAGACGCACAAGACTTTCAACTAACTCCAATGATAACCCTTTACTAGACACTCAGAGCAAGTGACATAGTATAAAAAACAAGAACAACATAATGCAAACATTTTGTCCTGGTGACTGGGCTGTCGATTGACTTTCTATGCATTTGTGCTGCCTCTACATTTTGTTAGAGAGAGAGAGAGGGAGAGAGAGGGAGAGAGAGAGAGGGAGAGGGAGATAGAGGGAGAGAGAGAGAGGGAGAGAGAGAGGGAGAGAGAGAGAGAGAGAGAGAGAGAGGGAGAGAGAGAGAAAGAGAGAGAGGGAGAGGGAGAGAGAGAGGGAGAGAGAGAGAGAGAGGGAGAGAGAGAGAGAGAGAGATAGAGGGAGAGGGAGAGGGAGAGAGAGGGAGAGAGAGAGAGAGAGAGGGAGAGAGAGAGAGAGAGAGAGAGAGAGGGAGAGAGAGAGAGAGAGAGAACCACAGCATTATCCTTCTGGTATCTGACACGTAACCATGGTAACTGAATCGACACACTCGGAGGAATTGGGGGAGTTTATTAGTTTATTTCTCTTAAGGCAGCTCAACACAATCATCACCTTCTCTGATGATATCTCTCATCATGACACCGGTCACACACAAACAGAAACTACGACCAACACCTACTGTAATACAGCAGCTATGAAGAATACTTTGTATTCATGCTAAATGATGAGTTTAAAATCCTGCATGCTTGTAAAATAGAGTCTAAAGTGTCTGTGTAGATCACAACAAGATGCGGGTCCAAAAACTTTAAAAACACTTCTGGAAAAACGGTGCGTGGTCTAGGAATTACAATAAATAGGTTAGGTACATTATTTGTAGTTTTAAGGAGGAGGCAGTGTTAAACAGAAAATAGTGTGCCAATAACCCATTCAGCCGTATTATAAGGACAAACTAACTTACGGAACACGAAGAAACCCGAATCAGACACATTGTAATGCAGCATGACTTACTGAAGTTGACATTTTGAAAGAAGTTGAATTTGCATGCATATATAAAATATCACCATAATTAATTGCTGTTGGTCGTTTGAATTATTTTTTCTTGCCCAAAGACACCATGACATGCAGAGGCCACATATAATATGTTAGAATGTCCAAAACTACTCGCTTAGTTTAGTTGTAGGCATTAAGTATGCAAGTTACACAAATTGAAGGTAGAATAAGTCAACGTTGACACAGGACATGAACAGCTGGCGTCTTGGTGAAAGTCTGAGTTTGTTTGCTAGTGATGTGACTGTTCAACAACCCTGTAACTCCATTTGAGCTTATTTTTGTTAAAATAATAATAATATAATGACAAATGCAAGAATCCGACTATAAATAAAGACACAATACCACCTTTGACGACACAGTGTTTAATTAGTTTAAAAACAAATTCATTATATTGCTGTTTGTTTGTTCTTTCTCTAGAAGTAACATACAAGGTTTCCACCTGCCAGCACCGCTATCATTGTCGACTAGACTCTGAATGCATGACCGCATTTTCATTGCACAGTGTACCGTTTTATAACCACTAAACACATTTCTTTTGCCTTTCATGTCCATTTCTGTCCCCTGTAATTTGACTAAAAGTGCTTTCCACTTCTCACCCTTGTTGTCAGCCTTCAGCTCCTCCTGCAGGATGTCGCTTTGCCGGTTGCCGAGCACGAAGGCCAGGAAGGAGAGGATGAGGGCGTCCAAGATGCCGATGATGGCCAGGATGTAGGCCCAGCGCACCGAGCATTTGCCCAGGGCGTACCTCCCGGTGTCCTCCCCGCACATGTCCCGGATCACCTCAGAGTCCCAGCCGTTTGGGAAGACCATACAGCCGATCACCAGACACACAGCTGCAGCACAGAGAAGGAAGTATGGAGGAGCGAAGAGGACGGAGTGGACGGGAGCAGTAAGTAGAAGGATTGATGAATGTTCGAGGACAGTGGCGTGATGGGTACGGTGGTGCAGTGTCATGGTATTTGGTTTGAGTCAGGCAGTGTGTGTAACAACGTGCAGAGCGATGGGTCATGGTGACGGGGTTATGTTCCATTGAAAAGCAGCACAGGAGAGAAAATCAATACGGGAGGAGGGCCAAGGTGGAGAACAGAGCAAGACGGAAAGTCAGGGCAATGAAACAGGAGGGTGAGGCAGGTGGGGGGAGAAAATAGGTTGAGGTGTAAAACAGCAGGCGGGTAGAGGGTGAATGAAAGTGAGAGAAAAGAGGGGAGGCAGGGGAGAGAACACAGAATATCATTTTTCCATTTCACTCTGGGATGTAAGGGTTAGTCCTCATCGCTCAATCTCTTCCCCTCTCTCACCGTCCCTCCATTCATCAGAACAGCGTTTGAACCACAGACTGTATATAAGAAGTGTACGTAGTCGTCGTGACGTCACTGGTTTAACGCCTTGAGTTCGATATTTTGGCCTTCACCAATCTTGTTTTTTTGCAACCAGTAAACGAAAGTGACCATATTTGGACTGCAGTCGCCGGGGTATACGACTCTGGTAGTCACAAAGTAGCCCCGCCCTAAAGCATACTCTGCTTTATGAGCACCATGCTGTATTGAAGAAGACTAGAGATTGAGACCATAAACTCATGTTTACAATGTTTACTGAGGTAATAAATCAAGAGAGAAGTAGAGTCATTTTCTCATAGACTTCTATACAACCAGAGGAGTCGCCCCCTGATGGACATTAGAGAGAATGCAGTTTTCAAGGCACTTTAACATTGGCTTCACTTTTCAGAACCAGAGGAATAAATAAAGTATGTACAGCAACAAGTCTACCACTGATAGAGCAGAGACACATCAAACTCAGCCGCTGTCATACTATTTGATAATCTAACGATCCTCTGGGTTTATGTTATGACCACCAGATTTCATTAATTCATTATTAAATCATAGTTTTTTGTCATCTTGGCATGGAGGACTGGTTTAAATACTCAACTCTGTCTCCTAAAAATGACGTACCCAAACAAACTATACTGCATTCTCAATTACGTTTTGAGGGTAACGTGTTTTCTCCCGGATTACGGTCGCAGTTTTACCCTCGTGGTTAATGTTGTGAAATGAAACGAAACACAACAAAACCACTTGGTTAGGTTTAGTAAAAGTTCATGGTTTTGCTTAAAATAAGTGTTTGTTTTTTAATTTAAATTACGGAAGTGAAATCTTTTAAAGTTTACGTAATCCGTAATCCTTGAAAAGTTATTGACAATGCAGTTTTGTTGTATGGGCTGAAATACTACAGTACCCATGAAGTGGCGTTGGAGGAGAAGCCAATCCTCCTCTGGGAGTCATAGTTATTGTTCCCCAACATTTTTACGTACACAAGGCACAGTGGGGCATGTTTATTTGTATTGCAATTTAAAAGTGCTTTCCATAATGAATTCCACAGACTTGTAGCTTCTACTTTTTATCAAAGGAACAGATATTAACACAGTACAAATTGTTTCCTAACGGTGTCTTTGGGGGGAAATGAATGGTGATGGTTGGTTGGTTCCCTCTGATGCTGACGTATTTCCTCTTCCTCTGCACAAACTGCATTCTGCATACTGTGTATTGTACAGGTTCAGAGGGCCTTTGTTTGTTTGTCTGTGCATACATTTATTTGATCCTGTTCTTCTGTGGAAAGACTGTGTGACTGTGTGCATACTCCCACAAGGCCAGAGTAGTCCCCTGATGTGTAGAGGGTCCAGCTGAGACCAGGCTGGCCCTAACAGATGGGTCCCTGAATGCCTCATTTACAAAACCACCGCCACCGTTGAGAGCCGTAGACCAAATGAAACCCAGGCGATGTACAGGCTCAGTGTGCGTAGGGACGTATGGGACTGTAGGTCTCAGCTGCTTACAATCCCTACAGTCTCTGAGAGGGAGCTACTGGGGTTTGGACTATGGCACTTCATAGACTATGGAATACAGTAAATATACAAATGATTCACAATGCACTAACAAGTTAGAAGTGGACACCATTGTTTTCTATTCATCACATGCTTCAAGGCAACGTGTTAAAGACAACAAAATAGCTTTTTTTTGCCCAGCACAGTAAGAATGCTTAATCATCACATCAGCATGTTGCTACAGTTAATTGAAGCTTAATATCTGGTAGGTCACAAACTGGCACATGTCTGCTCCAAGAACAGGTGTGATGCACCCAAGACACATTGAGGATGCATTGACTTCTGATCGACACTCAGAGTTCTGTGATGTGGCATCATTCTTTAATCAGTGTGTACGTGAATGTGGCCTGTGTCACATTGACGGATAGCTAACGTGTGGGTTCATTGCAGAGGTGTAGTGCTGCCGGAGCACACCGGAATGACACCGCGCCACTTTGTTTTCTCCAAGCAAGGAAACAGAATATTCTCTGTTTGCATAATCTGGATCAAATTCATTTTTTTAAGCATTTGAAGATCCAATTACTAGACATATGTCGTGCAAGTGAGCCAATAAAAACAAATGGTCAGAGTTGTCATATTGACATTTAAGGTGTGTTGATTGATTCATGACATCAACTCGTGCATTGAGTAACATGCAAGAAAACATTCCACCTTAAAGGTTGCCAGTAGCCTTTGAGCAGCACTGTGAATGAAATAATTCGCAGTCTGTAACTATCTAACAGTTTTTTTTGACTTGGCACAATTAAGTCAATGCATTTGGTCTTTGCAAACCGAGATGACGCACGTGTAGACAAACACTGGGTGAAAGTCCTTTGTTTAACCCACCCACACTGACCTCCCTTTGATTAAGATCTGTGTTGAACCTGGGAATTGGTGTGTCCACCATGATTGTCTATTGGCATTGTGTCCTTGGTGCCGGCACTAATTGAGGACCTTGTAGTAGTTCGTCATGAGACGGGATAAATTCAAACTGCTCTGTGTTTTCCTGAATAGAAAATAAAAAAGACACGATGGTTAAAGACTCTAAAGAAAAACAGGTGAGTGCACGTTTTCTGTTATTGCTGTTTGCTTCAGATTTCCAAAACTCCTTGCAGCACTGATTCATGTGAAGTTCGGGTCAGTGTTTCAAGCTCCCGAACTTGTCTTTATGATGCCAACAGACATATTACAAGTTTGAAATGTTGCCTCTGTGTTTATGGGCACCCTGAAAACATGACATCCAGTTTCCTGCAGTGTGCTTTGGGAGCATCCCCAACAGCTTTAATGTGGTGTGAAGAGTTTGTGTGTTCCCGGTGGTTTTCCTTTAGTCCTGCCCGGCTGTCAGAAGACTCACTCTTAATAATTCATCCAGCCTCATTTAAATCTGTTACACTATCCAGCAGCTAACCCTTCCCTTTTCCCCCTGCATGTGTGTGTGTGTGTGTGTATATGTGCTCATGCATGCTAGAAAGAATGAATTTTGGATTGTCTGCAAATGAGTTCACTCGTGTGAGAAAGAAACGCTGTGTGTGTGTGTGTGGCCTGGCATATTAGATCACCACTGACATAATCCTTGGTACCTTCTCTTCCAGTCACTCAACCTTCTCCCTGCACACTGTGGGCTTTATTTCAGCCTTTCACGCGACAGTAATAATATACTGAATACGATTGTCTCTACGACGGCGTATTATGGCCATTGTAGGTGAAAAATGATGGACAATTTTATAAGCAAATTGTACTTTGATTTGAATTTCACAAAATGTCCAGTTGTATCTATGAAAACAAGACCCAACTCAAGAGTTCACTTGAGTCGTACCAGCAAAGACATGCAGGAGTCATTATGACCTCTGGCAGATATCTCTGAATCAAATCCATCAACCTTCATCACTTTGATTAAAAAAAACTGCATATTGGAAAAGTTGTAATCTCTGTGAATCATTTCTAGCTGCGGGTGCTTCGAGCTGCTTTGGAAACATTTTACTTGCCGTTTATTTGATTCAGGAACTGTTATTAAACCATCTTAATGGAATCTCCAGTGGTGGTGATGAAGCCGAGAGGTGTTGTCATAAATGAAAAGTAGAGCTTGGGGTGTTTTGTAAGAATGATGGATTTCTTCTCTAAAATAATCCACTGTGGTTTTTGTCGCCCTAGTAACAAAGAGGGTGGGAGGGCAGGGCTTAATGTGAGTCGATTGCTTCATCCCTCCATAAATCCATCTATCCAACACGTTGGTCCAGAGCAACTAAAGGCAAGTTTATTACTACATTCAGCTGATGAGTGGTGTCTGAAATGCAAATTGAGAAATTTCCATGACATTTGATGTGAACATTCATGGCACCCAGAGGATGAAACCCAGAGGATGAAACCCAGAGGATGAAACCCAGAGGATGAAACCTAATGGTTTTGGATATCCCCGAACTAGAAACATTATCAGGACAGAAGTTGCATTTGTATACAAGGTATATCCAAATCTGATGTGGATTATGAATGTGATATGAATGTGATCAGGCTGTTCTCATACACTGTAGCAATGCACTGTAAATCATATACAACCCAGTAACCAATTAATTATGTAATCCACTTAATTGTGAGCCAGGACAGATGGCGTAGTATTAAGAGTGACAAAGTCCGAATAGGGAAGAGGTCGGGCTGGAAGGGCGGGTCTAAAGACAACGGACTCTTACCCAGGTGACCGCTGTTTGTGTCTTGTGTGAAACCACAAGTCAGTGTTGAATTTTTTCTCACGTAACATCCATACTTAAGTTATGTCACTTCTGTAGTTATTTCAACCCGAAATTTTACTTAACTGTGACGTAACTTCCATACTTAAGTAACACCACCACGTAGTTATTTTAAACCAAACGTTGATTCCCCCATCCCGCCAGCAAATCCCACTCTGTTATACTGTGCTGTATTATCCTCTAATGAGAGATGGACTAAAGGTTTAAGGTGCTATGTCGTAGCTAGAATGCACAGTGCTGAAGAACAAAAGTACTCTATCCTGGATAGGAGTCTTAATTGGGTGTCGCCATGGGGTGCGGAGGTAATTATGTGCGTATGTGTAGGTATGCACTGCTGTTCCGTAGTACGAGATGTGTGTATGTAGGTATATTTCTTTTGTTTAGTTTTTTTATGTATGTATATGTATTTTTTTTCCTTTACATTTTTGTCAATTTGTTTTTAGTTTGTTGTTGATTCCAATGCATATCTTGAAAATCAATCAAATTTGCTCAAAGAAAATAAAAAGTAAAAAAGGTGCTGTGTCGTTGGGTTGTACCGACTAGTTTAAATCATCTTTGATAACATTGACAAGTGGAATGCTATATTATTAAGTATGTTATTAATATGATAAGTAAGTGTATTATTGCCTGAAATTAAGATTTTTTTTTTGTTCCCTCAGAATGAGTCGTTTATATCTACATATGGAGCCGGTCCTCTTCATGGAGCCGGCCGCCATGTTACTATGGTAGCCCAGAACAGACAAACCAAAGAGCGGCACTAGGTAGGGACATTTGCGTTTTCACGTTTTTTGCGATGGCCGCCGAGGTTCTCCTGCACGCTTGGCACAAGGGAGAATCTGCAATCTCACTGCTATCAGCCACCAAATCCTACACACTGCACCTTTTTAATTAAGAAAATCAAAACACTAACTCATTTAATCCGATGAATCCCTTTATTCAAATTGAGGAACGGAGATATTTTCTGTGTGTAGGCCTATTGGATCAGAATCGCCAACATAACCTTTACAGTTGATGCATAATCTAAAATGTGGGATTACTATTCCTAATGTCATTAGGCTATTTGTGATTTTTGGTGCAATTTGTATGTTGATTACCATGGCAACGGTCGAAGCGAGCACACGTGCATCTGCATGGCTGAGTTGTACTAATCACACACAGATGCCCATACATACACATGTGGGACTTTTAATAAATGATCACATGCACATTCACCTTCATATTATACTGTGTTTGTGTGTGTGTGTGTGTGTGTGTGTGTGTGTGTGTGTGTGTGTATGTGTGTGTGTTTGGCTTCTCAATTAGTGCGACTGTGACACATGCTGCATTGGTCGATACAACCAATTATCCCTTGAGCGGTTAGGGTTAGGGTACAACCGTCAGCACAGCACAACTTCAAGATGAATGAGCACACACGCATAGACACAGCATACCATATAGTCTCCTGAGACTGAGCATGAGCAGATGGAAGAGGAAGAGCAAGAGTGAGGGAGGAGTGAGGAAGGAGCCCAGATGAAGGACGGAGGGTGAAAAAGAGAGACGGCGAGAGGAGAAGCGACGAGGGTGAGAAGACGGAGGGATCTGAATGCAGGAAGGGAAGTAGGGCGATGTTGCCGTGGCTGATGAGAAGGAGGGGCGGGGTGTGGGGGGGGCTGAATATCTGCCTTCCAGTTGTCAGACCCTGCTGAGATGGCGAGACAATGAGCAGACACGGAGACACTGAACAGGACAGCCGGTGTGTTTCTGTGTGCTTGTTATGAGGATGAGATGAGTCACATGAATGAGAGACCAAGGAACAGCTAAAACACAGCAAACAGCATCAACTCTCCTACTTATTCATACGTTCAGCAAGAAACTCCATTCGAACCTCACAACGTTCCTCATCTTTCATACAAAGGTCCAGTGTGTAGCATTTCGGGGGATCTATTCGCACAACTGGACTATATATATAACTATGTTTTCATTAGTGTATCACCTGAAACTAAGAATCGTATTTTCGTTAGCGTAAAATGAGCCCTTCATATCTGCAGAGGGAGCTGGTCTTCTTCACGGAGTCAACAATGTTGCATAGCCATATTTCTACGGTAGCCCAGAACGGACAAACCAAACACTGGCTCTAGAGAGGGACTTTCATGTTTGTACCTTACCTGAAGGCCACCGTAGTTCTCCGACACTCTTGTGAAACTGCGGTAACGTGAGCCTCAGAGTGTAAAACCGTGGTACCGCCAGCTGCCATCTGACTTCTGTTGCTCCTGAAGTAGTGTTATTAGGGTATGGATGGCTTTCGAGCAAGGCGCTACCATGGATTTGCACCCTTTTTTCCCCCTGATAATGTTACAAATCCGAGCTAGTTAAAAATGTTTCTTGGGAGAATGTAAATTATAACGTTATCGGGATGTGTTCAAATGTAATCTCCAAAGTTTAGCTTTTGGTGAGAAGGAGATGTTTTCACATTAGAGAGTGAATTATGTCCTGTTTAACTTGGCTGACTTCCTAAGATGATGTCAGTGCTGTTGTGTCGATTTTTCCAGCTGATTTAAACATTCCTATTTGTGCTATTTAAAGCCTTATTGACTTAATATCAGCAGTGCATTTTTTCCTCAAATGAATGTCCACAGAGCTACAGCGAATGAAAAATGTGATAAAAATGTGTCAATGCTGCCTGATGCACGGAGCTGACAATAGACATGCACACATGCACTATACATTTGTATATTTATAACCTTCCTTTCTATCTGTTTAATAGATGAGCAGAACATCAATGGGTTTATTAACATTGTTATTTTCTGGGGGTTAGAACAAAGCGTGCAGCGGTGTAAAAAAACCCACAAAATGCTCTCCGAGTAGCAAGCATCCTAAAATAGGCTATTAAATCTGTATACAGACTGTCTTTATGTAATGTTAGGATTCGCTGGGTCCAGTGAACTGTGTCTAAGACCGCAGAAACACAGAAGGGCTCGCTCATGTATCATCATCTGCCTCGGACCAAACACCAGATTAGAATCGATGTCACGAATGTCTCAGGTCACTTTGGACTGTTCATCAGAGCAGAGGAGCCATTTTGAACAAGATCTTTAGCTTAGCTCATATCTGTTGTATTATTTAGTTCTCCTGATTTGCAAGTCGACTCCCAGTTGCTTCAGCATTGCTGTGTGTGGATAGTGAAGCTGCTCTTTATTCAGGCATTTAGATAAAGTTGTTTTCTATTCGTCAATGTTGCTTTGTGTTTCATGTACATTTGTGCATAATTCGTTTAGTCAGTGTTACAGTGTACCCAGATACTCTTGCAAGTGTTTTCATGCGCCATTTATGTAAAAATGGTAAATGGACTGTACTTGTATAGCGCTTTTCTAGTCTTTTTGACCACTCAAAGCGCTTTAACACTAACTGTCATCATTCAGCCATTCACACACTGATGGCAGGGGTAAGGTGCCACCTGCCTATCAGACTATCCACATTCATACAGGAGCAATGTTGGGGTTAAATGTCTTGCTCAAGGACACATCGACATGGACTAGCGGAGCCGGGGATCGAACCGCCGATCCTCTGATTGAAGGACGACTCTGCCATCCACTTAGCCACAGTCGCCCATTATGTGGCAGGTGTCAAGATAATGATGAGTGATTAGAGAGGTCTCCTTCAGGCGCATTCGAGGCACTACCAAATTCAACCTACCACTTCAACGTTGAAACAAGAGTCTCTCTCTCGAGCCAGTGTTTGGTTTGTCCGTTCTGGGCTACTGTAGAAACATAGCAGTGCAACATGGCGGACTCCATGAAGAGGAGCTGCTCCCTACGTAGATATGAAGGGCTCATTCTACTGGTGAAAAGGAGGATGGTCTTCTCTGACACTATGGGGGTATCCACACACACCTGGGACACACATATCTATGATGAAAAGCCATTGAAACAGTGCATTTTGCATATGTCCCCTTTCATTTTTCATATAGTATAAAACAATCACCACGACAACATATAGTGCACCACAAATAAACAGAAAGAAACATACATACTCAGGAAGTACCGTTGTGTACCCCTCAAGTAACAGTAAGAGGGATCTCCTTGATCCATTTGAACAATACATTTTCTTGCCAAAAGCAATAATTTATTCAGCAATTTAAATTTCACAGAGGGAAGTGACACATCTTTAGATGTAGACTCAGCAGAAAAAGCCCAGGATCTTAAAAAAGAAAAGAAAATACCACTAAGCTCCTTGACTATGCAGTTAAAACAATGTGCTATATATTTACATCACAACATATATATATATGACATATTAATTATATTATTAATGATGTCATATATCACTATAAATTCCCCTTTTCTGTATGCCATTTTAAACATCTGATCCATTTGTTCTGAATAGAAAGCGTTATGTGTAATCTATGAAAACGTTTGTAAGAGTTCTTCCGATCTGTCTCTTTTAATCTACCTGAGCTGAGGCCTCGCTCTTTAAACCAGCATACAGCTCTAACAAGCCACAAAATCAATAGTCATACATTAGCTGCTGATTGACAATGTGTCACTGTATACCCTCCACATAATTATCTCCCAGCATGTGTTGGGCTGAGAGGAAATGCCTCCCCACACCTGCCATTGGGCAAAGGAATGTTCTACTTCTATCATGGACTAATTAAAAAGCCAGAACCGGTAATGATCACTTATGGAGAGATCGAACGAGGCAAAACAATAACTCTTGGGTATCAACGAGCATGGCACAGAAAATTGTATGAGCTGTTGAAGTGTAGTATATTGCGGAGAAGTATCTATCTATTGTTAAAGTTTCCTCAAACATATGATATCTCACGAAACATTTCTCCTCGATTTTCCTAGGAAAGCAAGCATCACGTGTCAATTTCCACTCGTTACCATAGACTGTATATAAGAAGTGGACGTAGTCACAATGACGTCACCCATTAGTTTGTTACCTGCTGTTTTTGGGTTCCGCGTTTTGGCAGTCGCCATGCATCTTGCATTAAGGCCGTCGCCATCTTGGCTTTTTGCATGACCAAATGAGCATATTTGGACTGCAGAGGAGTGCTGTTGAGACGCCGTATATATGGAGCCAAATCCAGGTCAGAAGTTTTGATCATTTGAATAAAAAATGTAAATCTGTTGATATGCACCTTAAAGCTACAATCATTGAGTTTTGGCCACTTGTTGGCAGCAGAACAAGCTGAAAAACAACATTAAAATGTCATCGTACATCAAACAATCAGGTATTTACACATTTTAATTCCAATGTCCACTCTCCTTTGGTCTCAATGAACTGAGAAAGAATATCATTAGCTTCTAGATTTTTTACCAGCAGTTCTTTCTGCTGGTGGGTAGCATTAGACTAGCTTATGAAATGAGACACGTGTTGTAGCAGGGCCTGAAAACCAAGAGAATAGGGAGATGCATTTCTATCTCTTTTGTTTGTCTCCTTTGCAATTACGATTTCATGGTCACAGCCAAACCTGGCTCACTTTAACATGAAGAAATGATTACTAACTAGGTCAGTTTCTGCTTATAAGTATAGTTATGGAAAGCGAAGAGAGAGAGTGATGATAAATTCCTGAAGGACTGTATTCTCAGAATTCTCTGAATGTAGGCTAATTAGACACCAATAACTACAGCCTGCTGCAGGAGTGGAAGTTTTCCCTTATTTCTCTATCTTTCATTCTCTCATTACTCGTTCATTAATTCATGGAATAGGGTGAGAACAACAAAGAAAGTAACATCACGTGTTTACGTAAGTGATGCGCTGCTGTGATCCCGGTCTTGCGTCTCAGGGGAGATGTGTTTTGTTAACATTGTTCTCTGTCATCAGAGGGAAAGGGTATTCCCAGAGCTAGTTCAGTGGTTTCTCAGGAAAACAAGGAGAACATTGTGGGAGAGCGAGGGCTAATGGAGGAAGGGATCTTGGCTTGTAGGAATTATTCTATATTTAAAAAATGCTTTCATCGTTAATTGTGACACTAATTGTGTACTGTAAGTACAATCCAATTACTTACATTGTGTTTAATGAATATACTGTAGTATAATATATTCTAAGCTACAGAAAATACAACAAGAGATTATAGTGATTATACACTAATGAAAACATAGGTATGAATTCCATTTCTGCTAATAAATCTCCACAATTCAACATATTGAACATTTAATTGGATGGTTACAAAGTGATCCAATAGAGAAAATAATTGTATAAGGGACAGATAAGCTATATTGAAGAAGGAAAGAAAAAAAGGATGACATAACAAAATAATCATCTGAATTAACAAATAAAATAAAATCTGAAATGATTGTTCATTGGATTTGGATTTTCAAAAAGGTTTGGTCTGCTGCAGCATGTTAAAGGACAAACTCACACCCAAGGACATACTAGGGTTGGTTATTAGTAATGATGTTAATATTTTTAAAGCTGTTGTTGGGGACTGACTCTGACCATTTATCCAATAACTTTTGTACGTTTCTGTCTCTTTTTGTTAATGCCACACAATTGATGCCACAACCATAACATCAGACTCCATATCCCCCTGATCATTTCAACTCACAAACTATTTAAGTTATTAAGCTCAACATCTAAGGACAGAACTGAGGATTATGGGTGTGCAGAGAGGGCTGCAGTGATGTGAAACCCCAGGCAGTCTCCCCTCTAATAGGAGATTAGGTCTGCATTAGCAGGGTCTCGGCACACACACACACACACACACACACTTTGCATAACTTCAATCTTTTATTATCTGCTTGATTTCTTTACTTCTTATACCTTTGATCTGGTCCTTTTAGCATCCATCAACTTTCTTTCTTCTACATCTACCCTCTTCTACATAGCTCTCCTAAATCATTAAATAATTTATATATTTTCTGTAAAAATATTGAAAATACTTTCATCCCTACTCGTTATATTTTGCCATTTAGGAGGTTTTGGCTCACCTCAACAGGGTTGATGTGAGGTGACATTCGTGATGGAGATTAATGTTTGTGGTATAAGCGATGCGCCTGCCTAGAAATCTCATTCTTATTGCTGCGTTCAGGTGGTTGTAGGACAGTGGGAAAATGCCTTCATGAAACAAGTAATCTATACGATGTACACGAAAAAAGCACAGAAATACTAGTGTGAGCTGAAGGAGGGTTAGCTGTGGCTGTGGCTATAGTACCCGCTCAATGTAACACACCAAATGTGTGCTTCAGCCATAGCAGCACTCAATCTCACTGCTTCCCCGCCATGTATGCCTCAGGGCTTCACTCCACTCTGTTTGAAGCTGAGGTTTTTGCTGAGTTTGTCAAAGCGGTCCAGGAAGTGTGGAGCGGCTCAAACACTAAAAGTAATTCTTCAGCAAAGATCCACCTGACTGGAGAGAGAAGGACTCAGTTGTTAGAGCATTTTCGTCTGATGTGCTTTAAACTTCAACCTGTATCACAGTCCTTGACATCTCATTCGTGTCAGATTATTGTTTAAAAATCCCTGGGTTCAAATTATTCTGAGGGTATAAGTTTTCATTTGTATAAAAAGGACAGTCTACAGGTTAATTTACGGTCTGTAGAATAATTTACGTTGTTTCAGTTAATTTACAATCCATAGATTAATTTGCGGTCTTTAGATTCCTTGTAATGTCCTGGGGTTATTTTTGACCCCATTAGACGTTTAACGTCTCTAAATAAATTGTTTTGCTTAATATTTAATGACTTTTCCTAATTAACCCAAGAGCCCCCCAAGGCTAGTGGTACCGAGCGGTACCGTAGAAAACTATTTTCAGAAAGAAATATAATAATCCTACAAACATGTTGCATACCGGCTTAACAAAGAACTTCTGATGAACAGAACCATGTATAACATTTTACACACTGAAAACACAATTAAACACGATCTAACAGAACCTACAACAAGAGCTACCACAATATCGTGTTTTTTTCGCCATAACTCTGCGAGATATGCACTCCAAAAAATGCTCCGAACACGAAGCTAGAAGCTACCGCGGCCGAAGTTGCTATTAAACAGCATTAGCATTCGACACGGATTCCAGCGCTAGATTCAGAATTACTCTCCGTCAAACCGTTCAAAAGATACCAGCAAACAAGCACACAAAACTCAGCCATTCACCCCGCAGAACAATTCATAAATCTCACTCACTTTGAGATGAATCATGAAGAAAAAGCATCCATAATCCATTTACCCCGCTAAAAGCTACTTCTGCTATCCGTTTCCTGTCTAATTCAACTGTTTCCTGAAGAAAGGGGGGTCAAACAAGGCTGGGGGAGCACATTTCACATTTGATGAATCCGGTTTTTACGCATGCTCCGCTCCGCGCGTATCTGGATTTTACGTAAAACTATTCTGTCAATCAAAACCACGTTGCCACCACTGCATTGGCTAGATCCTAAGGCGTGTTTAGAGGTCTCATGGTATGGGATTGACCAACCACAGGCTGAGAGAGCCTCACATACGCACAGGCAAAAGCGCATGGAGCCGTGAGTCGGCGGCCCAAAGAGGCTTTAGAGAGGATTCTAGCTCTCAAAAATGATGCCAGACTGCTGTATGTGATAGATTGTGCATGTACAAGGATAGAGGAAGTTAAATATATAGTTATTTAGTATATAAAAGTACAATGGAACAGCTGGAGAAGCTGTTTCCCAAATGACGACCTTTCGTGACCTCTCGTACGTTTATCTCTCTAGCTCTGGCCTGCTTCACTCTATCAACTCCAATTCTTTTTTGTATGACTACAGCCATGCTTTGCTATGATGCTGGGTGGTTTTAGGCTTTACTGAGCCTCATTTAATATAGTATTATCAATAATAGTGCTTTTTCACCAGGCGAACCTGACATTTTCAAAGTGGAGCTGTGTTCCATCTTCATTTGCTATTAACCAGTAACATATACACAATATTTACACCTCTCACCAAAGCTCACCCCCTTGAGTGTTATTAATACTTTTAAATTATTCAAATAGACCTTGTAGTTAGAGAGTAATGCCCCTTTGAGTATGGGTATAGTATTTTCGAGCAGAAGCCAAAAAAAGGGCTAGGTTTAAAGAGGTTTAATGGGGACAACTGGGTAAACATAAACTCAACATGTTGATATGTAAAGTGATACGTGAAGCCATTAAAACACCCAAAAAATATCTCTTTCCAAATTTAGGTCAATCAGTGAGATTTTATGGTGATCTGCATATTTCTCCATAGTCCCGTAACAGGGATTCTGGATGTATACGGGTCAAAAATGACCCCAGGATAACAGGTGTTAGTACATTTGAAGGTAACAGGAGGGTTACATGTTGCAGAAATTAATGTTGACATGTTTTATATGTCAGGTAATGAGTTGGAATAAAGTTGACTAAAAAGTTGAAACACAGAGGTGGGTGATAATTTATACTTTATGCTTTAAAAACAGTCAAACCAGACGGGGTCATTTTTTACCCCAAAGGACAACAGGTGTGATTATGTGCTGCCATTAGAACAATTCAAATGATTCAAAAACAGCATCCTCACTAAACCTTGACATATACCTCTCTGTGATAAGTCACATAGTCAAAATAATATAAAGTAAAAATAATTCATTGTTTAATTTTTTTTCACTCAAAAACAGGGTATACTTTTATGTAAACAAGGTCTATTGGCCCTAAATTCCAAAATGAAGGGAAAAATGTGTGGTAATGTGTTGGACTGAAGTAAGACTAAAGGTGTAAACCAGAATTGATTGACAATTTATACTATATGCTTTAAATAACAGTCAAACCAGGACAAAAGGTTTATGGCAATCGGGAGGACATTACAAGGGTTACATTGTCACAGGTTAATTTACATCTATAGGTTCATTAATGGTCTATAGATTGATTTACGTCTAAAGGTTAATTTACTGTCTATTGGTCAATTTACAGTCTATAGGTTAATTTACATCTATAGGTTAACGGTCAATGGGTTTATTCAGTGTGGCTTTGTGGCACAAAGGCAGTACAACTGCCTGTGCCAAAGCACACTGACTGTAATCCTGCGGGCTTAATAATCAGGTTTATCCAGAAAAGTTTGTCACGCTTCTCCTCACACAGCATTGCCAACACCTACACAAAAAATACATAAAAATGTGCGGCCTGATCGGGAATCATGTACAATGACTTTTATAAGAGATTCGCCCAGCGGTTTTCCCGAAAATCCCGAAAAACTGAGCAAAATTTCTCCATTTACTTGAATGGGGTTTCGGCGTGATGAGAGCTAAAAAACACTTAACTTTGGGCCCATATTGACTAGCCATTCTTTAACGTAGAAACATGATTCAAAGTTTAAAACATAGACAAAACGCTGCACTTTATTGAGCCAAATGGGCATTTTGATAGCTACCACAGTTTTCATTAAGTCACAGTTTAAGTTTCAGAAAAATTTTGGGTCCGTTTCAGATTTTATAATGGCTGTGTATTGCACGGCTCGTTAAGAGCTAGAGTGAGGGCATAACTGTCAGAGTGGTGCGGAGAGTGTGTAAAAAAAGGCTTACATGATCTTTTAGCCCAGACTTTTTTCTTTAACTGGGTATATAACGTGTGTAACATCATTATATTCGTTCCTGAAAAGTGCATTGTACGACACGCTGTACGCTAAACTTTCTCCGTAAAATCCAGAGCCCCCCACTTGGGGTGCTTTCGGGCTAGAAGGCTACTACAATTATTTGCAGAATTGTTATTGTATTAGTTTGTGTCATTACCTTGCCCCCCTCACTATTATTTTCTGGTTATTATAATTTAAAACGCTTTGTGTGACTTTTAAACTCACCTACTTTCACCTAAAGTAGCTGCAGTACTCATGTTCGCCAATAGGTGGCAGTAGCGGGTTTTGGTGTGACTGGCGCTGTAATTCAGTGTGGCTTTGTGGCACAAAGGCAGTAAAACTGCCCTGTGCCAAAGCACACTGACTGTAATCCTGCGGGACTAATATTATTATTATTATTATCCAGGAAGTTTGGCGCGCTTCTCCTCACACAGCGTTGTCAACAGCGGCGAAATACATCCAGACGTGCGGCCTGGTCGGGAATAGTGTGCTAAGTATTTTTCGGAGAGATTCGCCCAGCGGTTTTCCCGAAAATCCCCAAAAACTGAACAAAATTTCTCCATTCACTTGAATGGGGTTTCGGCGTGAAGAGAGCAAAAAAACTCTTAACTTTGGGTCCATATTGACTAGCCATACTTTAACGTAGACAAATTATTCAAAGTTTAAAACGTAGACAAAACGCTGGACATTATTGAGCCAAATGGACATTTTGATAGCTAGCACAGTTTTCATGAAGTCACAGATTAAGTTTCAGGAAAATTTGGGTCTGTTTCTGACTTTATAATGGGTGTGTATTGGGCAGTTTAGAGTGCGTGATGTCACCGCTAGAGTGAAGAGGAGCTTGAAATTATTGTGAAAAAAATATTTGTCTTTTGCCACTGACTCCACAATTTTCACTCTTCATGCATAATTTCTGGATGGAAAAGTAGCTAATCTTGTCCTTGTCATAAAAAACTGACTGTGGAATCCCACAGACTTACACATTTGGCACAGTAGCCTTTAATTGAGAGGAAAGCCAACTTTCTGCTCCATAGACACCAATGTTAAATCTGGCTTCAAAAACATCTTCGACAGAACACGGTACCCCATTTCTAAATCGCCTGTTCAGCCACATGTTTTACACTAGAGACACAATTTTCACATTATCTGTTCTTCAACTCACCCTTCCTCTCATTCATTAATATCGGAGCAATAGGAGCTACGGTTATGGAGGTTTTGAGGATTTGTTTCCCTGCTTTTTCTCCATGAACAGGCTGCAGGCGATCAGGTGATTCTGATTGAGCTGTTGATGTTGATAAACACACAGACTCACAGACACACCCACACACATGACTTAGAGATATACGTGATGCAGCTCAGCCAATCAAATGTGGGTATTCTGACAAGTTTCCTGATTCGAGTGACATGTACACACACCATGACACAAGAGGGCGAGACGAGGAAAGACATCGCAGAGCAGGACAATACTTAGGTAAGCTGTAAAATGTTAAAACATAGGACAATCTCCAAATGAGAAAGAATGCCAGAGACATCAGAGTCTTGAATCAAGAATGGTTAGACTCGTAGAGGCAAATTTCTCTCATGGACAGGTGTTTGTGATTGAGCTAATTAGTGAACACAGACACACATGAGTTAGAGATATTCAGGGAAAGATCTTAGACCTCCTGTCTGTCTGCCTGTCTCACTCACTCACTCGGTCTCTCTCTATCTTTGTGTCTGTCTCTCTCTCTCTCTATCATGCAGTCATTCAGGTCTTAGATATTTTTAGAAACCCCCCCCCCTCCCATTTCAAAATAAAAGCTCCACAGAGTGAATTCTAACTTGAATGATTGTGATGAAGCCTGTCATTTAATAACCTCTGTGTTTGTGTGTCAAACATTATGAATATGTCTCCTCTCCCCCTCTCTCACCCACCCAGTCCCACCCTTTCAAAATAAAAGCCCCATAGAGTAACCGTATCTTAACATGAAGCTCAGAATGAGGTTCGTACAGAATACAAGATTCAATCCAAGAGTATGAATCTAAAATGCAGAAAAGAGAGAAGCGCTATCTCAATCGAACCTGAACGACACTACCGGTAACATCGGAGTGTATATATATTGCGACGTCTTCGGGCAGTAGAAGCCACACTGTCAAAATTTCTTTAGGGATTTTCTAGTTCTTGTCTAAAATGAGCGAGCTAGACCAGAAAGGACAATCGAGATCACAGAAGCAGATATTCATCTGAGACTGTCTTGTTGTATTCACAGGTGAGAGAAGTACACAAGCGCCATATACATTTATATTAAGTTCGCTCACTTTTGCAGTGCCATGTTTTGATGTTTATAAAGTGTTTAATACTGAAACGTAGGGCGGCTAACTAAGGCTAGCATCATTAGCTAAACGAGGCTATTCGCGCGCTAGCGGTTTAGCGCCATTGTAACGTCAGTAACTTGGCCTGATTATTGTATTGTTCCCATTTAAGGTTATGTACAGATAAATGGTGTGTCCTGTGACAGATATAAGCAGTAGTTTGTTAGGCTGTATATTTCAGGTTGTGTGTTCACAATTCATGTAATTCTTGTCTAAGATAAGCGAGCGAGACCAAAAAGGACAGTCGAGATCGCAGAAGCAGATATTCATCTGAGACTGTCTTGTTGTATTCACAGCACAATAAATCCATCTGGAAAACTGAATGGACATCATCATCATTCAGTGTGTAACATTTGCACAAAACCAACGCAAGATGAACTGTTTGTAACAACTCTTTCAGAACGTTGATGTAAATTGGCATTACCTATATCGTGGATCCAGCGATCTGAAGACAAACGATGGTGGGACCTGATTTTAAAAGGGAGCACAGTTTGAAGACCACGAGATGACCAGCTTTGTAAAGTCAGGTAGGTCCAAAGTCACCTACCTTCACACCTACATGCACATATAACCACCTGAACCTGTGTAAAGTTAGTATGTGTTGTATGGAGGCGTGGGTTCAGATCTCACTTCTGACTGCCAGTGATTTTAATTCACTGCCGCTGTTATTCTATAAACTGCCTCTGAACAGCAGATCAACCACGATACTAATTGATTCACAATTTTATGTATATATATATACAGTATATGATACCTACGTTTTTAAATGTACGTATGTAAACACATCAATGTATAAATAAATACATGAAATAAATAAATAGAGATACAAGGATCTGACTTTTTCCGTCCCTATACCGATAATGAAACCTGGGTTTTGTGTATCGGCCGATACCGAGTACCGATCTGATACCAGTGTTAGATTAATAAGCTGTATGCCTCACTGTGTGGAAGTTCCTAAAATCATTATTTTGTGTCTAAGGCAAAATCAGGCTTGACTTAAACATTGCTTTCCTAACTTTGAAAAACAAAATTAGACGAATAAATACATAGATAAAAATTTACTGAATTGTTAATTATTTAAATATTGGTATCCAATACCAGATCTGCATGTCGTCACCGATAGCTGATTCAGCTATTTGAGTCAGTTTTGGACTGATATCAGAAATATGTTTCGGTATCGATGCATCTGAATAAATAAATAATATTAACGATAATTAATACTATACAAGCGTTGGTGCTCTGTGCAGCAGCGTGGGCGGGGCTTCAGGTCTCTGCAGAGAGTTGATGATGTCGTCAGCGGGTCTTTATAGCCCTCTGCTCACTTCTGCTGCTGGATGCTGGATATATTAACCTTTCTAATGCATTTCCTTGCCATAAAACCTTGAATTGCAGTTTGAAAGGTGCTGTGACATTAAATTAACCTTCTTGCCTTAAAGAGCAGGCGAGAAAACAGGCAAATGAGTATTGAAAACGTTTCAATTCAGAATTGAAGCTTCATCTGACTTCATATTTCCTTGTATTTTTTGTATTTGTAGCACACGTCTTTATGCCACTAATGCACTGTCAATTTGGTGAATGTGTTTGCCTCATTTGCCTTTATTTTGTCTATTTTTGTTAAGCTTGTGCTTAAGAGCTTATTCACTCGCTTGCTTACAGAAGCGTATTGCATTCACATGGCACAATTAAAACAAGGTTAAAAAAGATATTTGTCTTGCAACATTAACTACTGGACATATTTTTTCCGAAATAAGGTTCAATGGTGGACACAGGTAGGGGCGAGACTTCGCCTCTTTATATATACTCAGCCAGGCGGCAACCTCCTGTTCTGCAAAGAGAGTCTTAAAACTTGCATTCTCTCTAATGTCCATCAGGGGGCGACTCCTCTGGTTGTATAGAAGTCTATGAGAAAATGACTCTACTTCTCTCTTGATTTATTACCTCAGTAAACATTGTAAACATGAGTTTATGGTCTCAATCTCTAGTTTCAAGTCTTCTTCAATGCAGCATGATGTTCATTTAGTAAATTATGGTCCATTTAGAGTCAACTAGACCATAAAGCAGGGTATGATTAAGGGCGGGCTTACTGTGATTGACAGGTTGCTACCAGAGCCGTATACGGCGTCTCTACGTCACTCCTCTGCATTCCAAATTAAAAGATTCAATACGGCCTTTTTCAATTTGTCACTTCTGATGACCTGTCGGGCTCAGAGCAATTAAATTCTCATCCCTCAATACCTAAAGAATTTGTTGTTCGGGGAAATAAAGCTGTCAGTTTGAGCATTCTCTGGCACCTTTGGAGCAGACAGTGGATTTTTCAGAGAACTTGTCTGTACCGCACTATTTTGCACTGACCCAGCAAACCACCTATGGGACTTATCTTTTATAGATCACTGAGCACACAGCTGAGTTCGTGCAGCATTTAGGAAAAGTCACAAACATGACATGGTTTGCTTGCCATGTTAAGGGTAAAAAGACAAGACAGGAAAATAGTATTCATGGATGATTCCTTACTTTTGAATTATCTGAGCGTGAAGGGAGGCTTTCTGGAACACTGAACCCTCTCATTCACGAAGTAAGATCGTGTTCCCCTGTGCTACATTTACACAAGGACAAGATAAGAGGCACGTGTATTTTAAATGTCTTTTTTGAAGACTGTTAAAAAGATGTTTCTCTTTTCAGAGGAGAAGTGTAAAACTAATGCACTGTTAAGTGTGTTCTCGGTTTCACACCTCCGGTGCCACCACTGATGCTCCATGTGTCAATGGCAGTGGTGGGCCGTAAGGGCCTGCAAGGCCTTCTCTGCTGGCCTAGACAGAATCACAAAGTTATAGCTATTTTATAATTTAATAATTTTTCATTGCAATTTTTTCCCCCATTAGCTTATTTTCTCATTGCACAGCTACTGTCTTCCTCAGTCGCTCTGCTTCCATTGCAGCTTGTTTTAAGTAGAGCTTTTATCCAATCAGATTTCACCCCTGTGTCTCTAGGTAAGAAGCAGTGGCGGCTGGTGAAAAATTTTCTTGGTAGGGCTGTGCCACATCCAATCAATTTCAGCAAACATCCCAGAATGATTTAATGCAAACAAATTAAGGTATCAAACACGCATTACTACTTTGCAGTTAAATATTTAACATTTATTCCAACACGAAAAAAAGCAGTAAATAACACTTTGACAAACACGTCATCTTATTTTAGTCACCCTCACAGGGAATTCAGTATAATATAATATATATATCATATAATAATATTCAGTATAATATAATAATATATATATCATATAATATTCTGTATAATATAATAATATATATATATCATATAATAATATTCACTATAATATAAAACACACACACACACATATATATATATATATATATATATATATATATATATATATATATTCTCAGACAGGTGCTTCATGTCCCTCACTCCCTAACTGTCCATGCTGGTTCTGTCCCCGTTGTTTTAAAAAGCTAAATAAGTTATTAGCATGACGTCATCCAGCGAGCCAAACCTGTCTGGTGTACAGCTACTAGAGAAGCTTCATGTACTGCTTCTCTTTCCTGCTAGTCTGCTGTCTGATTGTGAGGTCAGGCTGATCTGGGATCAGCTCTTTCAGCTGTAGTTTCTCCTCTCAGTTCTCCTCTCAAACGGGTCTTGTAGGAGCAGTGCTCTCCTGTAGAGACTAGTCCTGACGAGAACGCGCAGCTTGGGGCAGAATTAAATCTGCCCCAAGCTGAATCTATTTGAGGACGCTGATTGGCTAAATTGTGTGTCACTCATTTATATCTTTAGTCAGCATTAAAGCATCATTGGCTAAACTGCTTTATAGACCCGCCTCTTTGGGGCAGTTTTTCCAGCGCCCCAGCCAGCTGAGACCTGCACACTCAGAGAGGACCTGCAGACAGGCAGAGAGGACTTGCAGGAAAAGCATATATTTACCGCAGATATCATATTTTACACATATTACTGGGTGATTCCATGTTTCAAAAACACAAATATTGTCAATTTGTATAGTTTATTATTATTATTATTTATTTTATTTTGTATTATTTGTAGCTCAAGGGGGGGCGGCGCCCTAGCGCCCTCTATGGACCAGCCGCCACTGGTAAGAAGAGAGGCCCGAGGCCTTCAAACTCACAAGTGAATTCCTTTGCAGTTTAAATGAATGGGGACGATATTGTTGATTGTCATAGTGTTCAACCAATGAGATCTTAAGTTTGACATGTTGGGCGTATTCTTTGACGTGCCAGAGCCTGCTAGCTGGCCTAGCCATACGTGATTGGTCAGTGGGCTAGCGTGACATGTTGGGCGGTGACAATCCCAATATCTGCTGCCTCTGTCGAGCGGACATTTTAAGCCCTCAAACGCATTAAAACGTATTCAAGAAATACAACTGGGGAGGCTCGACTGTCTACACTGAATCCATGAATCCAGAAGGACTTCTTACTGGAACTAAAACACACGGATGTACTGAACAACCGTGAGATTAAACTCTTCATTAACAAAGAAGGGAGGATGGAATTTGTCTTTAAATAGTGAACAGCAGCTCTGGTAAGTTAAATGCGTTTGTTTTTACATCTGCAGTAGCTTTAATATGCTTGTTTATATATTATTATTTGTACAACTTGTTTTTATGAAGATGGATTTTTGTTTGGTTTAATATGTGATAGGAACCATTGTTACGTCCAATGTTGCTCTGGGGACATATTTAGCCGGTGCCAGTGTTGGCAACTTGGCGACTTTCTCGCTAAATCTGGCGACTTTCCAAACCCTCATGGTGACTTTTTTTGTCAAAAGCTACTAGCGACAAATCTAGCGACTGGTGTTATTGGAGACTTTGCTGGTGTTTTGACTCGATGACGTTAAAGCACGTACGTTCTACAGTTACTGTCGTGAACGAGCAGCGGGTGCTGCCGTGAGCCCCTCCGCCGCCCAAAGCACACACAGGCGGGTACTCTCACAGAAGCCTCGCGCAGCAGTCAGAGCAGAGAGGAGACGCACTCTCGGCGTATTCTCTGCAGTTAGTGTATCTACAGGTGTTGAGCTTCATTTTTACACGAAACAAATAATAACCGTAGCTGTGTTTCAGCTGCAGGACAGCAGTGAAGGCCCAGGTATAAAATACACGGCCCGCCACTGGAGAAGAGGAATAAGCAGGAGGAATCCCATTAGAAATCTTCTACATGTTATCTCAGCTTCCTCCAGAGAATGTCAAATGCAACCTTTGTGGCAGTCAGGAGAGAAAACTCTTTTTACTGCATAATGAATTTAAATAATATTTTACTGCATTCACTTACACCGCTTCAAAACATAGATCATCGTTGCTATGTAATAAAGGATACTAGGCCTGTCCTTTACATACCGATGTAACAGAAATACACTCTCTGTAGGAGCCATTAGTTAGGTCTGGATATTATATCTGTATATATTGGGAGCCTACCTCAGGTTGACCACGGGTGGCAGTGTGGATTAGTGTGGCAGGTAATTGGTATATAGGGCACAGGTGCAACAGACGGCGAATGATGCATGGGTGGCGGGGAGATCACACGGTTTTTACCACAAGCAAGACACACCAGAGGGAGACCAGGAAGATAAGTTCTATCATATCGTATAATCTGTAAACTGATTATTCTAATTAAACGGGAACCTCACCCAAAAGTGAAAGAGCCTGGAATCTCTTTGTTGAAGCGAGTAAAGAACACGATCTTCTCCCGCACCCAGCCGAATATTTATATATATAAATATACTCTCCATAATGTAATCATTAATCAATCAATAACATTTAGCTGCACTCTGTGTAGTTCTATAACGTCCATTGATATGTTCTATCATTAATAGGTTGTAGTAGTAGTAGAGACTGGTGTTTTATCATGTGGGGTTGGTATTCAAATGCATCATTCTCTGTGACATTTCTAATGTTGAAGTTGTGTCTCTCTACTGTTTTTTTTAACACAATACGGACACAACCTACAATATATTGTTACTGCCACTCATCATATCATCTGGACTTAATTGCTTCTGCTCTTTACAACAGAACAGCTGGGAAGTTCTTCTTAACCAGATCTTATATTGTCTTATTTGTATTGTTATGTTTTGTTTTTACAATTGATGACATGTGGACTGATTGGCTTATCGTGGCTGCAAAACCTTCAGACAAAACACAACAGCGGCACCACTGCCCTCTGAAAACCATTATTTCCAATGGCTTGTGCAGCACTACTGTGGCTTTTTGCTGCGTTGAGCAAAGCAGTGGCGTAAAGTCAGAGGGCGTACAGACTAAACGAACTGTGAAGAATCACAAAGACAACAAGTGTAACTCATAGACATGCCCATAGACTGTAGGTGTAACCAGCAGAACGCCATATACCAACCTCCACAATGCAGAGGAGGCATTGTAATTATCTGTAAACTCATATCTCATATTCATGGACTACTTTTTTGTCTTTGTACAAGTCCTGTAAAGAAACAAGTCAAGTATTACATTATGAAGAAACAAAGGTTGAATATCCTGTAAACACTTTGACTTGGCTGCAAAATATTTACTCAAATTTAGATTTTAAGACCTCCTGTTTCTAAAACGAATTGGCCTTCTTTGTATAATGCCTACTTGTAAATAGTGCTTTTATCAGTGATGTATTTGTGACAGTCACGACAGTTAAAAAAATTTAGAGGTGCACGACCAAGCACCACGACCGCTGGTGGAGCTTACACGCCCCACGCGCCGGGCGTGATTACTTCATTTTCTGCCGTTTTGACATTTTAGAATCATGCTAAAATAAAGCACCATTAATAATCCCGTTAAAGTATGAAGGGGTCATCAACAACAACATACTCCTGACCGTTTCTGAATTAATTAATGATCTGTGGGGGAGATGAGAAGTTTTGGTGGGCCATATTTGTGCCGCAGTTTAGGTTGTTGCTTGTTGTTGGTGATCCTTGCACTACCGTTCAGTTTGTTTAGTTTACCTAGTTGCTAATTTAATACCATTCTAATTCATTGTATATACTGTGCATTTTATCTTATTTTTATTATTCTATTTCTTCAAATTCAATATCTGCTCTGTTATTTTATTGTACTGTATATATTGTGCATTTCCATATGAAATATTTTATATTTTATTTTACTCTGTAAATTGCTGCTGCTACAAACTAATTTCCCCCTGGGGATGAATACAGTTTATATCTATCTATCTATCTATCTTTACGATCACGGTTGTAAACGCTAACTGCTAATGTTACGTTTCATTTTTTATGCTAACTTTGCTTCGTCTTCTGTGCTTTTAACCCATGCGCCTGGTTGATGCTTTGGGACACTTGCCATTTATAACTACCTGTAATAGTGTGTAAAGCCTCAGTTAGGATTGTTATTGCCACAAGCTGCTGTTTCTCACTGGAATTCCATGTGTCACGTTTGCTACGCTCCTATCACAAACCCAGGAGTGCCTAACCCAACGACTATCGCTCATTTTTGAGTTATGCTATAAAAATAACTTTCACTCCCCCTCTTCATTTCTTAATCCGCCCATGTGTCTCTTTGCGTTGACCTCTCTTTGTTTTCTTGCCTCTCTCTCTGAGGACACACAGAGCCAGGGAGTGCAGGAAAAAGTCGATGATTTCTAAAGGTCCCACACTATCCACACAGGCTCCTGCTGCCTGCAATAATCTAGCCATCAATACCTCCTCCCAGATAATGTCGGCCCTTCCAGACCAATGCACAATTAACCCTCCTCCCTCAACACACAACTGTGCACCCTGTCAGTGAGAACAATGGTGCCATGATTTGTGAGTAGGCCACAGGGGGATAACTCAACAAAAAGCCACACCAACCCTCATCATTAACATGAAAACCATCTCCCACCTGACATAAACACTCGGCACCATTTTAAACACATTTGAGACCAGTTTCATTCGCATCACGTCTAGTTAATTAACGGTTTGTGTGATTAGGAATCCGCCAGAGGGATTCTTTGATGCCGACTGGGCTTGCGGGAGACACTTTCAGGCTCCACCTGAACTAATACAATCTGTTTTCAACGCTCAGTGATGGGAGAACACCAGCCTTTGTATGAATACATACATGCAGGTAACTGCTACTACACCAATCTGTCACAGCTGAGTTTACACATACATGTGGATTAGGAGACAATGGGCCCCTGGGCACAGACATTCACCTTTCCTATAGGAGCAAGACAGTCTTCATCATTGTTTTGCCTCTTTTTGTAGATGTTTTGTCTCTATTTAGTCATTTTGTGTCTCTTAGTGGTCATTTTGTGTCTCTTTAGTAGTTTTGTGTCTCTTTGTAGTTGTTTGTTTCTTTGTAGTTGTTTGTTTCTTTGTAGTCATTTTGTGTCTCTTTGTGGTCATGTTGTCTCTTTAGTAGTTTTGTGTTTCTTTGTGGTCATGTTGTCTCTTTGTAGTTGTTTTGTGTTTCTTTGTGGTCATGTTGTCTCTTTGTAGTTGTTTTGTGTTTCTTTGTGGTCATGTTGTGTCTCTTTGTAGTTGTTTTGTGTTTCTTTGTGGTCATGTTGTCTCTTTGTAGTTGTTTTGTGTTTCTTTGTGGTCATGTTGTGTCTCTTTGTAGTTGTTTTGTGTTTCTTTGTGGTCATGTTGTGTCTCTTTGTAGTTGTTTTGTGTTTCTTTGTGGTCATGTTGTCTCTTTGTAGTTGTTTTGTGTTTCTTTGTGGTCATGTTGTCTCTTTGTAGTTGTTTTGTGTTTCTTTGTGGTCATGTTGTCTCTTTGTAGTTGTTTTGTGTTTCTTTGTGGTCATGTTGTGTCTCTTTGTAGTTGTTTTGTGTTTCTTTGTGGTCATGTTGTGTCTCTTTGTAGTTGTTTTGTGTTTCTTTGTGGTCATGTTGTCTCTTTGTAGTTGTTTTGTGTTTCTTTGTGGTCATGTTGTGTCTCTTTGTAGTTGTTTTGTGTTTCTTTGTGGTCATGTTGTCTCTTTGTAGTTGTTTTGTGTTTCTTTGTGGTCATGTTGTCTCTTTGTAGTTGTTTTGTGTTTATTTGTAATCATTTTGAGTCTCTTTTCGGTCATTTGTGTCTCTGTGTGGTCATTTTGTGTCTCTTAGCGTTTTTCCCCTTTTAATAGTCGTTGAGTCTCTTTTCTGTCTCCTTGTAGTTGTTTTGTCTCTCTTTGTAGTAATTTTATGTTTCTTTGTAGTAATTTTATGTTTCATTGTAGTAATTTTGAGTCACCTGTATACGTGTCTCTTTGAGTGACATTTTGTAGGTGAAAGCCTGGGGGAATTCTGAAACTTGTATCCATGTATATAGCATTTTCATGACTGTAGAGAGGGAGATGAGGCGTCTAAAGCAAACAAAAATGTTTTTTAAAAAGTTTTTTTAATTTGAAAACTTTATCCCTCTCTAATCGGCTCAGCTGCGTCTATCTGACAACTTATTGCACCTCCTAATACAATTACATACACAATGCAGCTTTTACATGGAGTTCGTTCCAGTTTCATACGGATGAATGAACGCGCTGAGTGGGGATACATTACTGGAACGCATGTGCAGATTATGCATGATGCAGGCTAATCTGGTAGGCAGATATGGCAACCAAAATAGAAGCTGTGATCTTTGATGCAACGCTGCTGAAGGCATTTCATTATCATAACTCCATACAATTACACTCTGACACGTTATTTCAAGAATTTTTTTTAAAGACCCAGGGTCTTCTCCGACAAGGCTTCAAAACCTTGTCATGTTACAAAATGTCTGGTGACACAGCGGAATAGTGACTGATGACTGAGATATTACTCTTTCAGTTTAGCATGCAGGTCATGCTCTCATTTCCTGAATGCTTCACATGACTTCCAGATATGTTTTGGGGACTTTGCTTTAATCTTTGCGCTACTGATGAAAAACAAGTCCCTATTTCTGACAAGGAGATAAGATGTGGCCCAACACAAGAGAAGTGGGAGGTGGGGCCCTACTGATGCTCCTCTCCTCAAGGTGTCCCCCAAACAAAAAGTATTGGTAAGACACCCCTATTCAACTGCCCCGCCCCCGCCGAAAACTAACAAACATAAAAAACACTGAGAGTGTCTCCCATCCTTACCGCATAACAGCTGCATCCAGGCGCACGTCTTGTAGACCGTGGCGGTGTTACAGAAGAAGAAGAGGGCGAAGCAGCCGATGCAGCCGAGGATGAGCACCATGGACATCAGCACGAAGACGGAGGCCACCTTGAAGGCTCCCGACGGGATGGAGCCGAACTCGGAGAAGCTGCCCTGGCATGAGAGCTCCCGGTCGGAGTTCCCGATGCCCACGCAGTAGTGGAACAAGCCGAAGTAGCCGGCTTGCGGGGTGCTGACGCTGTCCCCGATCCAGTAGGGCTGGTTGAAGACCACCACGTTGATGATGGCCAAGCAGATGGTGAAGATGGCCCACAGGACCCCGATGGCCCTGGAGTTGCGCATGTAGTTGTCATGGTAGATTTTGGAGGCTTCCTGCGAAGGCAGCATTTTTCTCTCCCACCACCCCCCACCTACCCCCCTCAACCCCCGCCGCACAGCAGCCTCAACCTGGCGTTCCCTCTTCTGCTGAACTGTTCTCTCCCTCTGTGGAAAGGAATGCAATTATATGTAGAAAAAAAAGAAGACCTCTGCAACAAATGTCCAAATAGTCCAGCGACTCGTCTCCCCTCTCTCTCTCCCCCTTTCGCTTATCTAGACCTTGCACTCTTATGGTGTAGTCCCCCCCCCCCCCCCCCTCCTCCCCCCCTCACTGAAGATCAGTCAATCAACTCAGAGGCGAAGCGTGATTCAAAACACGGGGGAAAGCCCTTCCTCCTTCTCCTCCTCTCCTCCGCTGCTCTCAGAGCGCAACGGCACAGCAGAGCCGACAGCCGAGCTCACGGAGCCGGAACACAGCGGCCAGTGACGGACGGGCCGAGCGGCATTGTCTCCTGTCAGCTCTTCACCTCCGCCGAGCGGACGGTGCGTTCAGACCGGAGAGGCTTCAGAGAAGATACGAGATGCGCCCGTCGACTTTCCCCGAGATGACGCTGGTGATGATGATGATGTTGAATCCTCCGCAAACGAACAAAAATGATCCAGAAGAAATGAGCGGTGACACTGATTCACGTTTGACATGCTTCACGCGGAAAAATGAAACTTAAAAAAAGGAACATTTGACTCGATGAAGGTCCGACTATGCATGAAAAAATGTATGAAAGCATCTACATCAGTCCTAGAACTCTGCACAGCCCGACAACCTCTCTCTCTCGCTCTCTTTCTTTTTGTTTCTCTCTCTCGCTCTCTTTTTTTGTTTCTCTCTCTCTCTCTGTCTCTCTCTCTCTGTGTGTCTCTCTGTCTCTCTCTCCGTGTGTCTCTCTGTCTCTCTCTCTCTCTCTCTCTCTCTCTCTCTCTCTCTCTGTGTGTCTCTCTGTGTCTCTGTCTCTCTCTCTCTCTCTCTGTGTGTCTCTCTGTGTCTCTGTCTCTCTATCTCTCTCTCTCTCTGTGTGTCTCTCTGTGTCTCTGTCTCTCTATCTCTCTCTCTCTCTGTGTGTCTCTCTGTCTCTCTCTCTGTGTATCTCTCTCTCTCTCTCTCTCTCTCTGTGTCTCTCTGTCTCTCTCTCTCTCTCATGCGTCCTCCAGCTTCTCTCACTCATTTTTGATATTGCAGACATGTGAACGACCCCCTCTCTCGCGAACCCCCCTCCTCTACAGCGACACACGCTCACTGATTAAATATGTGCTGGAATTACTAAAATATTTTCTTACTAAACTAAACAAAGTACATTTAGAAAGACATTAAGGACCAACTGCTATTATTATTATCATCAGACCCTTAGAAACGTCCCTTCAATTAAGGAATTACAAACGCTGCAAATCGTAATCTGATTCAGTTTGGCAAATTGGAAACATTTGGTGCCATTTGCTATATAGTTATTTGTTTGCAGGCAGCCCGCCACTCTGCACGTTGCCGCAGCAGGGGAAGGTCCCAAATTCAGAGGACGGATGCAGTGAACTATAGAAGTGTAAAGTGACTACGCGTCACAATAATATCACAATAATATTTAATTTTCATATACTGAAAGTTATCAATGGCAGGGATAAAACAATAAAGTACTGGGGCCGAAGGTGGAGCTGTTGGAGGATGTCCCCATGGACATCAGGGTTATTTGGTGTAATTGGGAAAAAGTTTAATTTCATTGTGTAACTGTTGAATATTACATTTTTTATGAGGAGGGCAAGGAAGTTAACATGTTCAGTTCTTCACTATAGTTTGAATTGTAATGTCCACATTGGAAAGTAAACGGTATGCTCATCTATTTAAATCTGCTTTTAACCTATGGTGTAATTTATGTATGTTTTTGTTTTGTATATTACTGTTCTAATGTAATCTGTCTTAACTGCTGCGGTGAAATTTCTAACTTGCCACCATTTGCACTAGGGACCAAAATGGCCTTCTACGCTGTGTGGAGCAGACCAGGGCGAGGAAATCCCTTTAATCTTGAAAGGCATGAGGCAATGGGGTTCAACTGCTGTGGCAACTGGACAGGCGCAGACAGGCGGCAACACTATACCTCGTGTGGTGTCCAGAACTTTCCTGTCCACCTGCACCAATGGGGCCACCATTCTGGGGATCTTTATCAGGCGGGAAATCCTCCGTCTCGTCCAAAACATTGTTCACGTCAAAGCAAAGAGTGTGTAGAAATGCACAGTAAGCAGTGATATTTGGTGCAAAATTTGGACAGACCTTCGGGGATTTTGATAGTGTAGGCTCACCAGCGGGTTTTCATCATTCCAACAGCTCGTTCAACATCAGAACGAGTCTCTCCTGGACCCGGCCTTGCAGAAGGATGCTTGTGCGATGTTAGGATGCAAATTAGCGTTTCCAGGCAAGGAGGTTCAAGAGATGTTCTGATACCATTTGTCCTTTCCTTTACCAATTACGATACCTGATCTTGCATATCTGCAGATACCAAGTACCGATCCGATACCAACCACTGCGTTCTAAACTAAGAACTTTTCTTTTATTATCTATGACAAATTTACCTAGTGTAAAATATTGCCAAATTGCTGACATTTTGTTAGCTCTAGCTAACGTTACTCTCTCCGGTAGCACCTGTTCGATTGGTAAATGCGCATGTGCAACTCAACAGAGATAAGATAGAAGCGAGATGGCTCACTCGTTAGCTACTTCCATCAGCACACCACCAATCAGGCAGGATGTACAGATCGAGTAGTGAGTGACACCTGTTGTTGTTGTTCTTGTGTAGTGTAAATAAGATGATAACTGATATGATAACGTGATATCAGATCAGTGCATATAGACTTGTATACTTTCCCATACCCAATCTAGAATTTGAGGCTGTATCGGAGGGTTTTCTGATACTGGTATTGGAAAACACTCTAATAGGCACCGATAGCCAGCCAGTGCACCACGCCTTGATAGCCCACAAACGCATCTAGAAATCTGCCTCTTGCATCACATGGCCTGCATTTGTATGGACGGAGAAAACTTGTAGTTCACATGGTCTGCCCAGCGCTGGATCCCTGGAGCTTTAATCTGTATGTGGCGTCCATCTATGGCACCAGCAGCATGGGCAAAAGCAAGACTCAACTCAAGCAAGTTGACTGAAGCCTTGGGCAATCGCTCATGTGGCTATGGAAGTCGAAGTACAGTGGAGAGTTTGGCCTTTATCTCCCTGCTTACTCTGTGGATCATTTTGTGCATAATGCTTCTTGGAATTCCAAAGGTAGGACTCACCACAGAGAGGGAAATAGCATGGACCAAGCATTACAGAAAAACAGGAACCTCGATCTCCTGGCCCCAACCGTGGTCCATTGGTAAAGAAATGAACTGCAGCAAGAATGCCAGAATAGTTCTTCTTACAAACAAAAATCCTTCTTGAGGCAGACCTCTGGATTAACCTACAACAGCATGATAGGGGAGGCAGCATCTACTGCATGTACAGCTCTCTTCCAACAGCGGGTGGATCATGGCAACAATTGCCACTTCAGAAAGATGCTGACTTCCTGTGTATTCTTTGACAGTGACTCGAAACTGTCCGACCTGACCGCAGCTTTTTGTCACCGCCCCCCATGCTGCTGCTGCCTTTCCAGGTGAGGCGCAGCTCATCTCTGGTTCTGCTGCATAGATATTGATCCTTTTCTCATTAGTGAATAGGAGGCTACAAGTGCTGTCTTTTTGTTTCATATTAAGTTATTGCCACCATCATCATCATAAACAATACCTTGATATACCTTAAATCCACTATAATGACAACTGACGATATTTATGTATTTAAGTATTTACTGTAAAGGAAAACACAAACTTAAGGCACTAGGTGACAATTGAAAATATAAACATATAATGAAACAATGCAGCAAGGCTTTCAGGCATTCTTATTGCTTTCCGACATTTATTGTCCTACAAATCAACTTTTCAAAATGAATGTTATCTCTGCTGACTCAACACACCTGTAGACATGATTTACCCTTCTTCCTTTTTTGTGTATTTAATATCTCTAAATGTGCACGTGGCACCTATTCACCTCAATGATAAGTATAAATATAATAATAATTAATTTGACTTCATTTATAAACCCCTGGACTTTAATAGCTCTAAGGTGTTTCAGAAAGATTTCTGATCACGTTCAAAACCGAAAGTAACAGAAACAACTTCTGATAAGGTATAAATAACAATAGTATGTATTGTTGTCCACACAACTATTAACTGAACCACCTCTGATGAAGTGCCGGATAGATTAATCATAAACATTCAAACAGAGACAAAACTCTGAGTTATTTGTACTTGTGCTAGTTAGCCATAACTATTCCATAAGAACCTTTCAATTGTAAAAGATATATAATATATGAACCAATTCAAATCTTAGATCAGATTCCGCTCAATATCACGGTGGACTTTTGAGGAAATAAATACCTCGGTGACCTCATAGCTGACTACGGCCATGATGATCATACCAGAAGAACATCACTACTCTGCTCCTCTCTCTTTCTCTCTCTGTTTGTGTGCGTCTTTCCAAAGATAATGCAAACGATATTTGAGAAGTTTGGTCAAATATTGGTAGGGACAATTCGGTCTCCCAAAATACTGGTAGGGACATGTCCATACCGTCCATATGGAAACCAATATACCCTTACCTTCTAGTGTCAGCTCAGCTGGCTTGGATCCTCGTACTAAAAAAAAAAATCAGGTACCAGGTTACTATGGAAAACCAAAAAAGAGTGAGTAGGGCTGAGTAGGGCTGTGTTGTATACTGTAAATTGTAATAAGTTGACTTTACAAAAAAAGAAAGTCAGGAAACCGATTGGATTGGACACTCATCTCTGTCTGGAGTCTAATCACACAAAGGGAAACAATACTTCTTCCACAGGGTTTTGAAGAGATAGTTAGATAGAAAGCAGTGGGGCCCTTTGTCACCATTGCATGTTTAATGGAACTATAATTGGCAATACAACAATAATTGTTTAAACATCAATAACAATTATATAATATCTGGTCCATGCTTCTGTGTATCCTTTTATTTTTAACAAACCCACTAATTATTATTATTATAATTATTAACTACATACATGGAAAATATAGGTACAATTATAGGCATATGCTTCATGATTTCAAAAACAGTTCTTAGATTTAAAAAAATACCAGATTTTATATTTACCTTTGTTTGTTGGACCTCAACTTTGTGTACAATATTTTGTATTTGTTTGTTGTTTCTGTGGTTTCTAATTATTTGGAATGGTAATATGCAATGGTAATGCAATCGTCAATAATGATCAATATTTCAATTTAACTTTATGTATTTATTTTCCTTTTTTGCTTTCCTTTGGGTAAACATAGTGGGTTACTGAGGGAAGTAAGATTTGTGCTCTGATTTGTGCCAATTGTTTTCCTATTTTACAGTATGATAGAACCAACTACAGGCGAAGATCTCCCATTTCTGAGTAAACAAACTGTGGCTGCAGGCAGTCCAAAACATCAGACCTCGCTCTGAACAACAACAAACGTCATTTAAAGGGGGAGATGGCCATGTCACGTGGTCATGTCCGCTTCCTGTTTACCGCCTGATGTACCTTCATACTGTAGTACACATATTGCAACACCACTCTCCACTGCTGGGTCTTTCATCCACAACAACATATGCAGCATTGCGATCCTGCAGCCACAGGGTTGACTACTGTATCACTTTAATTCGTTTATCGCCATGGTCGTGGTTACTGAGGAGACATGAAGACGTGACATTGAGGAAACGTGCGCAGGCCGGGGAAGATCCTGGAGATTTCCTGACTCCAGCTGAGTTCAGTTAGGGGTTGCTAAGAGTCGCGCATCAATTCACCTGATGTCACAAACGCAAACTAAACCGTAGTGATGTGGAGGACTACAAAGGTCTGAATTAATTATCTCAAATGAGTATACGGGGTTTTTTGAGTCAGTAGAAACCACCAACCTACGCCTGGTAAGCTGAACTAGCCTGTTAGCTAGTCGTGCTAACTCCGGTAGCAGCAGCAGCCGCCGTGCTGTGCGGGCTGGCTCGCGGGTTGTGTTTGGAGAGTGGAGCAGCTCGCCGGTGCCCTGAATTCAGGAAGAGTCCCCGGCTCTGGCCCCCTCAACCGGGCAGTCAGGAAGAAGCTGGCTGGGAAGGGATGGCCTGGTCGGTCTTCCCGTTCCAACGGACAAGGCTCTGCGGTGTTTGAAGGAGGTCGAGTTCGGCTAGAGGCCACCACCGCGGGTCGTGGCGCTACGATGGCCGCCTCTCCCACCTCGGCCGGCGGCTATCCGGCCTCCGGGCTGTCGGTCAGAAAGAGCGAGGAAATAGCGGATTTGATAGATGTGTTTTCCAAGATGCAGTACAGAGCAAAGGAAGCCACTCCTCGGGTAAGTTTGGGGTCGACATTCGGTGTGCTTCAGCTACCTGACAGCCTGTCATCGTCTCTTGTGTGAACGATAAGCCGAACTGCCTTGCGGAATGAAGGAAATTAAAGTGACGTTGGAAATATCCAAAAGAACATATACTGTAGGTAGTGATTTATTACCTCTTAACAACTTCAAGGAGCCACTGCTCAGTTCGGCATACATATGATCCACTGAACTGCCCGTAATACTCATACATGTACAGTGTTTCTATGTATAGACACTGTTTTCTACCAGACCACTGTTGATGCATGTTTGTGGTGTGACCCCTCTGTTGTACTCGTATCCTTCATTCGTATCCTAAACGGATGAGATTTTAGTGAAGCCCGGCATTGTTAAGTGTCTTTAAGTTTTTTCCCAATGGAATATAATTTTAGTCTGCATATTCTGTTATCAAATTACATAAAAATGGCTTTAGCATGTTGCTCAATCAACAATGATTCAATAGACTGAGCTAAATATTGTCAAACTTTCTTCTATCAGGCAAGCACCAGCTGTCTTCAAATTGTTATGATCCAGAATGCCACATTTGAATAGTGTTAACACTTTCACACTGCGTAGTAACACATTGGATGGTTAAGGGACACACTTCACTGGTGTGGGAGTCTGCATACGTTTGACACCGTCTGCCACTAAATGGCTTGATCTGCTTGAACAGTACTTGTGAATACTTTTTTTAGATGAGCTTAGCAGATCCATGGCTGTTGACAATATCCTATTTGGTCATTGTAATGAGAAAGCCATCAAGCTACCAGTGTAAAGAGAACACTGGTTTTAAATACCGCCTGATTTAATTCATATTTGTTGAGTTACCCTTCTTGTAAATTCCTCGATATTTGTGATTAATATAACAACGCAATAGAGATTCATCTGGTTTAGTTATCCACTTAGTTTGATCATCTAAAAGGACACGTATCCAAGTTCTGTCATTTTTCGCGTTTCTTTTTAAACTGCTTGCGTAACGTTTTGTTTTTGCTTCTCCTCAGGTGGAGGCGATAGAAAAGCGCTGCTTGGAGTTATTCGCCAGAGACTACAAGTACAGTATCATCGACAACTCCAATGGAGAAGTGTGTGGCCATTACCCCCGGCAGATAGTTTTCCTGGAGTACCAATGCACAGATGTCGAGAGAGACAGGTACCCAACCATCGTTCTCCGTTTCAAAGTTCAGTCCACTCAGTTACCAATTACCCTGTTGTTTGTTTGGATTGCTCCTCTAATCATGCACACCTTACTGGGGGGCAGGGGGCAACGGTCAGCCTCCATCTACCGGCCCCTCTGATAGCGTCAAAGCCGCAGAGGGGATGAGGTGACTGTTTCGTCACATGAGGTCACATTGTAGCCGGAAATGGAAAAAGCTTTTCAGTGATTCAATAAGTCCTTATTTCTCACTGCTGTTCAATGAGGTTGAGCTATTTTCCACCGTTCTGCTGGAAATAGAAGATGTGCTTTAACATAGGAAACCCGTTATTCACAACAACGGCTCTCATAGACTGTGTTCAAAAAGATTCCTTGTCGGGCAAACCCCTCGTGAGCTCGGGACGTTTTTCTTCGAAGCGAAATATTTTCACGTCTGTCTTGCAGCTTCCCACGATTCAAAGTAATAAACTGCTGAAATAACATTTCAATTATTCATGGCAACACCAGAGTTGAGGTCAATTGAAAAAACATATTTACAAAGGGCTTTCTAGGCAGTATTATTATTTGTAATGACATGTAATAGTGTATGTAGTGGTGTTTGAAAGCTTTCTGCATCAAGCAGTGAATCCTACTCTTTCTGTAATCGCGCATCATATACGTCGATACATTCCATGATACAGCACAGCTGTTTGTCAGACGACGTCCACCCGTCTGTGCGGCGCGGATGTAGTTTTTCTGTTCGCCAGCTAAAAAGAGAGTTGAAGAAGAAGAAGAAGACATTTAGCTGTTTTCATGTTGCTCAGGTGTGTCACTAGACTGAGGTCTCTACAAAAACAACAAATTGTTTTCACACAAAAGCGTTGATTATCTTAGACGATCATGAGGTCTTTTTAAATGGACACCGCACCTTATTCATGCCTTCAGATAATCATTGAAGTGTCAACCGCAGGCTGGCCGTTAAGATGTATATTGGTTAATGTAACAGAATAATCAGTGGTTGTTAGGTCTGAATGTCCTCCACTTATCTGTAACCTCAGAAGATGAGCACAGTGGATTATACATAGGTGTCAGCAGTGGTAGCTTAGTGCTTTATAATAGTATTCTCCATATATTAAAGTGATTAAGTGGACTGACTGATGCAGAACGTGTGGTGGTTTGTGTTTGCAGGTTTGAGAGCACAGTGCAGATCAGTAAGCTGCAGGACCTGGTGAACCGGAGTAAGCTGGCTCGCTGCAGAGGGAGGTTCGTCTGTCCGGTCATCCTCTACAACGGCAAGGTACTGCTGCTCCTCACTTTGCTTTGTCTGCAGTCAGTTCCTGCACTAGTAATATTGTGGATTACCAGTGTAAATGCCAGTATGTCTAGAAGCTGGTGTCTGTTTCCTTTGTGTTTGCTTTCCGTGTCTCCAACATTCCTAATGTCCAGAGCTGCGACGAATATTCCACCTGCTGGTTTTAGTTAACTAGTACAGTGCCGGTTTGTGGCGTGGCCGATTAGAGCATCGCATGCCCTTAAGAAGTGCTGCTTGCAGCGTTGACGAGAACTGCTCATCGCTTGTTGACTCCAGGGAAGTGAAGAAGAGTTTGGTTGTAATGTTGGTATATCCAGCATCCAGCAGTAAAAGTGAATTGCGGTCAATGAGCCGTGGCCTGGAAAGACCACATGTCCCGAAGCTCCGCCCCCGCGGCTGCACAGCGCGCCAACACTTGTTTTTAGAAAGTTTATTGATAATAAACGTGTCCAAACTGCACCAAATTTGACACATGCTTGGGTCCCTAACAATACGCCCACCTCCTTCCTATAGCCTTTATTCTTGCTCAGACCACACCCACCTTCATTTTGATCTCAACTACAGGCCTATAATGTGCAGTTCCTGCTACAGTAGGTGTCGTTATTTAGTTTTTATTTGAGGCAGAGAGAGGTTGAAGGGAAGCGTTTCGTAACAACTGCAGCGCCGCCTAGTGCATTACATGTTGTGTACCAGTCTTTCTTTCATTTAGAATCCAGTTCTAGTTGAACAATCACACAAATATCAGTCAGGAAAATGACCTTTTGTTGTTGGTGTGAGGACACCTTCTCTTGACGTGTTTAACAGCAACTGATGACAGGTTGAGAGCCGATGGCAAGTCCATCAACACATTCAATACTTACTTACAAATGAGTTTTCTGTACATTTAAACCTCACTGCTGCAGAGAATGTGAAATTTAAATAACATCAGCATTACAACCCGGGCCGAAGCCAAAGTAAGAAATACCTCCATGTTGGTTCTGGCTGGTTAGGTGACCAAATAATAATTTGTGTAACAACATGCTAGTATGAGCAGTGAGACAACAGTCTGATCCCGTATTGTTTCTCCCACATCGCAGCATATTTGCCGGTCGTCCACTCTGGCGGGATGGGGGGAGCTGTATGGACGCACGGGCTACAACTACATCTTCTCAGGTACCCCCCCCCCCCCCCCCACACACACACACACACACACACACACACACACACACACACACACACACACACACACACACACACACACACACACACACACACACACACACACACACACACACACACACACACACACACTCATTTGACTAACATCCAACACATTGTTGGTAAACTCTATATAACCTATTCCTAATGGTGCATCAGTGCTTCATAACTAGTTAATAGTGTGCACTGGGGCCCGTCATAGCTACCTTTATTTTTATTGAACAGAGCTTGAACACATCATAATGTAACCTCTGTTAGCTTTAGCCGTTTTCTCTGTTATTTAGCCCAAGCAGCCTACCGGCTGCTAACAGCTAACGTTAGCTTGCCCTCCTCCTGCTGATTTCTACACAGATTTGTTGTTCACGATGCAGCATTGTCATGGACATCTTCTATCGTAGAAGTATCGGGTCTCATGACATCCCTCGTCACACAACAACTTAAGTTTAGCCTAAACAGGGGAAGTTGCGGACAACTTATTTTCCATGAGAGGTTGCACTTCCTGGTTTTCTCTCTGACTTGTTAATAGTTGCAGCAGTTGTCAGACAGCTGTCAAACTTTTCCTATTGAGGCACAGTGTTCCTGTAAGAGACTGGTTAGCCTCATTCAGAAGTACAACGAATACAAAGAAATCTGTCTTACAGACACGTACTGTAATATCATGAAACAATGATGAAAGGTGAACAATAAAGTACAATAGTTTGTCTCGTCTCCGACGTTCAGAAATGTAAAACACTGTGGTGAGGCGTTGAGAATGTTAGCTGGAGTAAAATATGCAGCAACACTGTTTCTGGTTCTTTTGAAGGATAATACCGTTGTATTACTACTTAAGTCAGTAGGGTCAGTTCTTAAACTATTGCATCTCAGAATGCTGCGATATCTCTGAAAACAGGTGCGACAGAGCAGCAACAGGAGGAGCCAGAGGATCAGGAATACTTCACCCCCGATATGACTATATGAATGGAAGTAAAACTAAATCCAAACATCTGTTCACAAACCATTTAGAGCGATTCGAACTCGTCCGGACGAGTAGCACACCTGCACCAGCGTGAGGTTGTTTTGTGCAGAAGTGTTTTAGAAAGGGAGGTTTTGGGGAGATGCACGTGTTCTCTAGTGATCTCTGTTTTACTCCGTTTTTTTGATTCTCGGTTCACAGTGGCAGCATGAGAGAAAAGTTTTCTTCGGGTTGGGTAACTGATATACAAATGATCATTTTTGGGGGTGAAGTATTCCTTTAAATGTTCAACCAACAGTTCAAAATATTTAATTCCCTCACATGTAATAACAATAAAAGCAGCCAGAACCTGGAGATATCAAATGTCTGAGATCATCAATCAAGTCTAAATAGTTGTCGGGTAGTTAATTTGACTTAAATGATGGCTTTGATTGCTTGTTTGTCTGAGCAATGTAGTTTGATGACCAATAGAAGTGACGGGCAGAACTACAGAAATGATGTTCAATCTCTCGCACACAGCAGTGAGCAATCAAAAGGCTCGAAACTCTTGATTGTATTTAGGGTTACGCCTGATTATCCACCTGTTGAGTGTCATTCTATTTGCTCTATATATTATTATTATAATATATGTCACTTAAAATCAGAAGTCCAGCTCCTTGTTGTCGCGTTGCAGTGGCGATCTGCTCCTGTAGTAATCAGCCCGCATCTCATCTCTAAGACTCTCTTTGACACGGCCTGCAGCACCTTTTGTGAGCTATCAGCAAATGAAGTGAGGTGGAGAGGCTGACTGTGCTTTTACAGTACGTCCATTCATTTGGCAGATGCCTTTGTTCAAAGCACTTACAATAAGTCCATTCAAGCTCCATAAGAACAAGAGCTAGATGTCATCAGAATTGTAAGTGCATCCTTTCTCCAAACAAACAACCAGAGAGTGTCTTTTCTGTATTTATTGTGACAAACTCAAAACATTCTGCTAAATGAGGTTATGTGGATGTTATACAGATCTACTGAAGATACGTAGTATACTCTAGTTCATTTCCAAAGCAGGGTCAGGACCAACAAGAGATAAATTAGTAGAATATTATCTTTTTAATTGTTTCTATCTTGATCTGCAGTACACGTTTGAGCCACACGAGGGAGCCTGAATGTTCATATAGTTCTGATACTTGTAGTCTTCTTATAACGTTGAATCTGATATGAAAGGCAGGAGCACACCTCTGTATGTTTTCACTCCTAAATGATTTAATTTGGTCTCATTTATAAAGTATTACATATGTGTTTTTTATAACACATGCATAAAAGAAAGTAGGGATTCATCAAATCTATATCTGTTTAGCTATTCATGATGATATCGGGGGATGTGGAAGGCAGTGAAAATGTTCTGGAGTGTTTCTAAACACTGTTCTAATTGATCACAAGTTGTTTTGAGTCTCGCATACACACACTAACTGTGAGTCTGAGGGTGATGATACATCAGCAGATTTAGCTAGAATCAGTTTGAAAGTGAGATTAGAAACAAGCTTCGTGGATAAGTTGTCCTGTTACAAACAGGAATATCTGTAATATTTTATATTTTTATGCTGTGACCACCTGTATGCTGAACAAAAGAGTAGATCTTCATCTTTGGGATGTCGTAAAACGTTCACTACGTCCTGCTGGAGCCTCACACGTACTGAAGAGTTGAAGGAATACAGATGTGTATGTTGAAGCGTTAAGAAATCTGGTTTAACATATCGGCAAATTTCTTTCTTTTAAATGTTTTAGACAAAAATGCATATAAAACTAGATTTCTTACTAATTGTAACTTTTGGGCCTTCATATATAAATGTCATAACCTTATAACTAAATACCTGAATGTGACTTAGTATAGAAGAGTCCAAGATGACAGCAGTAGTAGTAGCAGTAGCAGTAGCAGTAGCAGTAGTAGTAGTAGTAGTAGTAGTAGTAGTAGTAGTAGTAGTAGTAGTAGTAGTAGTAGTAGTAGTAGTAGTAGTAGTAGTAGTAGTAGTAGTAGTAGTAGTAGTAGTAGTAGTAGTAGTAGTAGTAGTAGTAGTAGTACAGTAGTAGTAGTCGTCGTAGTAGCAGTAGTCGTAGTAGTAGTCGTAGCAGTAGTAGTAGCAGCAGTAGTAGTCGTAGTAGCAGTCGTAGTTTTCGTAGTAGTAGTCGTAGTAGCAGTAGTAGCAGTAGTAGTAGTAGTAGCAGCAGCAGTAGTCGTCGCAGTAGTAGTCGTAGTAGCAGTCGTAGTTTTCGTAGTAGCAGTAGTAGTCGTAGTAGTAGCAGTAGTAGCAGTAGTAGTAGCAGCAGTAGTCGTCGCAGTAGCAGTAGCAGTAGTAGTCGTAGTAGCAGTCGTAGTTTTCGTAGTAGTAGTCGCAGTAGCAGCAGTAGCAGTAGCAGCAGTAGCAGTAGTAGTCGTAGTAGCAGTATTAGTAGCAGTAGTAGCAGTCGTAGTTTTCGTAGTCGCAGTAGTAGTAGCAGTAGTAGCAGTCGTAGTAGTCGTAGTAGCAGTAGCAGTAGTAGCAGTCGTAGTAGTAGCAGTAGTAGTATTTTATGTTTTTCAAATGTTCGTGATTGGAACCCGTTTCCAGCACAATTCCGTCCCTTATATCTGCCTTAAAATGTGTCTAGCACTTTGGCTCTGAATGGTATTGTGTTTAACACTGAATTAGTTTTCAACCCTGGAGCCAACAGGATTGCCTGCTTTTTATATTTTCTCAAACTGTAAGATTGAATGATTAACAGAGTTTGAGTCTTTGTCATTAGACGTTCATCTTGTATGCTTCTGCTTTTTCTAGGGGGCACTGATGACACGGAGTCTGAGGAGGTTCCAGAGGATGACAATGCAGTCAGGTAATCAAATGACTTTAAAGGGCAGGTCCATCATTTATTTTTAAACATTTTTAGGTTTCTATATCATTCTATAGCTTCACAGTGGTCTTCCTTATGTATCAAAATCCAAACATTCAAATTTTGGTCAAAGCACATATGTTTCAGCATTTAAATACTATTTCCCAAGAGCTTCTAGAAATATTTTAGCACATGACGTGACTTAGGTTTCTGCATGATGACACTGCTACATATATACACAAATATCCTTGACCAGTGTACTACCTACAGTAACTTAGTACCGGCACGGAAGCTTAGCCATGTACTGCTGTGGTTCAGATCTGAAAGTCATAGCACTGGAGGTCAAATTTCTGTTTTTGTTAATGGAGTCTTGTGGCTTTGAAAAGAACAATATAACAGCTTCAGTTCCCAGTCAGAAAGGTCCATAACCTCTTTACCTCCTTACAGCCTTTTCTGACGGGGAACTGAAGCTGTTATATCATTCATCATATAACATAGCATTCTTAAATATTCCTAACCTTATTGATTAGTCTATGGTAACCAAGTAACGGCTGAGTGGGCGTTTCTATTTGAAAAACCCAGAAGAGAACACTCATGTAGTCGACCTTTAGTTCGAATAGTGTACAATAAACATCAGACACTGTGTGACATGAATCCCTTCAGACAACAATAAAACACAACAATGGAAGTGATATGTGACTGACTACACCTACCCAGAGAAAGTCCATTTTGCCATCATTCTTTCCTCCCCCCCATTCCCTCCCCCCAGGAACGGGGACTCCCAGCTCTTTGACAAGGTTCGAGGCCTCGACATTAAGCTGCTACGTTACCTCTCGGTTCGCTACATCTGTGACCTGATGGTGGAGAACAAGAAGGTTAAGTTTGGCCTAAAGTAAGGAACAGTACGGACTAGTTCATCCACATCCTGCCTCTCTGTTATCTAGGTCACCGTTTAGGAGACTGGGTGTATACAGTGTGCTTGTGACTATGTCTGAACTGGGAAGGCTTGAGATTGGGTTTTTATTGTATCTCTGTATATATTACATGTATTTTAGGGGCTCATGCTGTTAGGTTACATGTGGAACAGATGGTACCTGTGCTGTTGCTTAAAGTTACTACAAGGAACTTTTAAGTGGTTATGAAACCGTCTCAGTTTAATCCTGATCCTCTATATGACCTACATCAATGAGCAAGACCATCAGAGAGAGGATTGACTCTTTCTATAGAGTTATTCTTAATGCCCGTCATCAGAGCCACCGATATGATGGACAGACTCAGATCCTCCAGCAGAGACCGGTCCACCGTGGACAGACTCAGATCCTCCAGCAGAGACCGGTCCACCGTGGACAGACCCAGATCCTCCAGCAGAGACCGGTCCACCGTGGACAGACTCGGATCCTCCAGCAGAGACCGCTCCACCGTGGACAGACTCAGATCCTCCAGCAGAGACCGGTCCACCATGGACAGACCCAGATCCTCCAGCAGAGACCGGTCCACCGTGGACAGACCCAGATCCTCCAGCAGAGACCGGTCCACCGTGGACAGACCCAGATCCTCCAGCAGAGACCGGTCCACCGTGGACAGACCCAGATCCTCCAGCAGAGACCGGTCCACCGTGGACAGACTCAGATCCTCCAGCAGAGGCCGCTCCACCGTGGACAGACCCAGATCCTCCAGCAGAGACCGGTCCACCGTGGACAGACTCAGATCCTCCAGCAGAGACCGGTCCACCGTGGACAGACTCAGATCCTCCAGCAGAGACCGGTCCACCATGGACAGACCCAGATCCTCCAGCAGAGACCGGTCCACCGTGGACAGACCCAGATCCTCCAGCAGAGACCGGTCCACCGTGGACAAACCCAGATCCGGATTTGCTGCAGTCGGAGCTCCGGAGGGAGGAGGAGAGCTCAGCGCCCGAGAGCAGCGTCTCCTCCTCCTCCTCCAGGTGCAGCGTCTCCTCCTCCAGGAGCAGAGCTTCTCCTCTCTGCTCCTTCGGTCCCCGCTGGAAGCCAACACCGATACCACGCTACTGGAGACCCAGGCCGTATTGCTGGACCCCCTGGAGGGAAGGGAGACACGGGAGAACCAGAACCAGGACTGAGAGGGGCAGACTGTCAGACCCTGCTGCAGTAAAATGAGAGGTTTTCTGAAGGGACTCTGGTGCTCAGAAACACGACCGCTTTAGTCCACAGGGACCACCAAAATCAACACAAAATGAAAGTTCCTCGTAGTAACTTTAACCACAGATTTTTGACTAAAAATGCTCAGGGAATGATCAATAGAGCTGTGAACATACAGGACAAATTAAAGAAGGATGAAAGGAATGGTATGGAATCATGTTTATGTTAGAAGGCAGGAAACGGTGAACAGTTATACTATCTATATATATATATATATATATATATATATAAGAGTAATACAATGTATTTCTATTGTGAACTGCAATTCTAGACAGTGTTTCACAAAATAAGGTCCCACTGCCAGCGTAGTTTGTTTTTGCATAATGTGCCAAAACGTATATAGATTCTGCTTTAGCTGAGATAAGCGGTTTAGGCCAATAAGATGGCCCTCTGTTGTGTAAAAGTGTTGTGTATTAAAATACTGAATGTCCCCTGAATGCTCCCAGTGTATCTCACCCGTCTCTTTGCGTCTTTCTCTGCAGCGTGACATCGTCTGAGAAGGCGGACAAGGTCCAACGCTATGCAGACTTCACCTTGCTCTCTGTGCCTTACCCAGGTACACAAAACCAAACAATCTGTATCTGCTAATATGATCAGCAGTTGGTATCGGCGACAAAACAGCGTGATCGTGGATCTCAAAAAGTTCAGTTTGCTCCCTTTTTTTTTAAATGTGTGCTGATCCGACATCTTTGACTCAAACCTGTGTTACGATCCGAACCGTGACTTTTATGATTTGTCCGTGGAGTTTGCCTGTAGCTGGACCACAAAGTAAAAAAAAGCAGTAACTATTGATGACTTTAGTTTTGAAGATAAGGGTCACATTATGTGGCTTCAGCTTAAAAAAATAAAAAGTGTGTGAATATGTTTTTTTCTTTCCCTTTTTAGGGTGTGAGTTTTTTAAGGACTACAAAGACCGAGACTACACAGCAGAGGGTCTGGTGTTCAACTGGAATCAGGTAGGGAGACAACGGTCATTAAACACAACATACTCTGTTGTATCATTCTGACGTCACTGTGTCTCCTCCGACAGGACTACGTGGACGCTCCTTTGACAATCCCCATGTGCTTTACTCAAAACTTGAACATCGACTGGACTCGATACCAGGTTACCGCTTCTCTTCTCACCTCATGCCTGGCTCTGCTCTTCTCAGCCGGGACTCTCTCTGTGTAATGTTTGTGGTGTGTCAGTGCCATCTGTTGTTCGACCCCGCAAAGTGCTTCGGCTGCGATTCAGATGAGCGCTTGCACACATGCAGTAATAGTTAGAGTGCGGTTTAAACCTCACTGACTCATGCTGTGCTGCCAAACGTGTGTTCAAACCCACATAACTTCATTTTAGAATCCAAAAAACACCATATGGAAGGCTGACTTTTGGAGGAATGATGGCGTAAACCTGGAGAGTTGTCTAAGATTTTTTTATTTGGTTAAACAAACCGCTGGAACAAGCTGGTGCAGGATACACTGTATGATACTGACAGACAGATGTGGTGGAAGATGATTGGTGCTGCTTTAAGAGGAACATCAAAAAAATCCCTGTCATTTCATTTCTCTGTTGTACCAACAGTGTATTTACTCTTACGTGTGTGTGTGTGTGTGTGTGTGTGTGTGTGTGTGTGTGTGTGTGTGTTTCAGTCGTGGGACCTGGTGGAGCAGACCCAGAACTACCTGAAGCTGCTGCTCCACATCATCAACAGTGATGGTAGGCTGTTTGTGAGAGTAGCAGCAGATAATGTTCGTTTAGGATTGTTGGGTGTTAAAGTTAGAATATAGGAGAGCTCTGCAACTGATGACTAATTCATCATTGATAGTTCATGTAGACAATGAAATGTAAAAGGAACACTTCCCCCACAAAATCATCCTTTTGATTTTTGAGAATAAAGTCATTTTGATGAAATATAAAGTCTTCAACTTTAAGCTTTGGTTTTGATTTGGTTGCTTCTCCTGATGGACCGTCAGAAAGTTAAATACCCCACGATGATAATGTCTGTTTTTACAACTTCTGGCTCTTATAAACGGTGTATTTTTAATGATTGTTTTTTAAAGAATGCATGCTTTATTCTAAATGTTTATTTGAACACTGATTTACTGACCATGGGCCTTATTTTAATGGTGATGTTGTGTGTTGTTTTAGATGAGAGTGGCCTCCTGGTGCACTGCATATCAGGCTGGGACCGAACGCCTCTGTTTGTGTCTCTCCTCAGGCTCTCCCTGTGGGCAGTAAGTTACAACTTTATTTTAATTTTTTTACCCCCCCCCCATATTCATTAGTGACTTTAGACTCCTCCACATACATCCAATTTACTGCTTCAAACACGCGTTTGGATTAGCCTCCGTGTTCATTGCCTTTATTAAAAATAGAAGCCGTATGTTATGAATATGTAATCTTGTTCTCCATGCTGGAAGCTCCTGACACACGCAGCTTTTCACACGGAATAGAAATGTCCGTGGCTGCGTGACGTCCCGTGGCCGATCGGCCCGCGCCGTGTCATGTTGTGACTCGTTCTCCTTGTGTATTCTTTCTCAGGACGGCGCCGTGCACGCCAGCCTGGAGCCGGCCGAGATCCTGTACCTGACCATCGCTTACGACTGGTTCCTCTTTGGGTAAAAGAAACACACACAAAAAAATCATCACCGTCAACATGTCATGAGCTCACGCTGCATTACCTGACATGAATACTTCAGAGGTGCACTCGCAGCTTCTCTCTGGTTTATCTGCGACGCATAATTGAGAAGTGACTGGCTGGTGAAGCAGAGGGGAGAGGAAGGCCGGGACAACATGAGACGAGTAGTACGACTCTGGCTTCGCTCTTGACCACATCTTTTATCCTCCCACTCTCCACGTTTCCTCTCTCCTCTCACACACACACTCACTGTCTCTCTCTCTCTCTTGGGGTTCTCCTTTTCATAATTACCAGCAGGCTTTCTCATCTCGTAGAAAGCTAGCCCATGTAATTATACATCAGCAGGCTTGCCCAAGCCCTCGGGACATTGGCCAAGCAGAAGAAGAAGAAGAGTGGTTGTGTGTGCTGGGTTCAACGTTACTATACGTATATATATATTGTTTTCTTGCCCAAAGTCAGTTTTTACTTGCCGCTATACAAATAGTTTTATTTATTAGTGGTTATGAAGACGAAAGACTAAAGTTAATCATCATGTTTTTCCGCTTTGCTCTGAAACTTGCTTTTGAACGGCACGATACATAATTGGAGTTCTGCCCACATCCTCTATCTAACTAAACCCCCTTTTCCAGGATAACTAAAATGCTCGCTTCTGCTTCAGCTCGTAAACATCGTCTTTACCCGCCATTTTCTCCCCGTGTGCCCGATCGGTACTGCACATGTGCAACTCTCAACAAAGATGAGAAGGAAGCGTTCAGGCTCAAGTTCAGTTTATTTATAGATCACAATAAAAACGACACAAGTTGAACAATACAATATATAAGAAGGCTCACTGCTTCGCTACTTCCATCATCATCCCAGGAAAAAAAAACAATGTGCTTAATTCAGGCAGGTGAGATTCACCAGCCCGAGGTGGCGTTTGACTTGCCCAGGGCATTCCTTGTTGTTGAGCCCTGGAGTGAGGAAGGAGTCGGATGAAGCAGAGAGCCAGAGGGAGTGGCTGTAGCTGCTGCCATCACAACTGAATCACATCTGGACTCCAGCTGTGGAGTAATCTTTTGATTTCTGTACTCTTTCATGGCTGTCGACACAACGAACGGTTTTATGATACCCACCACGATCCCCAGAGAAGTCCTTGACTCGTGCGTCGATCGGCTGAATTAAAGGGCCAGTTCGCCCTAATTCCAAAAGCCTTTTTCTCTCTAAGCCCTAGTGCTATCCAGCCAGCTAGTTAATCATCATTGGATCCCACTTCTCTAAAACTACTTGCATCAAAAAAAAAATTATTTCACGATTGATTCATTCACGTTGAAAGACTTTCTAACATGTAGAGCATGGGATTCTGTTGAGTAGTTTTTTTTTGCATAAACGAGTGGCAGCTGGCATGTGATGCGGTGCATTGTTCTTTTTTCTGTTTCTAGTCACATGCTGCCAGATCGACTCTCCAAAGGGGAGGAGGTAAGTCTTATTTTCTCTACGGCTATGATACAGCTTCTGTTGACAGAAAGGAGTTTGACAGGAACGCGATATGACATGCATCATCCGAACCAAATTATAAATAATATTCCTTTTGGACAGTTTTTTTAAGTTGAGACACATTTGTAGCAATTGAGATCTGAGAGACCCATTCACACCCATTCACACACTGATGACAGGGGCTACCATGCCACCGGCCCATCAGGACTCACTAACATACATACACCGTACGGGAGCAATTTTCGGGTTTAGTGTCTTGCTCAAGGACACATCGACATGCGACTAGCGGAGCCAGGGATCGACCCGCCGATCCTCTGATTGAAGGACGACCACTTCGCCACAGCTAAGCTATGATGAAAATATTTTGACATTAGCATATGATAAAGCCGCGACTGCGTATTAGAGACATTGCAGGTAAATCAAAAATAAGAATAGTAATTACAGCACCCAGGGAGGGGGGAGGGTAATATTCCAAGAAAAAGTTGCAAATTTACGAGAAAAAAAAAAATATATAATTTATATAAAAATACATGTTTTATGTCAAGGAATGAAATTGCTTCACTTTGCAAGATTGCATCAACCTCATCACACCACAGACACAATTATTTTACAATTTTAATTTTATTCCAAGACAAAAGACAAAAGACGTCACAGAACCACAAGAGAAAGACGAGAACAGTGACTCCAATTTTATTCTCTGAAAGTAAAATGTCCTGCTCGTATACATTTCATGGTCACAAATGAACATTTTTTTTTGAAAAAATTATTGAAATCAATGCATGACTCGTCTGGTTAAACATAAAATAAATATTGTTCTCATGAATCTACTATCAGTCATACACATGGTTGGAGAAAAGGTGTCCGTGGTCTAAAACATCAACATTAGCGTCATATTTAGTCGTCAGTCCAGAGAATCTAAAAGGGGCTTCTTTATTAAACAGCCAATTTCTACCAACGGAATGAAATCTAGTCAAAGATCATGTTCCTACAGGCACATTCATCTCACGGTGTTGTACCAGCCAGCTGTAGTATGCATGACTACTGCTCCATGTGAGTTTAAGGACTGTTGATCTACTTTAGTTCTCTGTGTTTCCCCTCTGATCAAACTGTTCTGTCTCCCTCAGATTTTCTTTTTTTGCTTCAATTTTTTGAAGCACATCGTCTCAGAGAAGTTCTCAGCTGTTAAGAAACAGAGGTGTGTTCCTCCGTTTACGTTCTTCCGTGTCATTATGCTCTATGCATTTCTGTTATGATGTAAGAATGTCTTCACCATAAAGCTATAGACTAGTCTGCTGCTAAAGGTTTATAGTAACACTCGTACAATAAATAACTAACTCGGTGAATATCCAGCTTCCTTCGGCAAATCCTGTATTCTTCCTCTTCTTTTGATCTCCGATTGTTATTTCATCATCATTACTTTTCCTTTCAGGAGGAAGAACTCTCACATCAAAGACAGTGATTTCACTGTGGAAGATCTCTGCCAGTTAAGTAAGTCCTCCTTCCTTCCACACAGGCCTACATATAGGAGACAAATTCATTTAGTATATTTCATCATTATAGAGTGCTGCAGGGAAGGCCAACCGGGAAGTTAGCATCGCACTGGTTCCCTCGAGAAAAAGCCAATGGGGTTTTAATTGGATTTTGGATTATTGCAGAAAATAAACTGCAGCAAACAAACGTTTATGACACTGACACGTTATGTTCAGCAATATAATCTTCACAAATGAACATCACCGTTGTGATTATTGAAGTGTGAATGCCGGTACCAGTTGTAAAAAGCTAAAGTTAGGTTCTAAACAAACTACACCACGGTCACATGACCTCGGTGGAGCAGAGGAGACGGCTAGCAGCTAGCAACTTGAGACAAAACCCACCTGTCACTCAAAGACGCCACGCCCTTTATTATGCCTAACTTTAAGCCATGATATAATTTATATCAGAATTCACCCCCCATACAGTTGTTATGAATGGGGAAATGACCTATACAGACCAAAACATTCTTTTCAACCCGGCTGTAAAGTTGTGCATTTGAACATGGAGGTCTGTTGGGATTGAGCAGGCAGCAATCTCAGGATCTGAAGTGAAGTGAAGCCGATGCGCAGTGTCTTAAACTTGCATTCTCTCTACTGACCAGAAGGAGGCAACTCCTGTCGTGGCAAAAAGAAGTCTGATTGTATAGAAGTCTATGAGAGAATGACTCTACTTCTCTCTTATTTATTACCTCTGTAAACTTTGTGAACATGAGTGTGTGTGTATGGCCGTCACTCGCCTGCAGTCCAAAATACGGTCACTGACCCTAACTTGTTGCAAAAAAGCCAAGATGGCGACAGCCAAAACGCCGAACTCAAGGCTTCATAAACGTGGTTCACAAACCAATGGGTGACATCACGAAAACTACGTCCACCTCTTATATACACTCTATGGCAGACCGCGGTCCGGATCCGGACCCAGACCCCGTTGTATGCGGACCCAGGACCTAAAACCGATAGATAATTTGAGAATTATTAAATTTTGACGGAGCGCTTCTATTTTAACCGGCGCAGCTTTTTCAGCCTTTGCGGCTTGTTACTTGTTCAGCGGTGCAGGAAACACACCGACCAATGCGTTGTAAATCACGTGATGCAGCTCAACCAATCAAATATGGGTATTCTGACAAGTTTTCTGGCTCGAGTGAGATTTACACACACCGTGACACATGGGGCTGAGACGAGGAAAGAGAACGAAGAGCGGGTAGATTGCACGAGTCAGAGAAGTAATTTCACATGACGCTCTCCAAAAAGAGAAAACTAGTCAGAGAGGCAAGAGTCTTTAACCATTAATGAACAGACTCTTATAGGTTAATTTTTCCCACCAACAGTTTAAAACCAGTAGTTCTCACATGTTCAGAGACCGTGACGATTATTAAAAGCGGTCATATGAAGCGACACTACCAGACAAAGCACAACTCTTTTGAGCAAACGTATCCTCTCACATCTGAAATGAAGTCACAGAAAATAAAGCTAAGAGCCCAATATGATCAGAATCATAACACATTAATTCACTGTTCAATGATGTTAACAGAGAGAATAGAGCTGAAACAAGAGGTTTAATAACCACAGATAAAGTCCATGCTCACACATTTCTCTTATTACAAGATGAGAAAAATATAATGTGGCTTTTTATTGACATCACTTCACACCTGGATGAACTGAATTTAAAGCTGCAGAACAAATCAGTGAAATTAATTTTTCTAAAATGTATTTATTTATTTTAAGATGCACATTTTTCAAAAGCTTTCTGTTATGTTATTAATCTTTTTTTATTTATGTATTTCTATGTATTATTTATAATCCATCCAGTTAAATTTGAAAACTGAGAATAATAATTGTTAAAATATAATTGATGTGTACTTTCTTTATTTGATTTGACAGTTGTTGACTACACAGAGACGTTACTACTACTAGGCTTCTTGAATATATATATATATATATTATATGGCACTAAATAGCCCAAGTTAGATATTATTGTAATGTTCCGGACCTTTGCACGAGGAGATTTTCTCAATCTGGACCTTTTTGAATTTTAGTTGAATACCCCTGCTCTATGGGATCGAGTCGATTTGAAGCGATCATCAAGTGGTCATTTGAGGAACAGCAGCTTTTGGCACTTATGCGTTTTGCCTCACTTCCAAAAAAATAACCTGCTCCCTTCAAGACGAGGGAACCAGAAGGGCAAGAAATGCTGACTCATTGTCATGTTTTAGGACTCCACCCTGCAGCACTCTGATATGTTTGATTGGTGAAAGCTACATTTCACCTTCTTGTTAAAGCTACTAACCGGTGGGATGCTTCATGGTACTGGTGCCAGGTGGTGTTATATCAGTGACTGTTCCATACATTGGTTAATTGAAATGCAGGAAACGTGTTAAAATGATTTATTTAACCGAGTCTAACTTAAAATAACAAATGTTTGGGTGACGTACTTGTGGCAGCAGTGGGAGCTGGCCTCTGGGCTGATGCAATAAGGAATAACAAAGGTTCTGAGCGCTGAGAGACGAAGCAGAGAGACTCTGGGTGATAACACGGAGCTTTCATCTCTTCAGAAATCTGCAGGGCTTGATTCCAGAACATCTTGCGTCACAAACCTTTTTGTCTGCAGGCTCGTAACCTTCAGTAGAGTCTTGCATTCACATGAGCATGCTGCCTTATGTCATAGTTTATCAACTTCACAGCTATAAATGGCTTGCAATTTCTGTTATATTTTACATTTGCCCTTCTGGCACAACTGGAGGAAGAATGGAAGAGAAAAGCTGCTGAAGACGGAGTTCAGAATATGTCTCTAAGAGGCTCCTAACACAGCACAGGGGCTCCTGTGTTTCTGTCACATTTTTACATGCCATAACAGGAAAAGCATAGGTGCAATTAATAACAGAAATAATGGCTCTGCACAGTACCAGGTCCTCCTCTAAGTTGAATGCAGCCATCATTCATGTTTTGTCAAATAGAGAGCCAAAATCATGAAGTCCGGTCCAGGCCAGCTTCTGTCACTCTATGCAATCGCTCATTCTGCAAGTCTTTCCATACGAACACAAATCAGCTCCACTACAAAGGTTCCTGGAGGGAATTCAATCCTTTGTGTTTTTAACAAAGTTAAACAGCGATTACTATCGAAAAAGCTAAAGCCCCTATGAAAAGACTACAAGGGTTGACACAGGTACCAACTTCTGTCGAGCTGTGACATATAACCCCTAAAGGTCTAGGGCTCATGGGAAATGGTGTTAAAAACTCTAAAACTAGAAATATCAAATAAACCGTATTACATAGTAGTGCTGTCAGCCAACCGTTAATTGGTTAACCACCGAGAATATTGTTGACCGGTATAGGTTTGCGGGGCATCTTGTCTGAACAGCCCAAAAGAAAAAAGTGGCAATAAAATTCAGCAAAGCCAACAGAAAATAAAATGCAAGACATTTACAAGACAAAATATTAATTTCAGCACCGCTTAATATTTAGCGCTTTGAAATGAGGAACCAAAGCTCATTGAGTCAATGGCGTGTCAGAGGAAAAAGAAAGCGCCTCTTGTATTTTACCTTTTTTGTAATGCTAGTTAATGTCGGTGTTTTATTCAACACCTAAACTGAGACCAGGTCATGACCAAGACATTGAGGGGTTGAGACCTAGACAAGACCAAGACTTTGAGGGGTTGAGACCTAGACAAGACCAAGACTTTGAGGGGTTGAGACCTAGACAAGACCAAGACTTTGAGGAGTTGAGACCTAGACAAGACCAAGACTTTGAGGAGTTGAGACCTAGACAAGACTAAGACTTTGAGGAGTTGAGACCTAGACAAGACCAAGACTTTGAGGAGTTGAGACCTAGACAAGACCAAGACTTTGAGGGGTTGAGACCTAGACAAGACCAAGACTTTGAGGAGTTGAGACCTAGACAAGACCAAGACTTTGAGGAGTTGACCAAGACCAGTGCTAATCCCACAATGCAGGCCATGCTTAAAATGTGGCACATTTAAACCAGAGGCACTCCTCAAACTGATCTGAAAGTGTGTGCGTGCGTGCGTAAGAGTGTAAGAGAAATGTCTTGATAATACAATCCCAAGGCATTGCAGGGGTGACTTTTAGTGTAGGAGTTTTCCTATGAGCAGTCACAGTCGTGATGCTAACAAATAATAAGTTTCGTGATATCCTCACAGCTAAATCCAGAGTCCGACATACTGTTGAGAAGTTATCAGCATTGTTACAGAATGTCTGGGATTTTTAATGTCTAAATGTCGGCGGTAAAAATGAGGTGTATGGAGTCGGGAGCTGAGCTAACCGCCCTGCTGCGTGTTTGCTTTCAGAGTCGAGAGATCGCGGCAGCGTGACCAGCCTGAGCAGTGACTTCTCCCTCATCACTGAGGAGGCGGGCGGCGCCTCCAGCCTCACCAACGACGCCGTGGACCTGTTCTCCAGCCAACCCCAGGCCTCCAGCTGGTCAGCGTCGCACACACACACAGGCTCACAGAATTCTTATATATCTTTTTAATCGTATGTTTGGGAAAGTTGATAGATGCACCTTTTGATATAGGTTATTCATTCATATTTCGTCAGTCATTCAGTTTTGTCAGTTAAAAACTGGCGTATTGCTTCAGGTAACAGCGAGACGATGAAACACGATCCAGGAAGTCCAGTTTGAGAGAAAACACTGCAGTCATTTATTATTTTTATTATAATTTTTAGATTAAATATTTCAGTCAATATTATATAATCCAAATAGACTTCAATCAGAATAAAGCTATTTCTCTGACCTCATCCTAACTGTGAGGCGAACTTGCATCACAAGCTGCATGTGGTCCTCCTCCTCTGTGGAAGCTCACGTGTTCTCTCCCCCTTCAGGAGGAAAGGCCCCACCTCCTCTCCTCAGATGGTAGTCTGGAACAAACAGAACCCTCTGGACGAGCACCTCTCCCACCCACTCAGCGAGGCCAGGTCTTCCAGCTCCTCCTCCTCCAACCAGTCGGAACACACCGTCATGCGCACCGGCAGCAGCCCATTGGCCGTCCCCGGAAGAAGGTGAGCGAATTGATGAAACTCCCGTGAGCCAGTCCGAGCTTTCGGGCCACCTTATTTTTACACTCGCGCTTAACTTCGGTGATGTAGATCTTGGATGATCACCGGAGGCACAGCGCTTCAGCTCTGGAGCCACCATCAGAGCCTGTGGCCTGAAACTGCAGCTCATGCATGACAGTCTCTTCCTGTGGTGTTCACCCATTTTATGTATATACCGTACGTTATCCCAGAAATGACTGAAATAAGAAGAAAGCATACTCTTCAGTGTGTAGGAGTTGCACTTGAGTCCAAACATATCCACACTAGTGTTTTCACTGTAATCAGTGTTTACTTCAGTTAGAGGTTGAAGAAGAGTTTTTCGCTTACTTTTATTTTAAGTTAAGGTTTTAATCTGTTTTCTTTGTTTTTGCTTGGCTGAGGTGAATAAGTTGACCTGGAAAAACAACAGATGGTGCAATAAGGGCGGAAGGAAACCGTGTATATAGAAAGACCGAAGACAAAGAGTGGTGGTTGTCTGTAACCAAATGTCCCAACTCAGCCTGTGAGACCGATAATATACAGCCAGCTAAATATGAGTGTTCAGATTAGTAGAACCTCCCAGGAGTCACTCTCCCTGGCAGGAATCATGTCCATTTGTTGTTGCATGACTTGCACAATGAAATCAGCAACCACAGATGTATTTCAATACTCATTAAGGAAAACCTGTGAATACCTGGATGCTTGGTAACCAAACTACACATAGGATCCACTAAGGGTGGATCGCTGGAAGCAGTATCACCGATCATCGTTTATTTGAAGCCAACCAGCCGAACCATGTAGCTCTTAGAGCGAATTAAAGAGCAGGCGAGAAAGCAGGGAAATGAGCATTGACAACCTTTCGATTCAGAATCGATGTGTCCTCTGATCAGCCTTCATAGAGACCACCGATCAAACTATTTTTAACGAAAATTGTCCAATAAGGAATGCTTGCCGATCGATCTGACCTCCCTAAAGGTGCGTTCACACCAAACGCGGCGCGAATTATTCGCGCGAGTAGATTACATACTAAGTCTATGCACAGACGCGATGAGACTGGAGTGACGCGAATTTGCGCCAATCGCCAAAACGCCCCAAACGCGTGAGTTGAAATTTTTCAACTTCGGCGAAAAAATTGCGAAAGCCTATCAGCGTTGAGATGCTCCCCCTGTCATCACTGACGTCCTGCCGTTGTTGAATCGGGAAACAAATACTGTATCCGTCTGTGTTCACCCAGAGCTCTACGATATCTCATATCAATAGAGACCGGACCAAACTATGTGTATAAGTGTGTAAACCAGATGGTACAAACAATGAAAAAGACGTTACCGTATTTACACCGAGATGACGTTATTTTGAGTGTTGATGGAGCTGCTACAATGTTAGCATAGAATAGCACCGATCGATCCGAGCTCCATTGAGAAAACAAGTATTTAAAATTTTACAAATCGGCATCATTACGTAGTTATTTCCGAGTCCCTTTTACTCCTCCGGACTATGTTATGAACCTAGACATGACGGCGTTTAGTATCCCGGGATATCTGTGACTTCCACAACACGTACTAAGCAGAAATAGAGGTTATTTTTTCCACGGTTGATGGCGGACAGTTGAACGGCTTCCAGGGCGATAAGCCACGCCCCCTCTCCGGCGCGTCTAGCGCGATTCACGCGAATGAACACTAATGGTCCCCGGCGAGACCGGCGGCGCGACTGATGCAAATTATTCGCGCCGCATTTGGTGTGAACACGGCATAAGACTCTACTTATTTGTCTTTGTCTTCTGTCTTTACTCCTCTGACGGGTCCGCCTTCTCTCTGTCCCCCCTGTCTCTCTCAGGTTAGCAGCAGACTACACCCGGTCCGGTTCCTCCCTCTCTACGGAGTACGGGAGCTGGCAGATAGTTTCGGGTTGTGGCAGCATCCACGACCACGCCCACTTCCCTCCACCCCTGGCCTCGGCCTCCTCCACCTCTTCTGCTGTGGCTGCTGCCTACGACTCCCCCCTGCCCTTCAGTTTTCAGGATGAAGGACCCAGCGGCCGAATGTAAGTAACACCGTACCGCCCCTCCTGTTGGAACTTTTAAGGTGAGGTATGGGTTTGACAGTGATGTCCAACCTCATCCAACCAGTTTTCGGAGGAAAGCCTATGCATCTTTCTCTGTTGTTCTTACTGAGGAAAAGAAGCTCGCCCTGCTCTGTCACATCAGCATCAGCCAGCATACATACTGTATGTATGTACTGTTACCACTTTGTCAACTGCTTTAGAGTGCTATAGAAGAGAAGTTAATCATTACTTTTATTTTGAACCACATTTGAACCCTAACCCGAAACTCATTTGTGTGGAGCATGTTCAGTGTCATTGTGAGCATGTTAGCATGCTGACGTTAGCATTTAGCTGAAGGCTCCCAGTGCTTACTTGCAGCCTCACAGACTTGAGTGGACCCTAACCCTGGGTGTCCACTGGATCCAGCTCTGTTACAGTCCCAATATGAAAGTGCTTCTGTAGTGGAGAGTTTAAGTCTGTTCTTCAGCAGCTACATTTCCAATGTAGTTTACAGTTGTCCTTATGCCTTCCCGCTGGCGATAGCCGTGGTTGGAGGCATTATGTTTCCGGGTTGTCTGTCCATCTGTTCGTCAGTACGAACGGACGTCTGTCCGGTCCATTCTCGTGAATGTAATATCTCAGGAACACCTCGGGGGAATTTCTTTTAAATTTAGCGACAAACATCCACCTGGACTCAAGGGTGAATGATTAGGATTTGGTGGTCAAAGGTCACTGTGACCTCACAAAACACGTTTTTGGCCATAACTCAAGAATGCATATGCTAATTATGACAATTCCACAAAAATGTCCAATAGTATACAATGAAGTGATGACATTTTGGTCAGACATTTTAAAAGTAACGTACATAAGTTAACAAGGATTCGTAACTTATGTATGTAACGTAGCATACTTCACGTACTTATTTGAACCCAAACCACGATCTTATCCTTAAGCTAACCAACTTGTTTCCTTCTGAGCCCAGGAGTGGACATGGAGAGGAATAGAGTAAAGTCTCGCAAAAGTACATATTTTTTCATTTGACTTTTTAGCAACCTTATATTTTTTAGTCCCTCCATGTCTCTTCCCGGGCTCTGTACTTTCCTGTGAACACAGAAGTTTATTTTGAAAAGACCGGGTATTGCATGTAGCGAGGGGAAATTGACATGTGCAAAAACTGACGCTAGAGTATTCTTTAAAAAACAAATGCTAGTGTATGTGTCCATGTAAAACATGAATATCGTTCTGCAGAGATGGTTTCCTGTCTGAACCTTTGTCGCTGCTCTCTGTCCCCCCACTGAACCGGGCCATTTCCACCAGGTTCTCCCTCTGACTCATCCTCCCACTCTCTGCTCCCATCAGGGGAAAACACTTTCATTTCTGCTTGATCTGACTGCCAAAATGTCCCGCCAGCACCACTTGCAAAGGGAAAAGGCTAATAACCGCTAACAATCTATATTCGGAGGGAACTGGGAAGAAGGGAGAGAAGCAGAGAGATGATGATGACGAGCTCTGTGGTTATTACAGAAGTACCTTATGGGGTTGATCTAAACTGCTTCTGTCTGCGTCATTCTGTTCTTCTTCTCTTCTCCTTTACGAGCACTTTTAAAATGGGATTTCTCCCCCTAACCTTTTTCTTCCTGTCTCATCTCACTCCCGCTTGTTTCCCTCCCTCCCTCCTCCGTCTCCCCTCTCCAGGTGTCCCTTCCCCTCTGAGCGTCAGGCCCGCCTGGAGGCGGTGCGGGAAGTCTTCCTGGCAGCCTACAGCTCCACCGTCGGCCTCAAGTCCTCTGCGCCCAGCCCCTCCGGCGCCATCTCCGGCCTGCTGGAGCAGTTTGCCCGCGGGGTCGGCCTCCGGGGCACCAACGCCATCGTCTGAACCCTCCCAATGTGACTTCAGACCCTCCTTCCGCTTCCATCCACAGTCGACACAACATGCCTGGACTCAGTACAATAAAGTGCCAAACATCTCTGTTCAGTTCAGGGGTGAAGCATTCATTTATTTTCTTTTTTTCTTGAATTTCCTTTTGATTTTTGTTTTTCAGACCATTTACATGCTCCAACTTTTCTCTGGACTTTTAATCTTCCATGTTCATCAGTCACATTCAGGGAGAGAAATGTTTTTTCAGCCACAGTATCAAAAAGGGATGTTAAGAATGCGTTCTAGCTGCTGAAATGTAAATGGCTGAGAGCATGGGGTCTGTGCCTGTTCCAGGCCCAATACGAACCTTTTCCCTCCTCTGCTCTTAATGAATCTGCTCCTAAGAGTCCCTGCAGAGACCGTCCCATGTACAGGCCGTGATGTGTTTCTCCTGATCATGTTTTGTGCTGCTAAATTCATTACTGATTGAAATTGTTGTTTTGTGTACTGCGGATTTTAAAGATTAGATAAATACAGCACTTATTGTGTTCCGACAGAAATGGCACCATTTGGTTTCTAATTTGTAGATTGAATTTAGAATAAGGGCATTAGTTTTAGAGCTCACAGCTTTGGGGTCTAGACTCAAAGGATAAGGATGGGTTTTTAAAGTCTGTCTTAATGCAATACTCACATGCCATGTGTACGCTAAAAGAATCATTGGCTGCAGTAATAGTTCCTTCTGTCCGCACTGGCAGTGAAGGGATCCCTTAATAAGTTAGGGGACTCAACCTATAGTCCTTTTTCTTTCTGTCCTTTTTGTAATACGAGGCTTCAGCAGTTTGGGTTAGTGCCAGTGTTTTGTCCCAGTCTTGCGTCATATTTTGATTAGGGATGGCAAGATCCTCTTGGGGGTTAAGGGTCCACCGTTCAGGTAACAAACTGGTCCATACCACATGTCGTCTAACGGCAAAAGTGTTTTTACCAGTTTCGAAATGCCACACTTGAAGCCTGGCTGTCAGAGAGAAGGTGAGAGGAAACGTTCAGATAGGGGTAAGGGTGGTTCTTGTTGGAGGCTAGCATGGTGTGTTTGCAACCCCGGTCAGTCACTTTGTGAAGTGGCCTCATTGACGGTTTCAAGAAAGTTTCGACATTGCCAGACACAGCACTCCGATTCCGCTGTGTTCGACGATCCGTCAAGCATTTTGTTTGAAGTGCACCGAATCCTTGAAGCCTCAGTTCGCTTCAACTGAAGTACGCAAAGTAGTTTGTGTGAAGGGTCGTCCGAACACGTCTAAAGGCAGAAGTGTTTCTGGCTGTTAAGAATGGTCAGAATGGTCAGTAAGAGTGGTTGAAGTCTGGGAGAAAAGCCAGTATGCACAGAAGGGATGATTACATATGACATGTGAGGAAGATGGTCTGTAAAATGATCTGATCCCATCGTTTAACTAGATCACTTCCATTTACAGGGACTGTTCCTGAATGGCCTAACCCCGGAAATGAAGCGACGAACGTACCCAAGCGATCGTTTGCGCCATTGCCAGTCTGTCTCCATATCCTCTACTTGATTCCATATCCAGTAATTTCTTCTTCTTCAGTAGCACTGACATGGTAGCACAAGAGGCACTGAGCATCGTGGTAGCAGATCTGTGAACCGTAGGACTCCAGTGAAGCGAGGTCCACGTGATTCCTGCGATTTCTGCCCGGCTGTTATCACGAAATTTGTTAAAAAACGTGACATTTCTACCTGAGCTGCTTTTGCGTAAATTCACACTTTTTAAGTAATTTTCTTAAGAGAATCCTGTTGAGAGATTTAATTTGAAACTAGCTTGTCGGTGTTGCCAAAACAGTTTTGACGGCTGCTGTACCTCAGGACCTTTTGTTGTGCCTTTTTTTATCTTCAGTACCACTGGGTCAGATCTCTACTTCTTCTGGTCCAGTGTCAGGTGTAGTTCTTTTTCTTAAATGGTTCTAAGAGCTTGGGGTGTTTGCGGCTGATTATTAATGAAAGTTTTGACTGTAGAGCATTAGCAGCGTTAGCTTTGCAAAACAGCTTTCGGGGGTTTCCCCTGTATCCCTTTTTTTGTTGTATAGTAAGGTAAAGCTGTCGAGTCTTATGGACATCTCTGATAAGGTTTATGATGTTTTTTTTTTTTTTTGCCTATAAAAGAAAGACCGATAGAAGAGGATTTTATTGATTTTAAGGAATAATTCTAGTAGGAATTTTTAGGAAATACATTTATTCACTGAGAAGATTGACACCAATATCATGTCTCAAGCCGTGGTCCCATTTGCATATTTTAATTTGGATTTTAAGTATCATTAGAAAAGCAGTATCAAAACAGCAAAATTTGATAAAACTTCCTTAATCGTGGAAAGTAAAGACGTTTTTGCAGTCATTTGAGATGGTTTTTGCCTTCGTCGAATGAAAGTTGATGCGCTCAATTGGATATGGAAACGCCTTTGTCAAATACATTCTGACATAGTGGATGTTTAACTCGCATGAGCGATAAGCTGTTTCTGCTGTCGTCTCAGATATTCCCATACTCAAAGAATAATTCAAACTTGCACAGTTGAAACTAATTCCCGTAGACCCCTCTCCCATTTTTTCTTAATCGTAGACGGTTCGATGGCCAAGGCGACTTGTTTTGTTTCTGGTTCACAACCTTTACTTCTTCTACTGCGTTTACTGGTGGATTACATCCATGCACAAAGCTGGCCTATGGTTCCAACTTCTGACCAAACTACTCTGTAGCCGAGTTTATTGGCTCCAAACCAGTTGATGGAAACTGCGCCTAATTAGCATTTACTTTTTTTGCAGCATTTCAAAAGTTTGCTTAAAATTTGCTCCAAAATTAAATGGAAACATGACGAGTGTTGAATACAGAGCTAGAGCTGGAACCTATCTACCGGTACCTTAGATTTGCAAAGAGACAGGGGAGTACACGGCTAGCTTAGCTTTGTTTCAAGGTAAATAATGTGCATACCAACACCTCAGAAGCTTATTCACCATGTGGTATGTCGTTTTTTGAAGCCAAGTGGGTTAAACTAATTAGATATGTTTCTCATCAGGCAGTTGTTGTTGGGTGTATCTGTTTAGAGTATTTATGCTAAGCTAGGCTAACCATTTCCTGACTCCGGCTCTGTACTTAATGCTCAGACATGAAGGTGGAATTGATTTTCACCAAATTCAGCTTTCTGTGTACCACAAAAACACATTTGCTGAGTTGTTTGTGAGCATTTGGTTCACATGGCCGCATGTATCAGTCGAAGTGGTTTCATTTTGTATTCCTCCACGAACTGACAGTAGAACAATCTGCCTGACTTTCAGGCATGGCCTCATCTCCCTGTCCAGTTTTAAGCTTTCTTTTGAACATATCTGTCGTGAAAAGGAGTTCTAATTCACTCGAGGTTTCATATAGTTTGTTTTTATTTTGGCATCATTTCTTCTGTCCGCCTGCAGCTGTTCAGCAGCCAGTCACAGGACACATTGTCATTTTCACAGTGCTGAAAATAGGCATTATCCGAAAAAGAATCTCCTCCAGAGTTAAATACTTGTCACTTTTTCACTCACCGGTTTTGCATGACATCCTTTCATTTTTATTTCAGAATCTCTTTTTAAAATGCTGCGTTGCACTCGTCCTGATCTCCTCGGTGTGAAGAGGTTTCTTCTTTGTACAGTTGAGGCATTTTTAAGTAATTCTACCTTTTTAGTTTTTTTGTTATTAATTGCTCTTAATTGTTGGCACGCTACAAATGAAAAGTGAACTGAGCAGCAGGTGGCAATTGTGAATAAACAACAAAAAGCTGTTTTGTGACTTGCTTATTTGTTCCTTGCTCAATGAATTTGCTTTCGCAGATCATCTCTGTAGCTTCTGATTTATTTGTTATTCATGGTGAGATGTATTAACTATTTACACCACATGATGTACTACCCTAAGCTGACGAAGTGGTCTGAACACAGATAAGACCTCGAAGTACGGTTTGACAAATAATTCAATAATATAAATTATAACGTGATTGCATAATGCAGTTATATAACTAGATGTTCAAATTCAACGGAAATTCAACTGTATTGAGCGAAATGAATTGTCCCAACTTAATAGGACAGGAAATTTGCTTTCGTTGGTAAAATTCTGTCTTCGCCCTTTAAAAGTTTGAGGTCAAAGGTCATCCCACACAATGCCACTTCATCAGGCCAGATGCTTGCTGGAACCTGGCCTGAACCCAGTCAGCTCGTGGTTATTTAATCAGCTGCATCTTCCCACTGCCTCAGAGGTGTGAACGCTGAAATGTTTCAGCGGTTCATGAATTATTGATTTATAAAATATTCATCCTACTAATCGACTGTTAACGGGCCTAAATTATTCTTATGGAATGTGGATAAACTGTTCAGATGTAATGGCCTTGAAAACGTAGGAGGGGTGATTAATGCCGAGGTTTCTGCTCCTCTTCGTACTTCTCCTCTTGCTGCCTCTCAGTCATTGTGCCTTTCCCTCTTTTTATTTGACCTCTCCACTTTCCTCTTCTCTTCGCACAGTTTCTACTTTTCTGCATCTTCACATTCCTCGATGACAACATTGTGATCGGATAACCGGGTTATTCACAAACTCATAACGTCAGAAACAGAGTGTTGTGTATCCTGTGGAGCTGACCGTACCGTGGGAGGATGCGATAGAAACGGTAAAGGAAAATGGTTTGGAAACCAAAGGTTCTTCCGTGAGGTTTGTTTTGTTAGCTGGGTCCTGTTCTTCTAGCTCAGGTTTACATGCTCCTATTGTGCTAAAAAATCCCTGTAATTTGGTACTTTGAAAGCAGTTTAAGGATAGATTTGTTAATCCTGGATGAAGTTATCTTAAATGACACAATGATACACTACATATAAAGGTGGACAAAGTGTCTCCACTTCTTTCCACTGTACAAAAATGAAGCCAAAATATCCTGAACAATTAGTGTGATTAAAAACTACATAAAATGATGAAACCTTTGTTTACTTTTTATCTTGATCCTAGTTTATCCAAATCCGAATTGATCAGGGCCCCGTTCCTCGTACGTGGTTCAACTAAATCGATCAAATGTCCTATTAGCCAGCTTAAATTACCGAGATGATTGAAGGCAGGATATCTCGGCTCCTCAAAGGCTGATCAGCGCTCAAACAGTCTCGTTAATTCGAACAAGACCTCAGTCATCAGGATAATTGGGCGTGCCCGTTTTACGTCAAAAGGGGGAAGCGTCGATCACCGAAACCATGATTTTCTAACAGTACGGCGAACAGTGGCGGCTGGTCCATAGAGGGCGCTAGGGCGCCGCCCCCCCTTGAGCTACAAATAATACAAAATAAAATAAATAATAATAATAATAAACTATACAAATTGACAATATTTGTGTTTTTGAAACATGGAATCACCCAGTAATATGTGTAAAATATCATATCTGCGGTAAATATATGCTTTTCCTGCACGTCCTCTCTGCCTGTCTGCTCTTCCTCTCTGTGTGTGCACGTCTCAGCTGGCTGGGGCGCTGGAAAAACTGCCCCAAAGAGGCGGGTCTATAAAGCAGTTTAGCCAATGATGCTTTAATGCTGACTAAAAATATAAATGAGTGACATACAATTTAGCCAATCAGCGTCCTCAAATAGATTCAGCTTGGGGCAGATTTCATTCTGCCCCAAGCTGCGCGTTGTCTTCAGGACTAGTCTCTACAGGCGAGCGCCAGCACGAGCGCTGCTCCTCCAAGACCCGTTTGAGAGGAGAACTGAGAGGAGAAACTACAGCTGAAAGAGCTGATCCCAGATCAGCCTGACCTCACAATCAGACAGCAGACTAGCAGGAAAGAGAAGCAGTACATGAAGCTTCTCTACTAGCTGTACACCAGACAGGTTTGGCTCGCTGGATGCAGTCATCCTAATAACTTATTTAGCTTTTTAAAACAACGGGGACAGAACCAGCATGGACAGTTAGGGAGTGAGGGAAGCACCTGTCTGAGAAATGGATATATAGTTATATATAAATAATTATATATATATATATATATGTGTGTGTGTGTTTTATATTATAGTGAATATTATTATATGATATATATATATTATTATATTATACAGAATAGTATATGATATATATATTATTATATTATACTGAATATTATTATATGATATATATATACTAAATTCCCTGTGAGGGTGACTAAAATAAGATGACGTGTTTGTCAAAGTGTTATTTACTGATTTTTTTCGTGTTGGAATGAATGTTAAATATTTAACTGCAAAGTAGTAATGTTTGTTTGATACCTTCATTTGTTTGCATTAAATCATTCTGGGATGTTTGCTGAAATTGATTGGATGTGGCACAGCCCTACCAAGAACATTTTCCACCAGCCGCCACTGACGGCGAATAAAGTAAAATAAAGCATATTTTTTCTCCGCTGGCGAGCAGGAGATGATCATGACAGTTTATGAGGAAGTCAAGACCATAATCATGGCTAAATCTAACACCGCCACCGCTGCGAGGGCTAGACAAGAAGCATGGCAAAATATCGCAGACAAGTTAAATTCGTAAGTGTTGGGAAAATGTATAGGCTAATTTTAAGTGCCTCATCACCCCAATCAATCAGATTATATGTATTCAAATGTGCGGCAGTAGGCTTAATGGAATGCATCATCCAATGAGATCTTATAGCGAAAATAATGATCTCAACTCTTTCAGAATAAGTAGATAAATCAAGCCCAATGAGTATCTAATTGATACGAATCAATAGATACTTATGAGGATATATGTACTGTATGCGCTTATGTATCATACTATATATGTGTATATACATGTATGTGTAGATTACCATATAGAACTAGGAGTTTGAATATGTGTGTGTGAATCTGTGTATGGGCGGATCAGTATGTATATTATTCATAATCAGAAATTCAATCAATTGAAGCAGTGAAAAGAAATTGTGTGATTCTCTCTATTCTTATCATGAGTACAATAATGATATGCTATGGCGTACTATAACACTGTCATATAATTATGAGTGCTTTCAACCCCCATGTAGTTTAACCAGCCATCAAGAGGACATGGGAGCAAGTAAAACCTAAGCACACAAACATTATTCAGAATGGTGAGTCAGTACAATATGTGCCATGGTAATGTATTGAACACATCCATCAGTTGACACCGACACAAACACTTAAAGGAATCATGGTGTTGACTGGCAGGGAGACTCTATAAATGGCCTGTTTATGCTGTATTGACAGAACATTCCTAAAACCAAAAAGAAAAATGAAATAATCCCATATGCATTCTCTATGTACTGTATTGTATCTGTCTATTTATTTATTTATGTATTTACTTACTTACTAAGATCAGTCTTGTACAGTCAGGCGGGAGACTTCAACCACGCAGAACTAAAGACTGTGCTGCCCAAGTTCTACAGAAATGTAAGCTTCCCCACCAGAGACAAGAATACTTTGGACCAGGTGTACACCAACATCTCGGGAGCATACAAAGCTGCACCATCTCCACACCTCGGTTTATCAGACCACCTCTCTCTGATAATGACTCCATCATATAAACCAGTAATTTGCAAAACAAGACCAGCTGTCAAATTCATTCAAGTATGGAGCAACGATGCTGCTTCACTTCTGCAGGACTGCTTTGAAAGCACGGACTGGCAAGTGTTTGCACAGGGAGCTGACCTAGAGGAGTACACCTCGGCTGTCCTGGCCTACCTACACTTCTGCACTGAGACAGTAACGACCACCAAAACCATCAAAGTGTTCCCAAATCAAAAACCCTGGCTGGACAGAAAAGTGCGGTTACTGCTAGGAGCAAGAGATGCCGCCTTCAGGTCTGGTGACATACCGACCTACAAAAGTGCCCGGAGGGACCCGAAGAAGGGCATCAGAGAGGCCAAGCACAGATACAAACAGCGTATCGAGGGACACTTTCAGAACAACGACCCCCGGAGCATGTGGAGAGGTATTAAAACCCTGACTGACTACAAGAGCAGCACCACACAGATCAGTCAGGACAGTGAACTTCCCGACACCCTGAACCGCTTCTTTGCCCGCTTTGATGGACAGCACAGCGGAGCAACAGCTGAGAAGATCCAGCCCAAGGAGGAGCAGACACTCTTCCTCCAGCACCACCAGGTGAGGTCCGCTCTGAGGAGGATCGACATCACCAAGGCAGCTGGACCAGACAAAGTGTCGGGCCGCACACTGAAGACCTGTGCCGACCAGCTAGCAGAGGTGTTCACTAACATCTTCAACCTCTCCCTGCAACAAGCTACAGTCCCCACCTGCCTCAAAGCCACCACCATTGTCCCTGTCCCGAAAAAGACCGCAGTCACCTGCCTCAACGACTACCGCCCAGTCGCCCTGACCCCAGTCATCACAAAGTGCTTTGAGAGGATGATACTATCACACATCAAGGACGTCCTCCCAGCAGACCTGGACAGCCACCAGTTTGCGTACCGAGCAAACAGATCTACGGAGGACGCGGTCTCCATTACACTCCACACGGCCCTGTCTCACCTGGAGCACCCCAACACATACGTCAGGATGCTCTTCATTGACTTCAGCTCTGCCTTCAACACTATCATCGCCCATAAACTGGTGCACAAACTCAAAAACCTTGGACTTTCGACATCACCCTGTTCATGGATTCTGGACTTTCTCTCGAACAGACCACAGAATGTCAGGATAGGGAACCGGACATCGACAACCACCATCCTGAACACTGGTGCACCGCAGGGCTGTGTGCTCAGCCCGGCCCTCTTCACCCTTTTCACCCAGGACTGCTCCGCCACATATTCATCAAACACAATAGTGAAGTTTGCTGACGACACCACTGTGGTGGGACTCATCTCCAACAACGACGAGACACACTATAGACAGGAGGTCCAACATCTGGCTGAGTGGTGCTCGGACAACAACCTGGTCCTGAACACCACCAAGACAAAAGAAGTCATAGTGGACTTCAGGAGATCCAGGAAGACCACACCCTCTCCACTCTACATAAGTGGGGAGGAGGTGGAGAGGGTGGACAGTATCAAATTCCTGGGGCTCCACATTACTAAGGACCTCACTTGGTCCCTGAACACAATACATCTGGTGAAGAAAGCCCAGCAGAGGCTCTTCTTTCTGAGGAAGCTAAAACAAGCTGGCCTGCCCCCTGCACTTCTGGTTAACTTCTACAGAAGTGCGATTGAGAGCATCCTGTGTCAGTGCTTTACTGTGTGGTATGCCAGCTGCACAGCAGAGAACAGGAGGGACCTGGCCCGGGTGGTTAAAACAGCAAAGAGGATTGTGGGAGTTACCCTCCCTGACCTGGACACTGTGTATGCTGGCCGCCTCCAGAAGAAGGCCAGAAACATCTGTACAGACATCACACACCCGGGTCACTCTCTGTTTGTTCCACTGCCATCAGGAAAAAGATACAGGACTATCAAAACCCGGACTAACAGGCTGAGGAACAGCTTCTTCCCCAGAGCGGTTTCCTCCATCACCCCCCCACCCCCACCCCCACCCACCACCCCACCCAGCTCACACCAGACAGTGCTGCGGTGAAATAAAAATATGAAATAAAAATAGCCAATAACACGACACTTTAACAAAGCACCTTTTTCACTTTTAAGCCATCGATGCCTGCGTTTAATCTTGTTTTATCTTGTATATATTTATTTAATGTCTTGTTTTTTATACACCTTTTAACTGTTGCTGCTATACTGACTGAGTCGCCAACTTAATTTCGTTGTATGTTTTTTACAATGACAATAAACATCCTTTATCCTTTATCCTTTATCCTTTATTCATGCTTGTAGTGCCGTTACTCTTCTTCTACACTTCTCTTCTTCTTCTATTTTGCTATGACCGCAAACATTGAAGTTTAAATATCTAAGCTTTAACAATTCTCAAAAAACAGGGAAATATGACCAAATCAACAGCAATTCAACGTGGGACAGGTAAAGTAACCTTTGATGTGTTTGTTGTTCTCTTTATAAATCCGTGGTTGTTACACAGATTATCGCGGGATGTCGCGATTTTCGCGGGTGGCGCCCGCGAGCGCTCCGCTTTTGAAACACGGGTCGGGGGGGCAGGTCGCAGATCGCGGCGCACACACCTGGTGCAATCAAATATGTACCTTACCTATGTGTGTGTAAAGAATGCTGATATGAAATATGAAAAACAACCAGTAGTCAATGTGCAAGCTGCCAATTGAATGATGATTTAAGCTACTCTATATTAGGTTCATATATTTGTAAATCTGACTCTGAAAGAGTCAATGCCTCACCAGCCACGAACCTCACCGCAGTCACTGGTATAACCATCTGATACTAGCCCAGAGTTAAGCATATTCATCTAGCAAACTATACCTACCTTGGAGTGTTACAATAGCCAGTATCATTTTATTCCATGTGTCCATCCAGGCAAATTGGTGGATCCAAATGTTATAAAAAAAAACATATATGATGTAATTTCTTTGTAATCATCCAAAATAATGTTAAGTGTATGGGTATTTTTACAAGTAGGCCACTGACTGGTCGATACGTGCAATGCATTGAGTGGGCAGCGCGCCGTGTATTGAGTGGTCTGACAGTAACTCCCGGGCCACTTTCCCCCCCCAGTCCGTGTGTGTGTGTGTGTGTGTGTGTGTGTGTGTGTGGCGCCCCCCTAATACAATGGTAGGGGAAACACTGTCATGTATTGAAGAAGACTTGAAACTAGTGATTGAGACCATAAACTCATGTTTACTGAGGTAATAAATCAAGAGAGAAGTAGTCATTTTCTCATAGACTTCTATACAATCGGAGGAGTCGCCCCCTGATGGACATTAGAGAGAATGTAAGTTTAAGACTTTTCCACATCAGCTTCGCTTTTACCCGCCTGGGTAAAAGCCTTGTGTTTTTTGTCCCATACACCACTGTGACCTCCCTACTACACAATCTCTTATTTGTGATATTAAAAGCAAACGTATTCCACAACGAAATACATTTCCCTCGAAGCGTAATTCACAGTGCAATTTTGTTGTATAGGAAAATCATTTTTAGGAGACAGGGCTGGAACTGCCGTAAACGAATTAACATCCAAAAGCATTGTACGCTCCATTTATATATATATATAAAAAAAAAAAAAAAGCCTCTAACACCTGCACTTGCCTCTTGTCCATCCGCTCTGCTACGGCACTAATCACCCCCCATACTCGGACCACAAGTTGAACTTGTGGAGATCTCTGCCTCCACCTGGCGATGGATGGAGAGAAACGAGCCCCCCCCCCCCAACCCCCACTCTCTCTCTCTCTCTCCCCTCTCTCTCTCGCCATGAATGAAAGCCTCATCCTCAGGTATGCCTCCTAACCCTCAACTGCGCTCCAACGACCGTCAGCGGAGACAACAACTACTCCAAACGCCGGTGCCGGTCGATCCGCTCTCCGTCTCTCGTCATTCTCTCGGGTGGATGGAACAAACACCTTCCGGCCACAGGGGCAAACTCGCGCTGTGATATAAGTGAGAACTTCAACGCTTCAGAAGAAGTGATTTAAAAAAAGAAAAAGAAAAAGAAAAAGCCTCAGCCATGGCGACAATAGGGGATTTCGACCCGCTCAACTCCGCCGTACCTGCGACAAAGATTGAAATCACCGTTTCCTGCAGGTAAGCACCGCAAACACGTCTCCCCCCACCACTCACCTGTCAAGCATTAATTTGTTACATTCACATATTCACACATTTTGGGATGCTTGGTGTTGCATTCAGTTTTGTCGTCGTGATTTTTTTTTTAAGGCGCAATGATATTCTTGTGCGTACATTTTTCTATGAATCTCAGACTTTTCCTCGTGCTTTTAATCCGTATTGTGTGTCTTTAACGTGCATGGAGTAACTCTTTTTTTTTTAAAGGAGGAATTTGCATGTGCTGTGGGTGTATAGAAGTGCGTGGGGGGGATGGTTGCAGTAACTAACAGTGCCAGGATTTATTCTGAGTGCCGTGGAGAGCTCCGGAGAGCGCAACTCTGAGATCACATGAGTGCGTGGATATTAGATGTTCCAACTGACAATGAAGAAAAGACAGAGACAGAAAGAGAGAGAGCTCCCACTGTGCTTTGAACAAAGGTTGTTTTAATAAGGCCTGAAGAGGGAGAGGAATAATTTAACAATACTATAACTCATAATAGAAGCAGAATGTAGCACATGGAAACTGTACGGCTGTCAGGGCTCATAGCAGAAGTACCAAAGATAGCTCATTTTACATGGTGATGTTTATATATATATATATATATATATATATATATATATACATACTCAAGGTCAGTAAAACATATTTGTAAAAGAGATTATGGTGAAAGTGTGCGTGGAGACGCTGCAGATGAAATAAAAGGAGTAAAAGAGTAAAGGGAATATGTTTGCTGGGAGCTGGAGGTCTCCGTCGTGGTGAGAGACGTTGGCTGATCTCCTTATAAAAGATCCGAAGGTGTATGTTTTATTTTACATACAGACCTTATAACCCCTTATTAAAGACTTCTTGAATTTAGTATATTTTAAGAGTGTCCCCCCCCGAAGGATTCTAATATAGTTTGTACTGAATGTTAACTCTAAAAGCTTTCTTGGGATTCCAAGCAGCGTGAATTCATTCATAACAAATCAAATCTCAACAAACTCACCTGAAACTCTCTGACTGTCCCTTCCCCGTTCTCTGTGATGTCTCTATCATGAAACATTGTATTAGTACTTATGAAAACCTTTAGTTGATCAAAATGAAACTAAGCTTGTTTTTTCCTCCTTTCTTACTGGGATACAGGTTGTATATTTATAGTACACATGTATTTGTGGTGGGAAAGAAGATTGGCTTTGTTTTGTATCTGTTAATTATCAAATGTATTAGAGTGTTTGTTTAAGCATTTAAAACTTATTTGTGATATACGACAAAAGTAAACGCAATCCATGACAAAATACGTCTCCCTCCAAACTCACAATGCAGTTTCGTTGTATGGGAATGTCATTTTTTAGGATGGGTGGCTGGAAATGTGGTGAACTCGTTAAACACACAAAAGCATTGTAAGGTCCTTTAAAAAAGCCTCTTCCACCTACACTTGCCTCTTGTCCACCTGCTGGCACTAATCACCCCCCATACTTGGACCATGAATTGCGACCAAACACAACAGAAAAACTTGTGGAGGTCTCTGCCTCCATCTGGTGATGAAATAGAAACAAGGAGCTTCTGAATCCGCTGGTCTCTCCCCTCTCATTGTACCTGCATATGGTTGATTGCTGTTATTTCCTCTGTGCACTGACACTGTGGGCAATGATATATTGAGGGGGAGATCTCAAGAAGTGGGTGTCTAACCAGGGCGCAAGATTAATTTACATTAGGTACATATATGAAATTTGACCTCTGCATTTTACCCATCCTAAGCATGTTAGGAGCAGTGGGCTGCTGTGAAGCGCCTCCTCTGGTTGTATAGAAGTCTATGAGAAAATGACTCTACTTCTCACTTGATTTATTCCCTCAGTAAACATGAGTTTATGGTCTCAATCTCTAGTTTCAAGTCTTCTAAGTCTTGTAACGACTCACAGAGACTGCAGTGTCCCTCAGCTCTATGGCAGGTTTGAACGTCTTTCAGTTCATTTCTTTACAGACGGTTTCCCAGCAGCATGCAGCAATAAACCCACTGCACACTACCTGCCCGGCATCAAACAGCAGGCAGACTAAAGTTAACAACTAGCTGGTGAACATAGCGGCGCAGCTAAAGGGTCAGGGGGTCAGGAGTTGGTGGAGACGAAAACAGAGCTAAAAGAGGAGTGAATATTGACGTGTCGGCTGGACAGAAACACAAATCACACAGTGGTGCGGCCCTGGCAGTGCACCTGACTCAAGAGTATTGACGGACCAGGAATTCATGGCCAACGCGTCCCCTCACTCCTATGAGCTAATCAAGCCTGAAGCTGCTGATTGTGACAAGCTGTTACTGGTCATCTGTGTCCCCGGGCCCCGCCTGTCCAGAGGGGTTAGAAAGGGGCTGTTTCAGCTCCCTGACAGTGACAGAATGGGGTTGAGAGAGAGAGAGAGAGAGAGAGAGGCAGTCTGGGGACTGTGGAGCCGAAGCTGTGAGCTACCTCCATCAAATGTTAAAAAAAAAAGAACTGTTCTGAGTGACAGCGCTGCCCTATGCTCAAACGTAGCCCATTGATGTTTTTGTCGTTTTGCAAAAAATAAATTATGATGGAAATAATGTAATATTAATTTAATACTACTACAAATAATAATAATGTAATACATTGATGGCAAAACGAACCAAATATCGCCTTGAAATGGGCAATCGGCTATTGGCGATCGCTATGAACATCGTAGATCCACGAGGTCATGGTATATCGACACAACACTAACCCGGATAGGTCCAAATATGATGAGGCAACAACATATTCTGTGTTGGAGCCCTCACTTTTATGGCTTGGAGCTAAAATCCTTAAAGCTGTATGTATCAATAGTTTTATAGTACAATTGACCAGATGACTATGTGTAACATGAAATTGTGTATGTAGTGACGAACCCACAGAGAATTATCACTCAACTCTGCAGGTCCCCTCGGAAAGTTGTGCTGTCTTTCAGCTCATTGCTTTGGCTTTACGGCTCTCATCTGCACCAACTGGCAGGTGTTTCCAGTGAAAAAGCTCTGCTAAACCCACTCTATACTACCTGACAGCAGACGGACAAAGTTGGCAACTAGCTGGATAACAAAGTGGAGCAATTCATAATAATAATAATAATACATTTTATTCGTATAGCGCTTTAAAAGGTATGGCACTTTACATGGTAAAGACAGAAACAATATAAGCAACTACAATATTGTATGTAATAAGGACAATGTTTAACTGGATTCTTTGCTGTATGGGGAGCCAGTGGAGGTTCTGAAGCACTGGGGTGATGTGATCTCTGGTGGAGTGGGAGAGCAGACGGGCAGCTGAGTTCTGGATGTATTGTAGTTTGTTGATGATTTTGGTGGATGTTGCAGTAGTCCAGTCGAGAGGTGATGAAGGCGAGGGTGAGTGTGTCAGCGGCTGTGGAGAAGAGGGAGAGGCGTAGACGGGCGATGTTTTTGAAATCAAAGAAGACCTTTTTTTTATGTGATTGACGTGGCGTTCGAAGGAGAGGGTTTGATCAAAAATCATACCAAGGTCACGGATATGTGTGGACGCAGGAACAGTGGTGCCATCAATGCAGAGGGAGAAGTTGTGGTGGGATTTGTTTAGTGATTTGGGGCCGATGATGAGGATTTCAGATTTTTCGCTGTTGAGTTGGCTTGGATCCAGGTCTTTATATCTGTGAGGCAGTTGGTGATGGTGGAGTGGGTGGTGGAGATGTAGAGCTGGGGGTCGTCAGCATAGCAGTGGAAATGGAGACCATGATGTTACCAAGGGGGAGCAGGTAGAGGATGAAGAGGAGGGGACCAAGTACCGAACCTTGGGGGACACTTTGAGAGACTGGGGCTGTGTTAGAGTTGAACTTATTGATGCTAATGGACTGTTGGCGGTCGAAGAGGTATGATTCAAACCAGGAGAGGGCTGTGTCAGTAATGTGGAGGGAGGGCTCTAGATGGGAGAGGAGGGTGGAGTGGTTGATGGTGTCAAAGGCTGCACTGAGGTCGAGTAGTATCAGGATGTTGAGGGAGTGGTCATCTGAGGAGAGGAGGTCGTTGGTGACTTTGATAAGGCAGTTTCTGTGCTGTGATGAGATCTAAATCTGGATTGAAATGTTTCATAAAGTTGGTTGGTGTTCAGGTGAGTTTTGAGTTGGTAGGAAACAGTGCGTTCCAGTATTTTAGACAGAAAAGGGAGATTGGAGACTGTAGTTGTTGGGGAACTCACCCCTTTAAATTACACTGAGGCATATTATGCATATTTAAGGTTGTGGCTGCTTTGAATGTCAGCTGGGTGCTAGGTGGCTAGCCGCTAGCTCGGCCATTTTGTGGTGTTGCTGCCTTTTGGAGAATCTTTCATGCAAATATCGGACAAACAATATGGCTTGCTGTGTAGTTCATTGTACTAAAAGACCGTCCAAGAAGTAAGTGAACCAGTTTTTTTCAGTGAGTGAAATTTTTGTATTATTTTATTAATACGTTAGCACTAATTAGCCGGTTTAGGTGTCTGTGCCAAACCTGGCTTATTAGCTTAGCTTGTTGTACTAAATGAGACATCCCAAGTCTCTTAATTGCATCCCCGTTTCCTTCACTTGCGTCCTTTCCAACCATGCGAGGAGAGAGGAAACGAGGAAATATTTTCAGGAGATATGAGACGTCCTTTCCTCAGTTGCGTCACGTGAAGCGACGTCTGTTTCTGATGACGGAGGATCAGCTGATCACAGCTGGATCAGCTGTCAGTCGGCTTTAACAGCTGAAGAAACTTTTGATACGTTTGTGTCTGTTCACATGATCACTTAATAATAGTAACTAATAATACTAATAACTAATAAAGACACAGTAATCATCACTGTAGACGTGTTTTCTCTCTGTAGCCTGTTACCTCTTTAACAAACTGTGTTCTGTTCATAAGCGCAGGACCGATTTCTACCGGTGGAATGCGTTCATATATTTATGAATTGTCTGTACGTTTTGAAATTGTGATCGTGACGTCATTATTAAATAACCCAGAATATGATTATGGTTTCTCTTGAACTCTGTAATTAATTTATTAGGCTCCATGTTTCAGGTTAAACTTAAATGATAAAACTCATCAAACACTCAGGAATGATCCGCCTCACGTGACTGAATGAAATGATGATAAATGATGTAAAAAGTGTTTTGTCTCTCCAACTCTCTCTCACTTTAATTGTTTCCATAATAAAAGTTATTGAGGGAAATATCAGATCATGAGAAGACAAATCTTTCTAATAAATGAAGAAAGTTGTTTGTAGTCCTATTTAATCAATATGGTGGCGCAGAACAACTTCCGGTTCAAGCGAGGATCAAGGAGCGAGGAAATTACAATTAAGAGACTTGGGATGTACCCTAAGGTGTCCAGGAGGTACATTACAAAGGTTCCTGTTTTTTGCTAGGCAAAATTAGCCTCCCAATTAATATCACGTGAATTACAGATGCACCTTGCTAACCAAGCTAGAGCTAGTTGGTAACTTAGCATGCTAACGGTACCTGGCCCCGTCTGGGCCTCACTCTTCCCCAGCTCCAACCTCTCATCCAAATATGGTCACTTCTGTCGCCACAAAATACAAAATGGGGACGTTTAAAATGCCAAACTTCAGGCTGTCCATAAACAAACAGGTGACGTCAAAGTGACTACGTCCGATTCTGATAAACAGTCTTTGGTGGATACACAATTTGAATCCCACATGGGGAAGGCGGTCATACTGATTTGATGAACGTCTTAAGGAATATAACTTTGGAATAGGTCCATTTATATAAAACTGTTTAATGTAGCGGCAGGGTAACAAGGGCACATACCAGAGGGGACTGTGTTGTTCAATACAGACGTAGCAAGTTTGGGCAAACTGTTTTCCCAGTCAGAGCCACCCACTAATGGAACCATGTTCCTATTGACTTAGCACAGAGCACTAATCACCTAACCGTTAAACAAAAAACTAAAGAGACGGCTTAAAGCAAACCAAACCTGCAATCACGAGTAATCATAATACTTCATCTCTGGCACTGTTATTATATACTCACATTGTATTGTGCTGTACAGTGTTGTACTATATTGTTTGCTGTTGAATTTGAATAACTTGCCCCCCTGGACTACAGATACAAATGAGCTCTCTAGCTAACTCTGGCACATTTACATTGAGGTGGAAACTGAAATGTTGATTGATGTGCACTGTCCCTGGTAAATAAATAAAACATAACAACAACTCCCAAATTCCATCCATTCACGAGGCTTATGCGAGGATATTTCCCTGTCCCAATTCCAACACAAGGTAACTGGTCCTCCTGTCTCAAGTGACCAAGGAGTAAGTATAAGTAAACGTGGAATTCTCTAATGGCGTTGACGATGAATCAAGATGACATGCATCACCAGCTGAGCCGGTTATACATGAAACAAACGTGAAGGTGAATTGTAACTGTGATGTTATTGCGTCTCATCTGAACAACTGCTGCCTACGGAGGCAGTAGTTGTTCAGCATCCTCCCAACTCAACTTATATCAGCATCCTCTGTCTGGGAGGATGTAACTGATGTGTTTTGACAGACACTTGACATTTGGATGCGAAGTGTTTCATGTAGCCACACTGTCTTATTATTTCATGAACGTCAGTGTATTATCAGGGGATGTTATCTGGAGGTGAATATATTACTTTATTTCTCAAAGGCTCCCCTGCTCCGTGACTCCGCTGCCTAGACTCACTTTTTCGATTTCCAAGTCAGTCAGCTTGTTTTGTAATGTGAAGAGCATTTGCCCGAAGGAAAAATAAATCAGTCCGTCTCCACGCACTCGATGTCCCAGTCCATCTAATCTCTTCCATCTTTTTTTTCCATTAAGGGTTTCATCCTCAAACAGCCCAGATGTCCTGTTGTCGCCTAAAGCCACTCCAGGTGGTAATGAGGTGGATTGCTTTCCCCATTTGGGTTCAGATACTTGACAAGAAGGATACTGTTCAAATGTATACGACACGAGTGGAGAAGGGAAATGAGAATAAGGGGAGAGCCGGAAAGATTCATGTCTCTGCACAGAATGAGTATATTAATGTCAAGACAAGCAGCTGATGCTCACATCTTCTTTAAGTGTTTTGTGCGTCATGCTGTTTTATGTCAATTTATATTTTTAAAGTTAAGGAGTTTTACTTACTTAGGACTAGGAATACAATTTCTCTTTTGGTTATATGATAAAAAACAAAAATCTTTCTAATGGCAGGAATTTGGTTGCCTAAGTCCTGTCTGCCTCTCCTTTTAAATATGGTTTTGACTTACTGCTCACTAACTGAGGTGGGGTGACGAACCCTGAGTTTATTTTTTTGTTCAAAATTGGCGAAAAAATTTCAAATAAATCAGTGAATGTTAATATGAAGTACTGTTACTGCAAACACCTCAAAGCTCCTTGTCTTATGTTATTATAGCATCTTCCACAATATTGAATATAATATCATGGGTTATTCTTTGTTATTTTAAAGGATTGTAATTTGTGTTATTTGTGGATTGTTTCTTTCAACTGAAAGGGTATATTATTTGTACATTTTAAAAAAGCAGTTAGTAATTTGTTACTCCGTTTCATTCCAAATGCTTGTCTGAGGTCAGTTATGTAAAATAGAGCATAGGCAGCTTGAAGAGATCTACTGCTTAGTATGTGTAGCTGTAGGGTATTATAAGCTTCGCCAAAAACTTGTAAATCTTCGCGGTAGCTACCTTAGAAAACCGAACCCAAACACCCCATCATGCCAGTCTAAAGTTAGTTATATTATCTTCGGTACAATGTAGACTGTTGTGGTGCGACAGCAGTAAGTATAATAAGGTATAAGAAGTTGTGCAAGCACGTTCCCTAATATCACTGTTAGCCATACCAAAATTAAAAAATACTTTAAGAGGCGTTCAGTATCAGCATTTTGTGACTTGTCAGATATGATTATAACGTTTCCTTGTGACGCTGATAAAAGATGTCAGTAACTGTCCTTTAAAACATATTTGCTGGTGCAAATTAGTCATATATATATATATACGTAATTTCCAGGAGACGTTGCAAAACCGCAAAGGGTTAGTGATGCTAAACAAAAACTACTTTGGAATGTAAATGTAAAAGATATAATGGAGGACTTCAGGTATTTCCTTTCTTGTGTTCTAATGGAGGGTAACCAGACTCCTACCATAGTGGTGTCAGAGGTGTGTCAGGAACTTGCGGATGTGTGGATTTACAGTTGCAAAAAGCCTTTATTGGATTTGGCTGCAGGCAGTATTAAAGACGGCTCTTGTGCGGATCAGCCTCCATCAGAGCTCTGTGATGAAACAGAGGATGTGACGATGGGTTTTCTCTACTCCTAACCGGCTTGTTGCTTCGTTCAAAGCTGGCAGACCGCGAGTTAAAGCATAAAACGGATCAGTAATGAATGACCGAACTCACAAATCTGATTTCATCACCCTTCAATGAAGATATGGAGGCATCACCTTAAAGAGCATGTTTGAAAGAACAAAGACTCAGGTTTGGCTGCAGTGTAAGCATATGGTATCTGTGTGTGTAAACAGCTGCGTCAGATGACGTGTCAGTGTGTATGTGGGTTAGACAGGCAGTCAGATAGTGTGGAGGGAAGCCGTGTTTTTTTCTTCTGTTTAAAAGAAGTGGCAGCTTTTACATTACACATAGTCATTTGATCTATATAATAAAAATATTGATTATTGCAGCTTTGGGGCACTAGAGTGCATACGTGTTCAGATATAACTGATTTGCTGTAGGTGGTGCAATAAGAGCTTGAGCTGATGATATTTGAATTTGAGCAGAGGAAATGCAGTTAGCCCAAATTGAAGAACTATATCTATACTAGTACTCTTATCAAGACTCTTATTGGTTCAGTTCCTTATCGAGACTCTTTTTGGTTCAGTTCCTTATCGAGACTCTTATTGGTTCAGTTCCTTATCGAGACTCTTATTGGTTCACTTCCTTATCGAGACTCTTATTGGTTCAGTTCCTTATCGAGACTCTTATTGGTTCACTTCCTTATCGAGACTCTTATTGGTTCAGTTCCTTATCGAGACTCTTTTTGGTTCACTTCCTTATCGAGACTCTTATTGGTTCAGTTCCTTATCGAGACTCTTATTGGTTCAGTTCCTTATCGAGACTCTTATTGGTTCAGTTCCTTATCGAGACTCTTATTGGTTCAGTTCCTTATCGAGACTCTTTTTGGTTAATTTCCTTATCGAGACTCTTTGGTTCACTTCCTTATCGAGACTCTTATTGGTTCAGTTCCTTATCGAGACTCTTTTTGGTTCAGTTCCTTATCGAGACTCTTATTGGTTCACTTCCTTATCGAGACTCTTATTGGTTCAGTTCCTTATCGAGACTCTTTTTGGTTCACTTCCTTATCGAGACTCTTATTGGTTCACTTCCTTATCGAGACTCTTATTGGTTCAGTTCCTTATCGAGACTCTTTTTGGTTCACTTCCTTATCGAGACTCTTATTGGTTCAGTTCCTTATCGAGACTCTTATTGGTTCAGTTCCTTATCGAGACTCTTATTGGTTCAGTTCCTTATCGAGACTCTTATTGGTTCAGTTCCTTATCGAGACTCTTATTGGTTCAGTTCCTTATCGAGACTCTTTTTGGTTCAGTTCCTTATCGAGACTCTTATTGGTTCAGTTCCTTATCGAGACTCTTTTTGGTTCACTTCCTTATCGAGACTCTTTTTGGTTCACTTCCTTATCGAGACTCTTATTGGTTCACTTCCTTATCGAGACTCTTATTGGTTCACTTCCTTATCGAGACTCTTATTGGTTCACTTCCTTATCGAGACTCTTATTGGTTCAGTTCAGTATACAAATAGTCTTTCTTGAGCAGCAGTACAAGAAGTTCCAAAATCGATAAAATACATTTACAGCAAAACAGTGAGTGATTATCTCTGATTTATTATCCTGTTCTTCTGATCAATCTCTGTATGGCATCACTAACGTTACCTGCAGTGGACGAGGATGGACGGCTGCTCCACAAACATTTGTGCAGATTGATGTTCTGCTTGTTGGCTAAATGTTGTGTTAAACTGCTGCTGTTTCCTCCCTTACTTGTGAGGGTTTTACTGCATTTGATACGAGCGTTCTCAGCATCTCCTGGAGTGAAATGTAGCCACACTGGATCTTTTTCTTCTCTCTGCCATGATGTGAGTCTCACGCTGTACTGAGCCGGAGACAAAGAGAGGAGGTTTGAGACGAGAACATCTAACTCCAGAACTTCTAAAGTACCGATAGCAGAACCGCTAACTCTGGACCTTAGCGATACTCTGGGTTTTAATAGTTTAGAACCGGTTCCTGTGTAGAACCGGGTTTCGGGTGGCATGCCTTATAGTAGCCGCATGAGAAGACGTGCGCCGTTGCAGTCAGTGCTCGGGTCAGCTTGTCCTTCGCTAAGCGATAGCTAAGCGATTGTACATATATAGAGAAATCTCTGTTCGTCCCAAACACATCTTCTATGGTCCTCAGGACAACGGGACGGCATTAGTCCTGAGCTTTCTGTCACACAGACTGGGTTCTTGTTACAGCCAACATCTGTACTCTGTTAGGAAATGTTTAAACAGAAATGAACAGACAGAGGGGTATGAACTACAAAGGTCCCCGGCTGGAATCAAACCAGGAACAATGTGGCCACAGTGGTCCCAATCACTAGTCAGTCATGAGATCTGGAGACTTTGTGATGGGCTCATTCCACATTTTATAGACTAAAATATGTATTTATTAATTGTGAAATGAATCTGTAGATTCATTGATAATGAAAATAATCTCTTACAATTTTAATCTCCAATAGTGCTTTGGGGAGATGTAAACAGGAAGTACAGGATCATGTTGCCATGGAGTCTGTGAGTTTGCTGTAGGGTGCAAGTCGAGCCACTTTTCTTTTTATCTGGAAACATGGCACTACAATATTCAGTAAAAATATGCGATCAGGACATCATTTATGCTTTCTATTCACAATCCCTGATAATGTTACATTGTAAACAACTCATCCGTGTTGAAATTGACAGGAGGAGAGCTGGTAACAAGGGCAGCAAAGGTTCCGCTCAGTTATATATGATGCGTTCAGGCTCTGTTCAGTGAAAATTAGTATTGGGCCAAGGTAACTAATAAATAACGTTGTTTGTTGTCTTGGTGACACAGCGACATAAACATATATTAGAAAAGGAATTGTGACCTCTTTACAGTAGCTCTAAACAGATTAAATACATCATTAAAACTAATTACAAGATTTGTTTTAATCAATGAAAATACAATCTTTTATTTCCTAATTCTCTTTTTTTTCTGAATTGTGTGTTTTTATGAAGAATAAAAACAATAATAATAATAATAATAACTTTATTTATATAGCACCTTTAAAAACAGAGTTTACAAAGTGCATTGACAGACAAAGCAGCAAAAGCAAGGCAATAAAACAACAAAAAGGTCGTCAGTGAGGCCCAACAAAGCAAGACAAACCAAGGCAAGAGTTAACAGATGAAACAAACTAAAAATAAAGCAGTAAAGCGACGACGTCACATAAAAAACATTTTGTAAAAATGTGTTTTAAGAAGTGATTTAAAAGAGATTACTGATTCTGCGAGCCTTATCTCCTCAGGCAGCTCGTTCCAAAGCCGAGGGGTCCTGATGGCAAAAGCACGGTCACCTTTAGTTTTCAGCCTCAACTTTGGAACAGCCAAGAAGGGCCCCACCCGAGGATCTAAGGCTGCGAGCTGGCTCATAAGGGGTCAACATTTCCTCTATATATGTTGGGGCCAGACCCATACGTGCTTTAAAAGTGATCAGTAAAATCAATTCTACAACGAACAGGGAGCCAGTGAAGAGGAGTCAGGATTGAGGTGATGTGATGTTGTCTGTTAGAACCATAGATGATTATAACAAAGTAAAAAGATAACATTTAGGATTTGATGGTTTACAGATCTCAGAGCAGTCTGGAGCCTTGTAGACCAGTCTGGAGCCTTGTAGACCAGCTGCTATAATCAAACAACAAAGGGATCTGTATCTGTCAATATGGATCATCAATGATCGGCAATTACTTTCAACGGCAAAAGAACGTGATCAGGGATCAGGGATATATTTGCTCCCTTTTCCCCTTCGTGCTGATCAAATCTGATATCCGTGTGTCCAATCAGTGATACGATCCGAACCGTGCGTCTTATGATCTGTTGCACCACTAGAAACAAAATGATCCTCAGGCAAGTTCTGCAGTTATAAGTTGCGTTTTCTATGGTTTCTAAGTGGATTAATGGACGTTTGTTTGTTGGGGACAGACTCAGAGAAGGTGTACGATTTATTTTAGCTGTATGTCATATATTCAACGAGGATGAAGGAATGTCATTTTACACACTTTCAAGGATGTAAATGAACTGAGTGTATGATGAGAGTGTCAGAAGTTTCTAGTGTTCTCCATTGTGGTGACGTGAAGGCGTTTGAGAGCTGCGTTGCGGCTGTGATGGCTGAACAGCATGGTGGGTGGTGTGATGCTAAAAAGTGACTTCAGCGGTGCTTTTAGAGTGAAATGCCAGGTAGGTCAGTGAGCACAGGGAGCCAGGACATCTCAGTGGGAGAATGTCAATCACAGCATGGGAGGGCTCTGATTGGATACCCAACTTCCCCCCATATCATGTCCTGAAGGTCTCAAGCATGAGGCCACATTACAAGAAAAAACCTTTGTCCCCTCAGTAAGATTAGTGGCTTACAGAGGTTAAGCGCCAACACAGATTCTCTGCCCTTGGAGCAAAAGTGCAGCACCAAAAAAAAAACCTTCCTAGTTTTTCAGAAGAAAGACAGTTGCCTAGGAATAAGCATAGCTAATTATTCCGGTATTTCTGCCGAAATGCAGCATGTTCTCTCTGGTGGTTCATCGCCTCATCAAAGTGGAGCCCCTGCTGAGAAGGCAACCTCTAATACATCCCTCACTACACATCCGTGTGCATCAGAGAGAAGAAATGCAAGGCAACTTAGTGCGAAATCATTGAAAAATGTGAAATTTGAGCCTCATTATTCCATGGATTCAGGGTGCTGCTGATGCTCAAACTCTTAGCACGCATCACATAAGATGTGAATGACTAAAAGCGACACAGCAACATGTAAAAAGGGATGGTGTGATTAAGAATAAGAAACCAAACTTGGCAGCGTGGCCCTCAGGAAATGTCTCCAGTTCCCTGCAGATATACTGTATGTTCCAGCCAGCAGTCAGAGGCACACAGGAAGACACGCTCACATCTGTGAGGCTATTAATAACGGCAATACGGCACCAATAAACAGCTACATGATGCTTGTGTGGAGTAACTGAAAAATGTGTCTAAATTGATATTTAGTTGTCTGGCTTTGCCATTTAATAAACAGGTAAGTCGGCTCAGATTCACATGGCAGATTTCCACTGGTAAGTGTGTGTCAAGTTGTTCTAGTCATGAATCAGAAATAAGAATACCATAAATATAACATCATACAAATATGTATGTATATTGTATTGTATGTTATTTTGTGTCACAAAGCTCGCAAATATATAAGTGATTTCAAGCATTACAGTATTAGTATTAATAGACTGCAAATCAACCACATTCAGCAGTTCTGATGAATGATGACTGACAGGTAGAGACGGGACTGTACAGAAGAAAGATGGACAAGTAAGTAAGTGAAGTAATGATTCAGGGCTTATTTCTGTGGTAATAACTGGACTAACCGGGCAAACTGACCTACACGGGTTAGGTGTTGTAGCACTACAAACTGTGTCTGTATTGGCGGGGGGGGGGGGGGGGGAGGGGGGGGGCGGCAACCTGAACACGATGCTCACTGTGCCGCTCCCCGGCAGACGCCCTGGCACCTCAACAGCTCCGAACCCCCTGGAGAAGAACCATTTAATCTGCCACTTACTGCTCCTCAGCTCTTTATTGAACACGCTGTTTGTTATCACAGTCAATTCTCACTAATGTGTCAAGTTGTTAGGAGGAAATTGGGTGGTAATGTCGTCAGTGATTTGATGTCAGTGTGTTATGATGCTTCTTTGTGTTTGTTAGCGTGTGTATGATTCATTTCCCTTGACGCAGCTACAAAATGAGGAAAAATGAAATCCTCTGAAGTGTCAGCTTTAATATTTTTAACAGGAAATGAGCAACATGTTCTCACTCCCAACTCGTCAAATACAAACGCTCGGTCAGCGGCCCTGCGCTTGAAATTATGACGCTTGACGTTGACTTGGTTTTACACGGCACACGAACATTGGACTACTGGGTGAAAGTCTATGTTTGTAAGATGCCAACCACCCAACACAACCTCCTCCCTAAGCGGACTTTAACGTAGGGGTGGGCAGTATACCAGTTTCACCGTCGTCAGCTCTGTCACATTGGGCCCCGACATGTACCCTTACATTGCCAAAAGAGTGAAAATAAGTTTCGGGGCGTTTTCCTATGTGGCCTTAATTTTCACTGCAACATAAAAGTCCTGCATGGAAACAGCACAGTCATCGCTAGAAGTAGAGAGAACTCGAAAATGTCTTTTGTGCAGTATAACACAGTTACAATGCCATGAATCATCAAAAAATGAAAATAATCAGTGGAATCTATATATCAAACATTTTTGTTGGCAAAGTGTTGCCAATGTTGGAAAAACAATTGAGACTTAATATGCTATGAACCATTTCCATTTCCACAACCTGCAGTTAATCATGGATCCCCAGTTAGGGCGACTAACCTTGGGGTGACAGTGGCTTAGTGTTCGAGCGGGTTTTCCCTCGATCAAGAAGGTTGGTGGTTGGTGGCTCCACTAGTCCATGTCAATGTTTTCTTGGGACACTTAACCCCAAAGTGCTCCCGAGGGTTGTACCATTCACCATGTGAATGTGTGCTGGGTGAATGACATGTAGTGTAAAAGAGCTTTGAGTGGTCGGAAGACCACTCAAAGTACAAGTACAAGTACATTTACCATTTAGGCTGAGGAGCGCAGAATTTAATGTTTTTTCCAGGATCTGGTTAGAACAGGGGTCGGCAACCCGCGGCTCCGGAGCCGCATGCGGCTCTTCAGCCCCTCTGTTGCGGCTCCCTGAGTCTACATCCACACAAATACGTTTTCGTTTAACGATCTCCGTCCACACGGCGTTTCAGCTTCGTTTTCGAGATGATCTCCGTCCGGACTAAAACACCTGAAAATGAATATCACGTACATTGGGCATGATGGTGGGTGGCGGTGTAAACAGGAAGTAGATTGGTTGCTCAGTGTTTAATACGACGATTAAAAAAGTAGTCTTTAAAAATGAAAAGTCATGCTTGATACTTAAGATCTTCTCTAAAATCTTCCTCTATAAACTCAAACAGACAGTTGTATTTTTCAGACTTAGTTACAACAGCAGGTCTTGCTCTATCTTTCTCTCTCACACATAAAATTTACTTTAATATTAACACTTACATATAAAAGTTTACTAGATTATGGGTCAACACACGTCTCTCACTCGTTTCCTCTCGGTTTCGTTGTTTCTGTTCTAACTCGTAACTCTGCTGGTGGCTGAAGTCTCTGTCGTACTGGAGAGCAATTCATGTTTTGTTCCTTTACATTTTATCTGCAGACTTCACAATAGTTGTGCAACGGTCATGCGTCTGTGAGCACATGACCAGTTGGCGGGAACTCTTGGGGGACGCTGGCGAGTCTAACGCCGCTCCGTCTGGCACAGTTTTTGTTTGATTTTCCTACCGTAATCTAATAACCGTAATTTAACCTACATTTTTTTTATTTTAACAGTGTAGTTAAGTTTAGTCACCGTAAATAGCCATTCTTCTCTGTTTTTAACTCTACTGCAACGCTTCGTCTTGGATTTGGTTGGATTTGGATTTGTTTGCTTACCAGTTGCACCTGCTCCCCACTGCTACCGTCTACTCCCTGGACAACTAGCTGGCTAGCTGGCGGTCTCTCGCTAGCCGGCGGCTACCGACGAGCCAGCCGGCTCCCTGCTGGATACTCTTGTCCATGCTCCTTGCTACTGCTCTGAGGCGGGTTGCCTGGATAGCCTCTCAACTGTCCTGGTGCGGTCAGTCTGACTGCTGCTTCTTCAGCTAGCTGTTAGCTAGCCGCCCCCCTCCAGTCAGCGTGTAGCTAACGTTGGCAGCTGACTGAACAGCCTCATCCATCACCACTTTTTCACTCAGCTCCGATCACCTGCCTGCTGTGGATTATCCTGGCGTGCCTGTCACTTCTCCAACTCCGGTCATCAAGTCCGTGGCTACCGACAAAAGACCAGGCTGGCATGGTTCTCCAATACTCCACCTCGCAACTCCTCAAACTCAACAACTTCTCTGCTCCTCCGTTCATCTCAGCCATCAAAACACTTGGACTCCTCCGTCGGCCCCGTTACATCCACAGAGCCTCCCGCAGAAAGTTTGTTTACTCCTGGCCTGATCGCTCCACTCTTTCCACCCCCGCTACTCCTGCACGTCTTCACCACAACAATCTACATGAGCGAGTTGCCTGCCTCCGCCCCCTTACCAAAGCACCCCAGCCTGCCCAAATTCATCCACATCTCATAATTGCTCCGTTTAACACCTGATCCCTAAACAACAAGGGCCTCTTACTCAATTAATTCATAACTGATAATAATCTGGACTTTCTCTGCTTAACCGAAACATGGCAAAACCAACAGGACTACTTTTCACTAAACCAAACCACACCCCCTGGATATTCATACATGGACAAGCCACGCCACCATGGGCGTGGTGGTGGAATAGCCACAATCTTTCGCAAAGACATCACTACAAGTGCAATAACCATCCCGGCTCCCTCTTCATTCGAACACCTTGTCTTTAAACTGTCTGGTCCCAAACCCCTGGTTACTACAGTCATTTACCGCCCCCCAAAACCTAACCCTGCTTTCCCCTCTGATCTGTCTGAATTTCTCACACAACTCTGCGCCATCTCTCCAGCCATTCTGCTACTCTGTGACTTTAACATACACGTCGACTCATCTGACTCCACAACCTCTACAGAACTCCTGGACATCTTTAACTACTTCAACATCACCCAACATGTCGACTTTCCCACCCATAAAAAAGGACACACACTTGACCTGGTCTGCACCTCCGGCATTACCATCAGCAATCTAACCAGCATCGACCTCACCATCTCTGACCACCTGGCTATCACCTTGGACATAGACATCCCCACCCCCCATGTTAAGCAGAATCGCACCATAACATTCCGGAACATCAAGCCCATCAACATCCCCTCGCTCTCCTCCACCTTGTCAGTCTCTGCCTCTGCCCCTATTTCGACTGCCTCCCCCACTGCCCTGGTCAATTACTATAATGATGCACTCTCCTCCTGTCTTGACGTCATCGCCCCCAAAAAATCCAAACTCGTCTCCTTAACCCATTCCGCCCCCTGGTACACTGACCAACTTCGCCACCTCAAAGTGCAGGGCCGTCAACTGGAACGTCTTGCCAACAAAACTGGACTCACTGTTCACCTTGATGCCTTCAAACTCCACCAACAACAATATAATGTTGCCCTCAACTGTAAATCCTCCACCTCCCCAGTCACCCACGGTGTCCCCCAAGGTTCCGTGCTTGGTCCCCTCCTCTTCATCATTTACATCCTTCCCCTTGGACAAATGCTGACGACACCCAACTCTACTTCTCCTCCAAGACCATCACCTCAGTCACCCACTCCACTCTCACCACCTGTCTCACTGATATAAAATCATGGATGCAACAGAACTTTCTCAAACTCAACTGTAATAAATCTGAAATACTCATCATCGGCCCTAACTCCCTTACCCGCTCAGCCCAGACCTTCTCTCTCAACATTGATGGCTCCATCGTCACCCCCTCCACCCAGGTCCGCAACCTCAGTATCATCCTCGACCCCACCCTCTCTTTCCTACCCCACGCCAACCACATCACCAAAACTGCCTTCTTTCACCTCAGGAACATTGCATGCCTCCGGCCCTCCCTGTCCTCTGCCACCACCGAAATTCTCATCCATGCCCTCATAACCTCCAGACTCGACTACTGCAACAGCATCCTCTACGGCTCTCCCAACAAACTCCTCAATAAACTCCAATATGTTCAGAACTCTGCCGCTCGACTGCTCACCTCCACCCGCCACTATGAACACATCACCCCGGGCCTTCACAACTGGCCCCCGGTCAAATACAGAAAAGACTTTAAAATATTACTCACCTCCTACAAAGCCCTAAACAACCTGGCCCCTCCCTACCTTTCAGACCTCCTCCCCCTCCACGCCCCAACCCGTTGCCTCAGGACCGCCGGTGCAAACACTCTGAAGACCATCAGGACCAAGTGCCGGACCTGGGGTGACAGGGCCTTCTCAGCTGCTGCACCCCCCCTCTGGAACGCCCTCCCCATCCACATCTGTGAGGCTCCCTCTCTATCATCATTCAAACAAGCCCTCAAAACCCCCTTCAAACTCGCCTTCACCTGCTAACCCCTACCCTCCACTACATGACCCATTCCGCACAGCTTCTCCAGTTTTCTTTTTTTTACCAAAATGTTCTGTTTGTTTGTTTTGCTCCTCTGTCTTTCTTTTTTTTCTCTTCTATTTGTCTCTGCCCTATGTAAAGCGTCTTTTGGTATTTAGAAAAGCGCTATATAAAATTTAAGTATTATTATTATTATTATTAGAACAAAATAAGCATTAATAAGGAAAGGAAAGTCCTCTGTTTTGTGTCCGTCCTCAAAGCCGCCAACAGTGACTTCAGACGTCCGCTCCGTAGATCTGGTCACGCTGCTGGTCACACAGCTCGCTAATCTCTCCAATAACAGCTGCTTCCTCCGCAGAAAGGCAGACTTTAACTGAACAACAGCTGCTGGTAAAGACAACAAGGTCAGTAATACCTGTAATCAGTTGTCCATGTTAAATTAACCTGGTAGTCGATCGGTAATCAAGGCTGCTGCTGTTTGTGAATTTCCGGGTAAGGGTCACGTGATAGGGGTGTGACGAATCAGGGAAGGACACGTCGTGACTGTTAAGAATCAATCAAGTAGTGATCGTTTCCAAATGTATGCGTTTACGACTGTCCACACGAAGAGGCAACCCCGGAGTTTTCAAACTTATCCGTCCTCGGGAGCGTTTTCAAACTCCTCCGTTTTCGGTGCTCTGAAACTCCGGCATAGTGTGGACGCTCAGTGTAAACGTAGCAGAACATATGTTGCGTGGACATGGCCTCAGGCTTTGACAAAAAATAACATGGAAATAAATTACGGTTATTTTAATTTAATTTTTTGCACAGTGGACGATCTTTCAAAGGGAACAGCTCTTATCTTGGGGTTTGAGGTGATACTGTCACTGAAAATAGCAATAAAATGTCAAGCATTGTCTTTATTCTTGTTCTATAATTTCATAAATACAACAAACTATAGTTTTTGTATATATAATATCACTATATATAAAACTTTATAAGCTGTGATATCAAATCCAGACAAATTTTATTTGGTGGAAAATGTCTCTTTGGATAGTAAAGGTTGCCGACCCCTGGGTTAGAACAAACGGTTTATTTGGAGCAAAATTTTGAATGTAGAAAGAGTTTTTGAGGAAATATCGCAATTTTAAGCTTCCATTTTAGTTGCTTTTTCTAAAGGAAGCGTTTGTCATGCATGACGTGTTCAGAGACCGTCGGAAGATGAAAATCTGACAATAATGTTTTTACAGGTTCTGGCTGATGAACGGCATAGTTTTGGTGATCGTTTTAAGAAAACATGCTTCTCAATCCCGCTGGCGGGTTTTGGGGTTCATATTTGATAAGATTAACCCAGCTCAGTAAATTAGGATTTCTTAGGCAGTAACAATGGTGTGAAGTACCTTAAGAGCCTGGTGGTATTCTGACTGTACAGGTTTGAGTGTTGTACAAGAGAAATACGGTGCTTAGTAGTTAGACAGTTTCTGACATGGCGGAAGATGAACTTTACTACTATTTGTTAATATCAAATTTAGTTTTTCTAATATAAGATTGAAATCAATTACACAAAGATATTTGATACGAGATACCTCTGCTAGCTTTTCACATGCAACATGAATATCAGGTGTGAGATCTGTTGAACATACAAGCTGTATTCTTTGTTTCACTGAAGACAGGAGTGATTAAGACACACTCTGACATGGTCTGAAACTGTTTATTAAATGACTGAATGCGAAATAATCTGAGATCTCTAACAACCTCTTTCCTTTCGTTGCAGAAACCTGTTGGACATGGACACCTTCTCCAAGTCAGATCCAGGTAACTGCTGCCATTTTCTCATTCATTTTTTAAATCAAATTCAGCTTTCATGTTTGTAATTTCAGCAACGCAGTGATTTCACATCACCCAATGCCAATTTACATTACACAACACATCGCTCAACTGAACGTGTTCAATTTCACAGCGATTATTAAATCGCTGCATCACGCACAGTGAGCCCGAACACGACGAGCGTCTCCCGGAGCATTTGCAGACTCGATACAGCAGCCCGGGGAAAGAGGAGCTGTGTCCCAGGGGTCAACCGGCACACTTTCAATCAAGTTTGTTTCCAATTAGGGCAGCTAACCACTGGAGGATTGACACTTTGAGTGCTGGCCACACGTACAGAGACAGAGTATGGGATACAACAGTGAGTGGTGGACAACAGAGTGACTGTGATTAGTATTGGATAAAAAACAAATGAATGGCTGTCAAGGAGGATTTCTGCTTGTTTAGTGAAATTGAGACGGAGAGAGACAGCGATTTAGTTCTTTGGGTAGACAGCGTTCACGCGGTTTATCATTTCATTATCCTCATCATGGTTGTCACCACCATCTTTATCATCTTTCAATCTACTGCATAACAAGTAGTGGTGTACGGAGCGTTGTGACGGATTCCCCCTCACGGTTAGGCAGTCATGTGAACCGCCGATTAATTACACAGTTTAACCATCACAGTGTGAAATAAAGTTTTACTGACGATCGTTGTCGGTTGATAGTCAGTAAAAATATGCAATCCGGACATAATTTATGCTGTTCACCGATCCCTGATAACGCTACATTGTGAACAACAGATCTGTGTTGAAATTGTTGAAAAGGAGGAAGGTTACAATTACATTATAGAGATGAATTATGATTTGTTTAACTTGCTAACACTGGCTCTAAACAGCTTTTAATACTCTTTAAAACTAATAATGACAAGATGTTTTTACCAATACCAATACAGTCTTTTATTAACTAATCTATTGTATTGGGTATTTTTTGCTGTAATAACAGGTATACATGACTATAACAAAATAAAAGGACAACATTTACAATTTCTGATGGTTTACACAGACTTCAGAGCGGTTGAGCCTTATAGACCAGCTGCTATAAAAAAAAGATCTGTATTTGCCAATATGAGTAATCAATGATCAGTAATTAGTGTCAGTGACAAAAAAAAGCGAGATCAGGGCATCTTTACAAGTTATATTTTCTCCCTTTTTATGTGATACAATCTGAATCATGTTTTTATGATCTATTGCACTCCTAATAACAAGTGGGTCTTTTAATCTTTTGTGTGTGGCTTTGTTAGAATATGTGTGAAATGTCATTTCATTTAATTACATTGGATAATACACCTTACATGGACTGCCAATTTGAAACCTTGAGTTTGACATTTTGGCCGTCGCCATCTTGATTTCTTCTTAAGTCAGCGGTGGCCATATTTGGATGAGAGGGTGGAGCAAGGGAAGAGCGAGGACCGGCAGGGCCAGGTACGAAAGCTACTGAAAGTCACAAGCTAGTGCCAGCTCGCTAGCTTTGTTAGCAAGGTGCATCCATAGCTTACGCTAACTGTGATATTATTTGGGATGCTAATTTTGGCCCGTGAAAAACAGCCTTGTTTGCAATGTTATTGAGTTACTGGAAAAAAAATTACAACATTTTGTTTTGTCTAACAAGCCAGGTTTGGTGAGCACAGACACCTGCTAATCAGTGCTAACATATGAATAGAGTAGGGGTCACTGACGATCAATGATCTGGCTGTGCAGGCGTTAAACTGTAGTTCTGTGGTCCCAAAGATCCTTCACTGTAGTGAGCTTGCTCCAATATTATCGCAGCAGTATTTGACATGTTGTGGCTGTTTGTAGTCACAAGCTGTGCTGTGACTGAAATAAAGCGACAAGTCCTCCAAGTCAAACAGTATCTTGCCAGTACCCTCCAGAACGTCACGACCAAGTGTTTCCTGATCTGACGTCTCTGTCAGCAGTACGACATCATCTGTCAGCCTTCCAAACCCGTTGCACATCACTGTTTAGACATCGCTCTGTGTTATGATGGGACGATGATATGGTTGAAGTTTGGTTTACAGTAACATGGTGGTTAAAGCTACTAAATTCAAGGGAGCTCCGCTGTCTTGGTTTCAATAATAACCACATGCTCAAGGTTATGGAATGATCGTGTTCATGTCATGTGGTCAACGTTGACTGCTGGTAGGAAATAGGAAACAAACAGTAGTGTGACGTTTTGTTGAACCATCCATCCACCCCCACTTCCTCCCTGTGTGAACGTCTCTATAATTACCCGACTAGTCGGCTGCTCCTGTCAATCTCAAATGAAGCGGAACAGACCGGCCATATTGTCTGCATCCTCCCAGCCATATGATTTACATATTCTTCTCTTCATTCACTGTAGAGTTGCAGAAAAAGGCGTTCACACACTTCTAAAGCCCTGCCATTGTGTCTTAATTAAACTTTAATGCAATACTCAAAACCAAGTTTCCAGAATCTGCAGCAGAGGTTAGAGTGACCCAACTATGACAACGAGACACAGGTTGGGAAATACCAGAATCATCCTTTAATACATCCTTTATTTTCAATGATCTTTTATTGCATGGCAAAAGACTAACAGAACAAAATGAGGCCAGTTAACAAAATAAGAGAACACGGCTGTGTGAGTCGTTGTGTGTTTTGTTGGTGTGATGTTGGGGTGTGTGTGTGTGACAGAAGATAAATAAAGAATACAAAATAATAAATTTACAAAAAAATAAATAATTCATTGATAATTCAGAGATATAAGATTGTGTGATGTAGTTTTGGAAAGGTCTCGGTTGAACTGAACATACATAACGCTACGTACATAGACATGCAACTACAAAAACAGCTCCTAATATGACTGTTCAAAGTGTGTGTGTGTGTGTGTGTGTGTGTGTGTGTGTGTCATCAGTGGGTCCATGCATGTGTTGTTCAGATGTTTTACACTGAGTGTGTACATCTGTAAGTGCTGCCGGGTCGTGTACTCCACAGCGGCTGTTTCTCTGTAGCACAGATGAAGGAGCCTCAGATCTCGGTGTCAAAGCACGCACACCAAAAGAAAAGAAAATTCTCTTTGAACATTAGTCGCACACTGCAACCCGACAAAACCCGTTTGAGCTGGCGCTGCGTTGTGCTCGACACAACAAAAAGCCAAGTCACAACAAATGTGGTGTGAAGCAGGCACACTGACTTTAAGTGGCCCTCAGGTACAGAAGCGTTGTGTGTGTGTGTTGTTGGATATTGTGTAACAGTCTGATTTGCAGAGGGAAAAACACAAGTGATGAGAGTGATTGTAAAATCAACTTTTAGTTTAGTAAGGGAAGAAGGAAGCAGAGGGTGTCTGGGAAATGCAGTGTTAATGTTAAGCAGCACGTGCAAGATACCCAGCATGCCGCATTCCAGATATGACAGACATGAACCCAAATCCAAATCCAAACTGTTATATTGTTTTCAGTAAAGTTTTGACCCCTTTAAAACAAGTCATGTACTGTGCAAATTCTTATAATTTGTCTGACCGATGGCCGACCCCCGTTAACCAATCATCAACCACTAACCCACAAGATTCCTGCCTTGTATGCAGGGTTGCTGTGGTGGAAGGGCTAACATAACCGACAACTGCAGTGTGCACACAAGCAGCCCCGATGTTGTGTGCATTCTAGTGGACACATGCAGCCACTTTTCCCAGTAAGTCTCCACCACATATACTAGTGTAGCTGCGAGGTTGTCAGCTGTGGGTCTGTCTGGGAGACTGTCAGGGTTTACGGCGGCGTACTGCAAGTCTGTAACATGAGCGAGTGTCCGGTAGAGAGAGAGAGAGCGTGTGTGTGTGTGATGGTGAGTATGAAGTTAACAGTATACGTTAGAGCTGTGAACGTAGCAGTGCAGTGTGTGTACACTTCATTTGTGGGTGAATAAATGCTTCAACTCCTCAAGACCCAGGCTGCATTTTTGCCCTGTTAAAAAAAAATAAAAGATATTTCTTTTAACTGACTAAAATCAGTCAAAATGATAAGTGAGCAGTGATAAGTTAGCAGTTAAATGGTTCATTTTTAACATCCCTATATTGTACTTTGTGTAATACACAAAGCATGCTGGATTGTTTGAATTGTACTTTTCACCATGCATCTTAAGTCGAGTCAATATAACAGATTACAAATGTCCAGCCTGTACAGCACATGTATCTTCTCTACATCCAGCTTATATCCTCTGTCTTTAGACCCTGGATTCACGCAAGAAAAGGTTCTCCCCTAAAATCTGCTTTAATTGTTTTTAATTACATTATGAAATGGAGATTCATTTGAAGTATCTGCATCGCCATGCAACAGCAGGCTTGGGCAATACGACGAGTTTATCGTTCACGATATTGTTCGGCCGTGATAACTGTCCTCACTTGTCTACGATAACAGAACACTTAATCAATAATGCAACGCCTCTTATGAATTTTGCTCTATATTCAGTCTCTCTTTCTCTCTTGTTTTCTTCCTTCACCACATTGTTGTAGTGCATAGAGAAAACATATCATGCTAGCATGCGTCTGACGCTGTACGTAGTCACCCATGTACAGTAGCCCGAACTGATGTCTGCTCTCGTTGCAAATGCGCCTATTTGGCAATTCTTTGGTTTTAAATGGAAAAGAGGAGCCAGAAAACATTTCTATCTGCTTTGTCTGCCTGAACGCATCTGATTTAGTTAACTGTGTGAGTGCATGGGGCAGGAAGAGATCCTCAGTTACAGTAAAAGCCACTGATTAACACCTGCCACCTCAGACCTCCTGAGCAGATGACGTGGCACTTCTAGACAAGAAGAAACATCCATTCTAGGGCAAACCAATTGAGATGTGTTTGATGTACCATCTCATCAGATTTCACAGAAGCGTGGTGTTTTTGTTTGTCCTGCATTAATTTCACAGCTCCACAACAAACTCTCACGCGTACATCTTTGTGATAGAAGCCTAATTATCTAACGTCTGTCTGTAGATCTGGTTCACGGACTCCAGCTCTCTCATCTCGCTCAACAATCAGTAATTATAATACAACTCCTACGAAGATATAAACCTCAAACGTTCTGATTTTGCAAAAATGTTGCTTCATGTGCGGAGGGGGGGGGGGGGGGGGGGGCTACATGTCAACTGTGATAAACTGAATATTTATCACGATCGTTTCATCGAGTTTTATGGGATTAAAAACAGTGACAGGCAGAAACCGTGGCTTTCAGTCAGGATTAAATATATTTTATAATCTGCTGATTTGTCATTCATCAACTTAATTCCAGAAGCCATTCAATGAAAGATTTTGACAGTTATCTGATTTATCTGCTGCCTCTTAACTCAGATTCATGATTAACATAATGATTACATGTCATTTTAAAGGTGTTATTACCTTAGGGGTACCATCTGTAGACGACGATGTGGGGGATTTTGTATAACTATGTAGTAACTATGTCGTGTAATATTTAATATTCAGCTATGAAATGGTATTGAAGTAGATATTGAAGAATCCGAAAAAAGTCAGCTGCAGATTCTGGACGGACTGCAGTAAGGTAGGGACAGTTAGGTAGTCAGAGGCACACACAGTCCGTTAGCAGGCCACGCATCCTTTATTGACACATCCCCAGAGATGAGCCTTTCTTCCTGTGCTGGGCAGAGGTGGGGGACCATGATGGAGGGTAATGATCGTGTCAGAGGGGTCCTGAACTTCAAACCCTTCCTCCCCACCGGGGGGGCAGAAGCCGCACTCGCTGTGGCCCCGATGCCCCCTCAGCTCTTTGATGTTCCCATGGTTAGAACCCTCCGTCTGACCCAGGCGTCCGGCCACAACAGGACGGGGTCGATACGTACTGATAATGTCACGCAGCACTCACCAGGGAGATAACTGACTGTAGGTAACCGACTCGGTTCAGAGCCGGAGTCAATAAGTGTTCACACACAAGCGTTGGTATTCGACGAAGTGGGGAGTAAGAACAGGTTGCTAAACGGCTACTGCAGCTTCCATGTTGACTGAAAATGACCATGGCGAGAGATGACATCACCCTTTACTGATTGGTTAGGTCAAAATAACAACCCCTCCCAAACAGGAAGCGGCTCACATGATGACTAAATAATAGATGTGAAGCTAAAAGGCGACTTCTGCCTGATTTTATTGCTAGCTCTCTGAGAGTTTGCATTCCAATCAGCTTGAACGGCGGCCTTTCATTGGAAGTCTATATTCTCTCTCTTTATTTCAATAGAGGTCACAAACAAATGTTCCCCCGAGAGTGCACTTCATATATCAGACTTATTACAAGCTCAGCACTGTGGCGGGTTCTTATTAAATAAAGTCCAGCATTGTAATGAAACAGTTGAACTGAGTTGTGGTTTGATAACTGATGGAGGACGGGACTCAAATGCAGCATTGCTGTTGCACATTAGCTCCTTTCCAAGTGGGCCGCGCGGCGCCTTTCTCTGACGATTGCATCCCATTGGACTGTTCCTGCTCCGAGTGTTGGATGACTTGTGTTTACAGTCTCTGCCGGCTGAGTGCAGTCGGCTTCGACTGTGCCTTCATCTCGGCGGAAATGCCCTTGAGATTAGATTTTTGATTCCAGCTATCATCTGCTCACATCCTTTAGGCGGGCAGCACTGACCAGGCAAAGCCCAGCGTGATGGGTTTCTCCTCACATTGATGATCCATCACACAAATCTTTGCTTTCACAGAAAAAAATAAACCCCAAACCACTATTCATTGGCTGCGGCTTTGAAGTTCAGCACATCAATATAGAATATTTTCACAAAGCTCCTCCATGACCCAGTTTCTGCATAGAAATATATGCTGTTAGATTTCTTTTGAGGTCTTACAACACAATTACATTTATCTCCTTCACTGGGTACCTGTGTTCTTCTCCAGGTCTCTCCAAATTAACTGACCTTTCTGACTTTTTATGTGCAAGTAAACTGCATGTAATTCAACTCAGGCAAAAGCAGAGCAGAATTCTGCCCTTTGGAGTACAAATGGCATCGCTAGGGCAGTCCAGCTTGCCTCGTTCCATTTGCATATATAAAAGTACAATTATCCACCCCAAGTAACCAAACATACCTTTTTATCAGAGCGCCACCTGCACCGCAGGTGGCGGAATCTTGAAACTGTACAGGCCATATTTGTGTGTATTTTTTATGGGACAGTGTTGACAGAGTTCAAGGGGACCTCGAAACTGTCACGAGAACTGTCTGTGTTCCAACAACATTTGCCCAGGTTCCCGCAGAGACAGACACCTGCTGGTCTTTGAAGTGGCATGGGGGAGCCTCGAAACAGTGAAATAGTAAAACAACACAGAAGTGATCATATATGATCAAAGGGAACAGAAGTCATCCACAGGTCAGAGGGTGCCTTGTCACAGACACAAGATCTGCACCTGCAAGCACAAGCACCTGCACCTGCAATATTATCAAATAATCTACAAAGTAACACATTTGAATCAATTTGGGTTGGTCATAACATTATAAAGGTACATGAGCTGCCATTTCAGTGACTGGCATCATGGCAGCAAGATTTAGTGTGCAACAGGCCCTTGATCTGTTCTTCCAAGATGAGGAGGTTGAGAGTGATTTGGAAGATGTGTCAGAGCATGAAGACAACATGGAAGAAAGCTCTGATTACTGACTGATTATTGACTAGTTTATAATAAGCATTTTATTATGTAATGTTTTGTGTTCTTAGTGGTAAATGTTGAATTAATATTGATAATTATGATTTCTTATGATATAGCAGTGGGGACAGCATTTAATGGTTGCAATGATTAAACATGGTTGTATTATAAATTTCAACAGTTCCAGAATGTTCATGCCATTTTCAAATTCAATACAATATATTTAAGTCATTATGGCGTTTATGTTTTTATGTCTTATGTAAAACAGGACATGATAATGTGTAATAGTAGAGGTTTTTCTCCAAAAACGAATGTTTTAAAACTTAAAAAATACACTCTCCCTGCTCTCTAAAACATTTATTAAGGATTATTCATATATTTAATAATGAGACATAGGCTATTTAGACATTCTAAATAGATCTGTAGTTTGAAATTTGGTATAGACACTTACTATGAGGGAATTCTTGGTCCGGGTCAAAATTGACCCGAACCATCCTGTGAAGGTATCAAATATAAACAGTATGTAAGGGTTAAATAAGATAGTTATGTGACAAAGAAATCAACGTTGATTTCTGGTTTCACGTCTGTCTCCTGGGTGAAAGCCCAAGTTTTTGTGGGGTATTGACTTTGTGGGATATTTATGAATTCCAGTGCATCACTTTTTGTAGGTGAAGCTTTGAACAGTGTGTCTGACTATCCAGAGAGGGTGAAGTCACGTCTGATGAGCCCCTCACACTTTGTGCCGACATGTAACGTTCACTGACATCATGCATCACTCACACTGTAAATGTTTCAGGAGGGCTGGCCTCCATCAAGTAAAGAACACCCATAGTGCATATATTTATATATTTGTGGTCATTATGGATGCTTGTTCGTGCCATACACATCACAACACCTCCCTCACACACATGCACGCACGCACGCACGCACGCACACATGCATGCACGCACGCACGCACGCTCGCATGCACACACACACACACACACACACACACACACACACACACACACACACACACTCTCTTACACAGTCACTCAGCCTGAAGCCTAAATGCTTCACTTTTGCTCTTCCTACCAAATGGAATAAGTTAGCCAACCGTCCCTAAACTCTCAGCCTCTTTCTCTCTGTTTCGGTATTTATTAATTTAGCTTGACCCTGTTTTCCTCTCCTCCCTCCGTTGCTTTTTATTTCTTCTTCGAAGAGGAAAGCAGAGCAAGAGAATGTGGATAGGTACCAGTCCCAGTAGCTGGGTCGTCGTGGTCGACTGGCCTGCCGTCCCGCTGAAGCAGAAACACGATGCGCTCTCTACGCAGACTGCCATTACCATGGGGAGGGGAGAGGGGAGAGGGGAGAGGGGAGAGGGGAGAGGGGAGAGGGGAGAGGGGAGAGGGGAGAGGGGAGAGGGGAGGAGGAGGGGAGGGGGGGGAGGGGAGAGGACAGGACAAGAGTGGAGAGTAAGGGACAAATGGGGAGAGGAGGGGAACCGAAGAGGATAGGAGGATAGGAGAGAGGAGGAGTAGAGGGAAGAGGAAAAGGGAAGGGAGAGGAAGAGAGGAGGGGAAGTGAAGAGGAGAGGAGGAGTAGAGTGTGGAGGACAGGAGAGGGAAGAAGGTAAGAGGAGAGAGAGGAAGAGAGGAATGGGTAGAGGAGTGGAAGTGGAGAGGAGGAGTTGTCCTTCGTGTGACAAACGCTTCCGTCATAAAACACAACCGAAACTAAGCTTAAAATTGTGATATTTCATTAAAAAAATGTATTCTACATGTCTCAATTAAAATTTCGCCCCAAATAAATCTTTTACTCTAAATTCTGCACTCTTCAGCGCAACTAGGAAGCCATGATAGGTTCACCTGAGACCAACAGTCACCTGACAAAGTTCAGTGAAACTTGGACTGAACTGTAGGCTGTTAACACAGAGCAGAGAGGAGAGGTTGTATAAGTGTGAATAGCTTAATATATATCGCACGTGGGGACTTTTTTTAAACATTGGTAACACTTGTGGGCACTTGGAAACAAGTTGGATGTATAGATTCCATTGTTTGCCAATTTTGGTAAAAGAAATGATCAAAGAAATTCAACTTGCGTTTCTTTCTTTTGTGATTCATGGCATTATAATTATTATTCTTTACTGAAGACATGTGTGAGTTCTCTCTACTTCTAGCCATGACTCTGTTGTTTCCATAGAGGTGAAGAACATTTACGTATATTGCAGCGGAAATCAAAGTGTGACAGGAGCGAAAAACTCCCGAAACTGCTCGTGGTTCAGAGTCAAAGGACAATTTAGTAGCTGTGCTGCACCTGTGATCATCTGCCCTCATGATGTGTGATTTTGAGATGATTTGCCTTAAAATTTAAAAAGTGCGTAGCTCTTAAACTTATGTTTTGTTTGTCTTCTCAGTGGTGGTGTTGTACGTGCAAGGCCTGGGGACCAAGGAGTGGAGAGAGGTGAGTGGAATGTCTCTTAAATCCTTCGGTTCAGATCAAATGGTATAATCTTGTTTTCAAATGCAGTTGGCTACTGACAAGAAGAGACAATGGTCCTGATGAGACGAAGACTTAAATAGCCTTCATTTAAAAAAATATGTTAGTAAAATATTAGAGATTCGCTGATTACAATGTTGTTGTCTGATTCTATTAAAAGTCTGTCCCAGGTTTCACATTTTCTTTCTAAGAACTGTGAATGACAACAAGGCTCCAGATTCTTTTCACCAGCACCCTGAGAAATGATTTCAGTGTATTCCGCCAACAATTCTAAATGTTATCCTTTTTCTTTGTTGTTCGTACATCTATAGTGGTTATTTGCATAAAAACACACAATTTCTTGTGCTTGGCTTTGGTGGTGAAAAGAGTTAGCGTGGAGCCTTGCTGTCAATTCTAGTTCCTAGAAAGAGAATCGGAACGGGCAGAACTTGGAATTGGCACGTCAGACTTCGAAAATTGGTTTTGTATGAGAACATTGTAATAATAGCATCAGGTTTACAACATGTGAAGGGGGCCTACAGTTCTGATTGACTGTACCTGCCTGGTGCATTTCTTATTGTGACCTGGGGCTCCGGGCTAACCAGCTGGCCAGCACTGTCCCTGTGTCAGTGCTAGTTTGTTCAAACGATGGTTGGTTCTCTGTATTGATGCCTTGTCAGACCTGTGTGTGATGTTATATTCAAACTGTGCATTACTTCTTCCATCCTGAAAATGTATTCTATTCATAATGTACTAGTATACTGCCTGTCTTATAGTTTTATTACACTTCATTGTTTTGTCCGATGATCTTCAGTTAAAATGATTTACAGTCTACATCCAACTACTGTTAAATATTGTTTTAACTAGCACAATGCTGTATTCATCAGATGTTTATAAAGAGAAACTATGAAGAAAACTATATGAAGAAATATGTTTTAGGCTGCAACAATATCTACCACCTGCCCTCAGGACTGCTCATAACAAATGCTAATCCTGCAGTGGCTGCAGTCTGAAGTATCCAATTTCAAAATGAGCACTTGTACTGTGAAATCACATGAATACACTCAGCTCTAGTGAGGAATATATTCTGCGGTTAATTCAAGTTCACACTGTCCCTTTAAAATGCTTCTAGAGCTTGACTGACTTTGTATTGGAGAGCAGAAACACTTTTAGTCACTGATGAAATGAAACATGTTGTTAAAATGGCAAAAAAAATCTAAGAAAACAAAGCCAAGGTTAAAAAAAATGAACCAAAAAGCATTCTGTCATTCTCAGGATATTGGAGATAAAATAAAATGGCCCATGCTTTCCTCCAGTGAGGTCACAACTAAAAGAGTCTAAGCAGGCGTGAAGAGAAATGTCCTGTGACGGTCATACTGATCAGAGAGTTTTATAGCAAACAGAATGTAATAAAAACTAAGCCCCTCTGTGAAGCCTCAGCAGCCAAATATAGGAATTCATAAATTGGAAAAACCATCGAGACGCTTTGGGAGGTCGGCCACTGCCGAACACTGAGGCTGTGTAAACATATAGACAACCTCTTTCTCTTCCTCCTCTCTGCCTCGGTGTCGCTCACTCTCTGTCTTGCAGTAATTTGTGCTTTGTGCTATCAGAGAAAATCAGTGTCACCTCAGCGGGGATCCAAACACATACACAGATCTCAGTGAGCCTCAATCAGTCTCACAGGGAGAGGAGGCTTTCAGCAGAGCGGCATACAGTCACTCACACACACACACACACACACACAGACACACACACACACACACACACACTGTAAAGCGGTGGTCCATGCACCCATGGAACAGTATGGATCACTTTGCAGGTGTATGTCTCTGTGATCACAGCTATCTGACCGGCAGCCAGCACCAAACAAACGGGAACGTTGAGTTGTTTTTAAGCATGTGAAAGTGTGACATGGAGCAGCAGAGGAGGAAGAGACGGAGAGAGGATGCTTGTATACGTTTTAAGTTATCTGCATCACATTGTGTGCATTGGTGGGCTGGGTCATGGCCACAGCCTCAGCCCGACAATCTACAAGAAGTTCCCAAATCCTTTAAATACAATCGCAGCTAAACAATTAGCTGAGTGATTATCTTTGATTTATTATCCTGTTCTTCTGATCAATCTCCGTATGGCATCACTAACGTTACCTGCAGTGGGCGAGGATGGACGGCTGCTCCACAAACAGTAGAAAACTGAGCGTTTGTGCAGATTGATGTTCAGCTTGTTGGCTAAACGTTGTGATAAACTGCTGCTGTTTCCTCTCTTACTTGTGAGGGTTTTACTGTATTTGATACGAGCGTTCTCAGCATCTCCTGGAGTGAAATGTAGCCACACTGGATCTTTTTCTTCTCTCTGCCATGATGTGAGTCTCACGCTGTACTGAGCCGGAGACAAAGAGAGGAGGTTTGAGACAAGAACATCTAACTCCAGAACTTCTAAAGTACCGATAGCAGAACCGCTAACTCTGGACCTTAGCGATACTCTGGGTATTTACTACTGTCTTATCGGTTCCCGTTTAGAACCGGATTTCGGGGGCATCCCTAGTCCCACGCGTCCTGGAAGACCTGGAAAACAGATGTCCAACCTTTCCAGTCATAAAAAATTGAGAGAAAAAGTATAATGTCCCAGAAAATGTTTTCAACATTCTCCTATTTTCATTTAGCTGAGAGTGAACCATCAGCTCTCTTTCAGAGCTCCCCAAAAAGAGCTACGTTGTGTTCAGGGTCATTCAGATGGTGGGTTATGGACCATAGTATCTTTAATCAGCTAGCATTGACGCCCCACAGCAAGAGGGACCACGGTTCGATCCCCGGATTGCACGGCCCTTCTGTGTGAGTTTGCATGTTCCCTCCAGGTTCTCCGGCTTGCACAAATGCAACTTAGGTTAACTTAATTGATGACTCTAAATTGCCTGTAGGTGTGAATGTGACCGTGAATGGTTGTTTGTCTATGCAATAGTCTATGCAGCTCCAGTTAACCCTGAACTGCTGAAGCGGCTAATGGATGGCTGCTCTCAGTTATGTTGTGGAAACGCATTGAACGCCCCCTCAAGTCACGTCCCATGGTGGTACAACATTCAGGTTGGATGACTTTACTTTGCTTTCTTCCCGACTTGTTTTAAACAATGTTCAAGGATTCAATGATCATTTATTGTCATAATGCACAACAAAATGCAGGTGCAGCCCATTTGTTACAAAAAAAGTATCGCATTCCTATAATGCATTAAAAAACAAAAAAACTTGCATCAGGAGTAGGGGTGGGGAAAAAAATGTATTCTAAGATGCATCGTGATTCTCTCTTGAAAGATTATGTCTCAGTGCAGACATTTTAAAACTCAATTTTGATCGCCTAACAATTCTGTGACACCGAACGGTCCGTTCCTTATGGCTGCCCCTGAACACAACATACGTGAAACACGTGCGTCTTGTTTACGTGATTTGGCCCACTGACCAATCACGTATGGCTAGGCCAGCTAGCAGGCTCTGGAACGTCAAAGAATACGCCCAACATGTCAAACTAAAGATCTGATTGGTTGAAGACTATGACAATCAACAATATCGTCCCCATTCACTTAAACTGCAAAGTCTTCCTAGCAGGCCTCGGGCCTCTCTTCTTACCTAGAGACACAGAGGTGAAATCTGATTAGATAAAAGCTTTACTTAAAACAAGCTGCACTGGAAGCAGCGCTGCAGGCTGGAAGCAGAGCAACAGAGGAAGACATTAGCTGTGCAATGGGAAAATAAGCTAATGGGAAACATAATTATAATACATGTAGTGTATTTGTGAAAAATGATTAAATGATAAAATAGCTATAACTTTGTGATTCTGTTTAGGCCAGCAGAGAAGGCTTTGCAGGCCCTGACGGCCCACCACTGGTGTTACTGTTAATCTGTATGTCACTAATGACAACCAAAGGTTAATATTTCTTTAAAGATTAACAAGTGATGACTTAGAAAACAATTTCCTTTCTCTGCCCACAACAATATTAAAGACAACTCTATAAGAAATGACCAACTAAAGGACATATTGGCAGAGGAATCAGTAAGAACTCTTTATTTTCTTTCATTATACGTAAGTTTTGTTGTTCTTTTAATTACATTTTCAGGTATTATTCCTTTTAGCTCTCTTTTAGATTGTTTCTCGGGGTTAACATTTTTCAGCTTGACTGATTGACTTAAAGAAGTTTCTGTTGTGCCCAGGCAATATACCTTTTTCTAAACTTCATAGCGTGTTGCTGGGAAAGATTTAAGGTTGCTTGGAGCGATAGAGCAGTAATCCTTTAACAGATTTAGAAACTGCGCAGGATAAACTGTCAAGCCTCCATCTAAGCAGAGACATCACAGTTGAAAAATATCATAAAACGCCTCTCGCCTCTGTGAGAAGATAAAAGTTTATCTGGGAGCATCCTAAACTTTATTTTTCCTCGCCGCCTCTCCATCTCAGCAGCGGGCCAGATCTTTTCTCCTCTTGCAGCGGAATTTCCGGGGCCTTTAGCTGTCGATTACATCGGCAGCAGCAGCACGTGGTTCTGCTGTGAATGTATTTCCCACTGCCTTTTTATTTTTATAAATCGGAGCTGATTGAAGAGCAGAGTAGTCTTTGGGTCTGAGTTTGCCAGTTTGGAGTGCGGCCATAGTTGGAGATCTTCCATAGTTCCAGGTCCCACTCAGCTGCCCACTTCCTCCTCTTACCGTCTCCTTGGACGTTAGCGTAGCTGCCTGTCAACGAGCGAAAGGAAACAAGCATCTCCCCGTGCCACACATATTGTCACCAGCTTGTAGTGCGTGGGCCGGTTGAACACATTGGCAGATTTAGCTCGAGGCACTTTTTGATGCAATTAGCAGAAATCTAATTCTCACACTAATGCGGAGAAGATTTTTTGTCTTTACAATTCTGCCAAAAAACAAAAACTCTTGTGGGTGAGAAACTGCACATAAAACGTCTTAAACAAAAGGAGAAGCTAATTAAAAGATACTTCTTGTCAGATTGTGTGTGTGTGTGTGTGTGTGTGTGTGTGTGTGTGTGTGTGTGTGTGTGTGTGTGTGTGTGTGTGTGTGAAAGAGACAGGGAGACGGCTCATATTCCGTTTTATGAAATCTCCTACTGTACCTCTCATCTCTGTCAGTGTTGGGCTTGTTATCCAAAACACTGAGTATAGCACTCCTTTCTCTTTGCTCATTTCTGAAATAATTCGGCTTATTAGCTCGCGGGAGAAATTCTTTCTTAGAAATCCTTTCGTTTCACCTTCGAAAAATAGGCCATGTCAAACTTTTCTCCCTCTAAAAACCAGGATCAGTGAATGACCAAGAAGGTGTGCTGTGTTGATGTTTACGGGGCATCTCTTCATGTCATTAGATAATAAACTCAGAGAATCTCTAACTTTGTGGCATTTTTATGTCTTTATCCCGTAGAGGTGGTTTGTTTTTAGTGCGTATCCACTGATTATAAGGAAACAAAATCAAGGGATGGAAGTACAATGTCAAATTGGTTGTAGATGTATAATTATGGAAATAGTACATGTCTTTGGGGAGAAGTGCCGAACTGGCCAGAGGCATATCCAAACTTATCAGCTGCTTTGGGCCACCAGGGGCCCCTAAAGGAACTGAAGGTGTAAACTCCCTTTGGGTTTCTCTGTTCATTTTTGTAAATTGTTTAAATGTTTGAAGCTTTACTAATCAATATTTTATACCAAAAATGGATTCGATGACTCAAAGGGGATTGTTTGTATTGACAAACACACAGAAAATGATATCTCTGAATATCAATATAGCACCAAGGCAATAACTGGGTTAACTTTACCCAGTATCCAAGAAAACTATTCTAGACAGTAAAACATTGTAGGCCTATATTACTGTTAGAATCTACACTTTCTTTAAGTGACGGCATGTCACTAGTTCTTAATAATACGTATATCCTTAACAATTGTCAGTGTCAAACATTTGTGACAATTTTAAGGTAAAACTTGTTGTGTCTATAACACTAGGTAAAGAATAATCAAATGTGTTACTGATCAGAAAGCACTTTTATTTAATGTGGTTTTATCTTAACCAGATTCCAGCCAATATGGGATTTTTGGGGTCGATGCCGATTTTTATGTTAGGATGTATGAAATGATATTGATATATCGGCCAATATTTATTTTAGCAAACTACTCCAACCCCAGAATTGTATTTAAGGTAACTGACTTTGTCATCACCCCCTCTCCCTGTCATGTCATATTTTTTTTTACAAACAGAGCCAAAGATATAAGCCAACAAATGACCCCCCTTTTTTAGTGCTGGTCAAGTTAATGCGTTATTATCGCTTTAACGCATTCATTCATTAATGCTGACAATTATTTTATCGCGCAGTTTTTTTTTATTATTAAGCGGACATTTTTAACACAAGAACGCTGCCAGCCGGTCGGAGCGGTGAACAGCTGTTTGTGTGGCGTGTCTTCCATCACTTCCTGTTTCCTTCACCTACATTCCCCCGGGTCCTAAGCCCCTCCATGTACAGCTTCTTATCACCCTCTATGTACCAACGTACATTTATAACAAATACCACACATATTACGGTAATCAGCATTGCATATGTGTCTGACCAAAATACCAAAAAAGCAATGATTCATTTAAATAATGTTTTTAGAGTTTTTTAAGTGTTTTTGTTTGTAATATGTATAATAAGCATATCATTTAGTTATCGCTACTGAGAATTTAACAAACATAAAAACATGATGTAGATAGGTTTGCAGTTTTCAAGGTGTATATTTCAAATTGCATCTATTACACACATGAAGATAAAGTTGTGAACACCGGCTGAATATCTATTATCAGAATCATTATAACTGTATTGTAACTGCTACTGTGTAAAGGGAATACTGCTGTTAAAAATAACCTTATTTGTTTAAAGTGTTTGCAAACCAAATGTTATTGCACTTTTGTTAATATAGCAGTACTTTTAAAATAAAAGTGCGCAATACACTACTTTTGAATTCATTATTGAATTTTGCGCATAACAATGCGATTAATCGCAAAAAAATCATGCGATTAATCACGATTAAAAATTGTAATCGTTGCCCAGCACTACTTTTTTTACATGACAGTACAGTAGGGACATTCCTTTTTATTTTAGCAATTTTTAAACCTGTATCCCTGTCCTTATTTTATCTAAAATCGTTGAACAGCCTCAACATTTTCTTTGAAAATGTCAGATACAGAATATCGTGCTGCGTAACGATCTGTCTCTGATTGGGGTTTCACATCACTGCAGTGTGAGAAAGTTGATTTGTCCTCCTTATACAATCGCAGAATGCAACATTGGTACAATACATTAAGATTTAATACTATACAATAATGCAATTTGTAATTATTAATAAACATTATAAATAGTATTAGACAAACAAGACAACATGTTTGGGGTTGCTCATTATTAACTTGTGATGGCCAAGGTATTGGCTAACAGGAAAGATTAGTGATTCTTTGGGCTGGACCTGGTTAGCTGAGTGAGGGGCTAAACAAAACGGTTCCATCCACTGGTCAACTGATGGATCCACTCATTGCTGATTCAGAATCAACTGACCTCATCGATTACTTACAGTCCTCTGGGGATCCTCGTGTAGCAGGTGAAGATGAGGTTTCCTGCTTAAAGGCCCTGTCACACTATTGCGTATGAGAAAAACGTATGAGTTGCGTATGCAAATTCCCCCAAAAAACTTTCATACGCACAAAAACCCCTTGAAAATACAGAATGTTTCGTATACTTACCGTATTGAACCTATGATAAGCGCATGAGTAGCGTATCGCCAGCGAATGGCCAGCGTATCGGCAGCGTATGACCAGGGACGAACTGCGCATGCACAGTGTACCGCTATTACGTGACAAAGTGCCGATAAGCATATTTCCCATAATGCCTGGATGTGGTGAATTGCCAAATCGATCAGATCATACTGGTGTTGGAGAAGAGCTACCTCCATCCTCTCTCGTTGTAGGTCCACGAAGAACTGAAGAAGAGCTCGAAATGGGAGTATATTAGGGCTGCAACAACGAATCGATAAAATCGATAAAATTCGATTATTAAAAGTGTTGGCAACGAATTTCATTATCGATTCGTTGTGTCGCGCGATTATTACGCCACTCAATAAGTCGCGGAGATGTTTGAGTATAAAAAAAATAAGTTGAGTTGAGCGCAGAGCAGAGCAGAGGTAGAGGAAAGACCACCGGAGACCCGTAACGATGTTTGACGGTGCGCGATCCGTAGGCGGGGCGTATCCGGCGTGCATGGCCGAACCGAGTGCGACAATACGGCGGATCAGCCGCCCCGGAGTCGACTGCTATCAGGGACGTAACGTCCCTCCAGTAGCTCTTCTGGTGCTGGTGTTTACTCGTTATCCAGTTTGACAATCATGACAAGTTAGCGTTAGCTCGTTAATAACAGTAGTAAAGCAGGACTAAAGACACGTTTTTATTCACTCGCCTTTTTTGGCCCATTCATTTTTCAATCTGTTGTCATGTATATATATTCTGTGCTTTGTCACATATCGGTTATTGTTGACAAATATATTTGTGTGTGTTGTACTTTTAAATTTTTTTTATAGCACTTGGTCATCTTAAACTGTGTTTAAATGTGGTGTATGAATTAACTTAACTTGCACTTACTACAATGATGGTAATAATTTAATGAATAAGCTTCAAGTGAACTTGAGTGTGTGGGTGTCTGAGTGTGAGAGTGTGTGCATCTGTGAGTGTAGTGTAGAGAACAAGTTCTGACGTTCAAACAAATCCTGTTAAGTTTTCTGATTTGTATTTTTCTTTATTTTTTATAAATGATTTATTGTTCTGACAGCTCAGGTCCCTTTAAACAAAAATATACATATTTTTGTGCACTTTATTTAAAAAAAAACGATATAATTGGCAGATGTAAAGCATAAAACATACTGTTTTTGAATAAAGGGTTGGAAATGAATGCTTTTTTTTTTTTTATCCGATTCATCGATTAATCGTAAAAATAATCGACAGATTAATCGATTATTAAAATAATCGTTAGTTGCAGCCCTAGAGTATATATATATATACACTTTTTCAATACGCTAGCTGTACGGTACACCAATAGTGTGACAGGGCCTTAAACCAGGAGAAAAAACGAGACTGTAATAATCTGATTCAAGCCATGACAGTCTCAGTGAATTCCCATTTTGCAACTGAACATTATATTATTTGGCCAGCATCAGCACATTGACATGTTTCAGCGTTCTGCCTTCATCAAGATGTGACAAAAACATCTAGAGACACACCTGCTTTCCATCCAATCAAATCTTTGAGTCAATTTGGCTAGACCAAAATTATATTTAAATTAAAATGTATCATCATCATATTTTATAGAAGTTTGATGAACTGTACAAACTAGCTGATGGTTTAATTAAAAGACAGAGAACCATACCGACGTGTCACCCGAATACAACACAACAAAAACAATTAATATCCAATTGAGTAGACCTGAGCACTAGTTTTACAAGTGTTATATAGAGCAAAATATTTAATCAATTGAACATACAAGTAAATCATGGTGGCGAACCATACTAATCTTGAATATGACACAATGATGACACTTTTAGCGCCAGGTCACATCAGCAATCACTACTTTACGCAAACTTCATTTGTAACTTGAGGGCCGGTTTGTGTGCTCTCTGCAGGACAAAGATTGTTTGTGAGGAAAGAGAAGCTTGACTTTGTAACATCTGGTTAACTGGTAACAGTGGTGTTCAGTCTGTAAAACCACTGTACAACAGAGGTCGCGTGACGCCAATTACACATTATTTAGTTCAACTTTCATTCATATCATATCACCAATATAAAAGATAAAGTGTTACGGGGTATTTGAAGTATACAAAACTGTTGTCTAAATAGCGAACTTCTCCTGAAATACTGCTGGTTATTTGGTGTTGGCATTTCAAATCTGTTTCCTGAGTCATAAGCAGCAATACAGAAGTGCCTTAGTGTCCGATTGCATAGAAGTCTATGAAAGTCTTACTTCTCTCTTGATTTATTACCTCAGTAAACATTGTAAACATGAGTTTATGGTCTCAATCTCTAGTTTCAAGTCTTCTTCAATACAGCATGATGTTCATTTAGTAAATTATGGTCCATTTAGAGTCAAATAGACCATAAAGCAGGGTATGCTTTAGGGCGGGTTTACTGTGACTGACAGGTCTCTGCAGTATACGGCATATGTACGTTGTTATACGATGGGCAGTGTGAAATTTATTTGTTGGCTGGTGGCAGTCTGTGCATGTACTGTAGGTACTGTTGAGTCCAGGACCTCTCAGAACTATGGAAGGCCGCACGTCTCCCGCTGCTGCGTCTTTCGTCAGCAGAGTCGTGCCAAAAAAGTCAGCTGGTTATAATCAAAAGTATTTAATAATTAACAGAAGCTAAAACAGTTACAAACTGAATGGCCGTCTGGCCGATGGCCATCTGGCCGATGGCCTGCAGAAGATCTGAAGCTGTCCCCCAATTCACTGTCCTATTGTGTCCTGAGTGTCTCTGAGATGTCCCGTATCAGCTCAGTGATTGGCTGAAATCCGATAAGCCCCTCCTGGCCTTTGACCCATTGGCCTAGTCAATCACTCCTCTTCAGCCAGCGTCAGGCCATCCCCCGCTGCAGCAGACTCTACTCATGTCCTTGAATGGTTGCGACCTGAAATTCCCTCACTCACCTAACATCAATCTAATCGCTTTCACAGTTCAATAATTCAAGTTCATTGACTATACTTACAGTGTTCAACTTTTTATTTTAATACATTCAATGATTATGCTTTTATGGTTTAACACTTCTATAAGGAAATATACTGTAACATATAATATCCACCACTAGGGGTGCTATTAAACATACTTAGGAATGCTTTTAAACTTTAATTCCTCACAGTACTGTGTGTGCGTGCATGTGGACTTGCGACAGTCTGTGTATGTAATGTATGTATGCAATATGTTATTTTGTATTTTTTTTAACAGCAGACACTGTATGTTTCCATGACAAATTTCCTTTGGGACAATAAAGTCTATCTTATCTTATCTTGTCATTCCAAATATGGTCACTTCCGTTCATCAGTTGCAAAAAGCCAAGATAGCGACGACCGTAATCTAAGATGGCGACAGCCAAATCGCCAGACTCAAGGCTTCAAAACGTCAAACTAATGGGTGGCGTCACGACGACTACGTCCACTTCTTAAATACAGTCTGTGATAAGAGCATCAACTGATGCGTGTAAAATAAGACGCGTCTTTTAACCCTTTCAGTGCGTTCAAGTCTTCAATGTGATTTTGTGTGCTTTATTGTATGTGGGCTCCTATCCTATTGATGATCTTTATAGGTCAAAATTAGTCATAGAAAAGAAGATTGGCCCAATACGAGAACGATGTTCTTTTATGAATAGTTCATGTGGAATCATTTTCTATTGAGGGCCACTGAGGAAATATATTCAGCTTGTATTTAGAAGAACTGTGCCTGTACTGTGTGAAGATTTATACTTCTCATGAAGTACTGACAATTTAAAGTAAACGTTACCTTTAAACATAGTAATAGCACCAACGGAAATGAGAAAACTACCACTGTCAGCCTAACGTGTTCTCCCAGGAGGCACACGAAGCCACGCTAACCTACTTTTCTCAACTTTTGTTTTGTGGGGGAATAACAATAAGGATCCTATCCCCCATTTCAACTGACATTTTCTGTCCACATTGTGGGTGTTACATGCGTTTCTGGAATCCCTGACCCGTTGGGACAATCTCCCTCTCCCCCCTGTTCGTCTGTGTCTACTATCTCCTCCATTTTGCAGACGCTTCATTACAGATCCAACAGACTGAAATGGAGAGAAATGCTGCCTTCATCGCCTCAACGATGCCAGGCGTCACACTACCGTGCTGCTGGGAGACAAATTAAATACAGAATTAAATGGACTGTCGTGCTCCGGAACCCCCCTAACCCCCCTAACCCCCCCAAGCTTCGCTTTGCTCATCAGCCACAGCGAGAAAGGTTCCTCTGAAATCAGTAGATGCTCCTCTACTTCTTTGTTGCGTCATGCGTTTGAGTGAACGTGATGCAACTCTGCAGCGTGCAAGGACAATAGTCCACCGGCACTCATTATTTTTGTTCATTACTTTGCAGCAACGTGTTGTTCGTTGCTCATCGTGTGATCCAGGTACTTACATTCAATGTAATTCAAGATACTTTATTCGGCCCTCAAGGGGCAACTGAAGGCAGGCGAGCGTGCAAACAGAAATACACACATTTAAACAAACAAATCTGAGAAATACAAATGTGACAAAAGTTTTAAAAGACATAAACAAGGAATAGTACTAGGGGTGAGAAAGAAAATCGACACAGCAAAGAATGTTATATTTTGCGTGGCAATATTGTATCGAGCTAGCTGTAGCTATAATCTATATTGGTTAATTGTAAAGCAAATCCAGCTCAGATTTACTTGTTGTTATTAATAGGTCCTTGTCACAGCAGCCATTTTGACATGTCATTGCAGGGTAAACACAAGTGTTATTAATAACATTAATTATGGCCCTGTTCCATTTAGGTGAGCCAGGGCATTGTAACATAGTTACATGAAAAGAGCAGCAGATAAATAAACATCACGTCCATGTGGAGCGATGAGGAGACTTTATCCTTCCTCAAATGAATATGAAATAAACGGTAATACAATAACAGTGTTTTTTTTTAAACTACAGACTACTATATAACTATAACACTATTTTAACAACACTAATTTTCAGAGCTTGGGAAGAAGTTTTCTTTGCTTCGTGTTTGTGAACTCTGTGGTAGCACATTCATGAGATGCACATTAGGTAGATATTTAAGTGGTTGTCAGGGCGAAGTTCGGAAAGGACCCAACTGTCCAAAACCAGGCAGGCAGGATGAATTGAATTCAGGGTGAGGTTTAATAACAAAAGCTGGTTCCAAAAAGCTCGACATTCAATCCCCAAAGCAGGAAGCAAAACAAAACGAGAGGACTTTTGAACCAATACAGGAAACAAACTGGGATCATGACAATGGTACAGTGGTCTTACCTTTACCAGTGAGATGGCATGTGTGATGCCTCTGAATATTTTTAGACATGGTCGTGTTATTCTTACATCCAAATTAACACAATCATCATGCACAAACAAAAACAGCCACACACATACACACACACCTACACACGTATATGTATGTGCTGTATAAACTGTACTTCACAGGTTTATGTATTATGTTTATTCTTCTTTGCTCCAGTTGAAATTGGTTATACATTTTGTTCTTTGATGAAACAGAAATGCCTTTATTGCTTTCAACCAATATCATGAGTCCGAGACCTTTTATTTGCTTATGGATTTCATTTATTGTGTCTCATGATTTCCCCGCTCTCTGATTTTTCTCTCTGTCTCAAAGAAACAAAAACAGTGACAGCTTTTCGGAAACCACTTTTTGAAAAAAGTACTCCTTGCAGGTACTTTTTTTGTGCTATTATTTACTGGCAGCAGGCATCCAAGAGGCTAAATAATCCGTTGGGAACACGACGAGCCGCTCTGTGAGGGCTCTTCCACTGTGAAGTCAGGGAGAACGGTTAACAAGTGAATGTGAAACAAAGGGCTCTGTGGGAATGCGGGTGTGACTGCTGGGATGTTTTGGCAGCTGTCAGCGGAGCAGCAGTGGCAGGAAGTCTTTAAGTTTCTGTCCACGAAACCGGCGCTCCGCCTCGACCCAAAACTGCTACACTGTACAGGGGAGGAGGCTTTCTCTCTGTGTCTGCACTGTACAGAACAATCCTTTGTCCAGTTGACATTAGATGTTTTTATCAACATGATGAGAAAATGTTTTGAATAAAGGACCTGGCAAGTTTTAAAATGCAAGTTTTGGGAGAACTTGTTTAGGGAAAGGTCGTGGTTTGGTTTAATGCACAAAAGGTCTGAAGTGAGTTGACTCATTTACGTTGATAACATTTAATTGAAGCCATAATCTTATCTTAACCTTTTGTTGCCAAAACCCAATAACCACACACAGAACTCAGCTATGTAACAAGAGAAAGGGTTGATAAAAACACAAAACATTGGCAGTGGAAAGAAAAGGTAAGGTCTGTCTCAGGCTACATCCACACTAATATGTTTTTGTTTAAAACAAAAACGATCTCCATCCACACGGGCGTTTCAGCATCGTTCGCGAAATGTCTATACCAGCAAGCCTGAAAACCAATATCACGTGACTATTCACGTACACTGGGCATGCGGGTGCCGGTGTAAACAGGAAGTAGATTGGTTGCTTAGTTACAGAAATTACAACAGAGTATTATAGTAGCCTTTAATAATGAAAGGTAGTGCTTGATACTGAAGATCTTCCTCTATAAACTCAAGCAGACTTAGTTACAAGGCTGCAGGTTTTGCTCTATCTCTCTCTCTCACACATCAAATGTACTTTAAAATGAACACATACAAATCAAAGTTTACTAGATTATGGTCCATAAATGTGGTCAACACACGTCTCTCACTCGTTTCCTCTCGGTGTCGTTGTTGTTCTCACTCGTAGCTCTGCTGGTGTCTGAAGTCTGTCGTACTGGAGAGCAATTACTGCTTTTGTTCATTTACAGTTTATGTGTGGACTTCACAATAGTTGTTTAGAACAAAATGAGCATTCATAAGAAAAGGAAAGTCCTCCGTTTTGTGTCTATCACCCTCCTCAAAGGAGCAAACTGTGACTTCAGACGTCCGCTCCGTAGGGCTGATACACGTAGCTGGACACGCAGCTCGCTAATCGCTCCAATAACAGCTGCTTCCTCCGCATGTCGGCAGTAGTAGAGTTATAAAATGCTGAATTGAACTGGACAACAGCTGCTGGTATAGACAACAAGGTCAGCAATGCCTGTAATCAGTTCTCCATGTTGAATTAACCTGGTAGTCGATCGGTAATCAAGGCTGTTTGTTGTCTTCTGGAAAAGGCTCACGTGATAGGGGCGTTTCCAATCTAACTAGGTTCCGCCTGTCCACACTACAAGGTAACCCCAGAGTTTTCAAACGTATTCGTCCTCCGACTCCGGCCTAGTGTGGACGCTTTGTGTAAGCGTAGCAAAATATATGCATTTTAAAATGGAAACGTAGTACTGTGGACGTGGCCTCAGTGGCTCTAGCATCACCATCAAGCCTGATAGTCTATGCTGATTGGCTAGCATTCTGTATAGCCAATCAGATAATGACCACTGTTCGTCAGTGCCATCACACTGGGATGTAGTGCAAATCATAGATAATCCCATTGACTGGATTTGGTCTTCACATAGATGTGATCATTTGGAACTGTATAAAACATAGCCGTGTCGCCTCCTTCAATCAGACCATTTGAAGGAAACTTTTAAAACAAAAATTGATTGTCTTAATGTGAGTAATCAACTGGGAAGTTTCATGGTGATATCTATTAGTTAAATTTTTTTTTAGCCATGGGTGAATTCAGTTTAAAATACTGTATTCGTCCCTCGAGGGGCAGTTTGTTCCCTAAACAGGTTCTGTACTACAGGCGCACTAATTGTTTATCTTTTAACTTAAGATACACGGACCTTTGTATGAGGATATGTTGAACAGTTTCATAGTCCAGAAGTAGTAAGTTATAAGTTGAGCTTTATTTATTCAGGAAGTTGCATTAAGATCAGGGTCTCTTTTACGGACCCAAGGACACATTACACATGTACAATGTCAGACTACACACACACACACTAACTAGCAGTCAAACAAATGTTGGCAAGTAGAACTCTAAAGTCTCTCAGAGAAATGAGTTTGTTTTGTAGTTTGTCCCAGTACCAAATCTAGATTGATTATGTAAATAGATCTCCCTGCCTTTGATAGTCTTTATGGAGCTTTCAAAACCAAAGAAATCCAAGTCATTTACATTTACAGCAACAAAAAAAAAGAGAATTAATGTAACTGGGTCATTTTTATCCAAGTAACTTTGAGCAGGAACTTAATCAGGTTAGGACTTCTTTTTAGTTTCACTTTCTCTCCAATGTTTTCTGGTTGAGAACTTACTAACCTACAAAAGAAGCAGCAGAACCGTAGGAGTTACCCTCCTACAGTGTTTGTTGCTTTTCCCCTCTCAACAGATTGATCGGTATGATGTTGACTTTCTCCTCCTCTCTTCTCTCTTGTCTTTCCACCAGTTTGGTCGGACAGAAGTGATCGATAACACGCTGAACCCCGACTTCGTGAGGAAGTTTGTCCTCGATTTCTTCTTTGAAGAGAAGCAGAACCTTCGCTTTGATGTGTAAGTGGAAACATCACCGCCTTTTCCCTCTACAGCGCCGCTGTCTGTTTCCTTTGTTATACCAGGGAATGACTTCAATCAAGCCTCTTATTTGGGCCTGCTGACTCATACCCACTAGGTCTGGAAGCCTCCAGTCAAAGCTGATTACCATAAAAAGCTGTTTGACTGTATGACTGTTAGATAGTAAATGAGCAGTATCAAACACTATGTTACAAATGTCTTTATCTCTTTGGGTTTCCATTGGAGAATCCCCAAAAAACTGAAAATATAGTAAAACTAGTCCTTAAAAATCATAAAAACCTTTAATCTTTTCACATTGCCACTGTAAAATAACAGCCTTCAGCTATGTACTTTTTGCAGATTTTTTTTCTCACATGGACATTCTAGAACTATACAGCTTTCCTAAAACTTTGGTCTCCACCTTTAAAAATAGAAATGTCATCTGTCAATAAATGTATGTAGCCTATTAAACAGGATGATTGAGGCTTTTTACTACTCTGTCGGTAAGTTGACAAAAACTTTCCCACTGCTTTTGTAGCCACCGTTTAGCCCCAGGAGGATGACATTTGGCATGGAGGTCAAGTGTGGGTGTAGTTCATGCTAATTGGCAAAAAGGGGGTCTGGCAAGTGGGAGTGGCCTATAACAAAAAAGCCTGATCACTTGAAGGATTCCCGTACCAGACCCAAGCCTTTGGCCAAATCCCAATGTCCCCCCTAAACCCTGAACCCTCAAGGACTTACTGACGTCACCTGGTAAGTGGTTGAGTGTGAGAGACTGTGAGGGCTCGAAATGGTGTAAATACAAATGGGACAGCACTTTGCTGCAACATATCACATTACCATGAAAACGACAAAAAATATGATGTATAATTGTGTATATTTATTTTATACTTTGTACTCCCTGATTTGAACGTCTTCCAGGCTCTTTTCTCAAAAGATGAGAGGTCATTTCATATAATCTATTTACTCGTTTTTTCAAAACAGCTTCAATGACAAAATCAAATATTTGATGAATAAATAAATAAATATCCTCTGATTTCATGTTTACTTTTTGTTCCATCTTTAACCCTTAATGTTTCTGAGTAAATGTAATACTCCAGGCTGAACACACGTGATCCGTCCTCTTTGTTTACCTTTTTTTTTTACGTCTCCATTCGTCCACTGGTTACCCCGTGTTTAACGTCACATTGCAATGATTTGTGGGTAATTTCCTTAGGCTAAGTCAGCATACCATGCTGACTTACGGAAAGGGTTCATAAAGGGCTCAAAATGTCTGCGAGAGAGCCCTCAAACACTCGATGATTTAACAGTGGGACATCCCTAAACCCTCACGGACTTCGCGGGAGCGCGCCTCAAAGTCCGTGAGTCCGTAAGGGGGGACATTGGGATTTGGCCTTTGTCTTGCACTCTTGTGGGAGGCGTCATTGCACTCAGCAGAGACTTCCTGTTTCAATGCTGTGATGGGTGGTTAGCCCTGCCCCTTATAGTAAGCCACGCCCTCTTTCTGATCTAAAAAAGCCTTTCTAGTCACTTGTGGGAGGCGTTCCTTTTCCAATGGTGTGGTGTGTGGTTAGCCCTGCTAAAGTCAGCATCTTCTTAAATTAATCGTTTTTGGTCAAATCCAGTGTCTAAATGTTTTGTGGGTGATAATCCGGTCGGGGAAATAAAGGAGCACAGCTTGCTCCTCCATCATTACCACACTGCCCTTGAGCAAGGTGATTAAACCCCGACTGCTCCAGCAAGTCTCCATCTCCGTTGGCTTCACAGTATTGGATAAATACTCCACATAATTATCTTTTTGGTTTCAGTTTTAGTTTTCAAGAAGCAACCCTGGTCTGGAGGCTGAATTCTGATTTCTGAACCACTGCTGAAATGTAAATAATTATTGTTTTTTTAGTAGTGGTCAACCCATCCACCTCCTCTTTTACCATTTTGAAATGTCTTGCTGATGAACCAACAGTGACACAGTGCATTCATGAAAACACAGTATTTATGCAGCCTTTTATTATCTTTTTATTGTCTCATAATCTATTTCCCCTCTGAATCTATTGTCACGAGCTCCATTCATCTCAAAGTTGTTTGGTTTGGTTCAAAGCTTAAAAGTCTAAAAAGATGTTTATGTAAGTATTTATGAAGATAATTTAAAGGAGCACAATGAGCTCTGCTGCCTGAATAGCTGCATAGTTTCTACATCAGTAACTCTTAATGTGAAGTCACTAACAGAGGAGGCAGACAGGAAGGGAAAATTTAAACTTTTGCCTCCTCCATTCTTCCATAGAGGTGATGGAAACCCTACAGGGGGTTCAGAGGAGAGACCCAGCATGGGGTCAGGTACTGGAGGAGGCCATAGAGCCTCCGATTGATCAGAGCTGCTCTTCACCTCTCCGAGCACCAGTGTATGGTCAATAACTGTACACATCAACACTCGGCGGCGGCATTGATCTGGCCAATCCCGATCCTCAGCCAATAACAAGAGAAGCTGCAGTCTGAATTGATATGTTTGTTAGAACTTCAATTGTCGATTAGTGATTGACACAGATGGTGGTGTAAAGTTAAATCGAAGGATTATCAACCGGTTAATAAGCAACAATGTAGACAAAATCAGCAATACAACGACTTTTGGTTTATGACTTTTCCTTGTAAAAAATGAACATAGGAGATGGCCAATATGGCAAAAATATAATTTCACTTTTTACTTTCTTACCACAACAAATTCTGTTCTCAAATGTAACACCTTAAAGTTATAAATTATAAGATATATGTATAGTTTATTCATCCAAAATATGTACGATTTATTTTCCAATATATTTATCAGTTACTTTTCTAAATATTTATCAATTACTTTTTGCAATCCATATGAACCACTTTTCACATGGACATAAATTAGATCCACCGTACAAGACTTGAATATAAAAAATAAAGAAGATTCGTCACAAAGCTGGTTGGCCTGTTCCTCCCGTTATTTCCTTCTTCCAAAACAGTTGTGAAGATAGGAGCGAATGCCAGGAGTTGCGTTTTCATTACCATTGACATGCAATATCTTGGGGTGTTCCATCTTTAATCCTGGCTAATCCCCGACTCTGGCTGCTTAAAGTTAAGATAAAATAAAGTTTATTGCGTTTGGGGGGATTTTTATTTAGCAGCAGCGCTAATCGTCTTCTACAATCAATCCTCTTACTTTGGCCTGACAATGATTCATACTATGAGTAAAAATATTTAAAAAGTAAAAAAGGTAAAGTGAGATAGGCTATTGAATTCCTGTATTTACCGTAAGTTAAAGATTGTCAATTGGTACTCTGACCTCTGTAATACTGATCATATGCCCTACTGCTTTATAGACTTAAGGATAATCAAATCAAATAGTGAGTTGTCACAAGAAATGTGTACATTTTAGGAATGTTTGTTTTCTATGAGAAATTTTAACAATAATTTACAATTATAATGTATTTAGCAAAAAATCCCATTAATAACGAATTAGACTCCATGAAGTTTGTTTTGTTTGATTTATTGATTTGATATAAATGAAAGTTGAACTGGGAGGATTCGACTCCTGAAAATGACTTGATGAGATCAGCAAGAGACGGGACAGACCATTGGACAGTGGTGTAACAGCGTGGAGTGAATCTTTGAGTATAGACACCAGACAACAAACAAGTTTAAATTTTGCCTGCATTAATCAGTGACAGCCGACACAATCTCGTTGTCATTTAAACTGCCGACAGCGACGGTTAGTGCTAGCTACAAATGAAGTTGCTCGCTGAATGGTTTGTACTCTTAGCGAGAAAGGGACAGAAACCGACATCTGGTTTTGAAAATCTATGTATTTGCCATCTTGGATGTCAGAATTTCAGAGTCACTAGCACCTGAGCGCCCAAAAAATGATTTATCTTTCACACAATTTAGTTTACACTCGCATGTGCAGTGAAATGTATTGAGTGGTGACTGGACTCAACCACACATTTTTGGTTTTGGGTGTTTTTATTGGATTTGTTGACAATAAGAAAAATCTATAATACTGCCAGCCTCATTGTTTAATGGAATAATAATGAGTTAGCCTGGTCATTTTAAACGGACAGACACCGACCAAACAACCACATTACTGCTGTGAGTCGTGCCTGTTTAAGCAGGTATGACAATCATCTGTTGCAAATTAACCAACGATGTGTGAGATTTCTGGACCCCCATCACGAGGGTAGAAATGTTCACATCAACAGAATTTTGTTGTCCATTCACTTATCTGATGAATACAGTATTCTCCTGCAGTGCTTGTAATGGTAAACCTTCCATAATGTATACATGTAAGAGACTACATTGCAAATTGATTCACTGAGTGGATTTACTGGCAGGGAGAAAGTAAATCTGCACAATTTTTTTCATTTTTGTCAAGTTAAACTTTGGTGAACTTTGACATGCAAATTCATTAGCGCGCTAGCTACAGTAGTTAACCAACGACCCTGCGTGTAGTTCCGTTGTCACCAAGCCTCACTTTCAGGTGTAGGCCTTTAGACTCTCAGAGTGATATTACAAATTCGAGATGTCACAAGAATCGATACGTTGGTACAGTGGCGGGCCGTGCATTTTATACCTGGGCCTTCTGTGCTGTCCTACTACAGTTGAATAACCTAATTATGAGTCACAGCTACGGTTATTTGTTTCTCGGGGTGTAACAATACACGTATTCGTATTAAACTGTTCAGTACGAGGCTTACGAACCGAACAATACCTTTGAATAATACTAGTGCATTTGGAAAATGCAGAAGCTTAAATTGTGGGAAATATAATGTTTTCGGTGGACTGCGCTTGCGTAACAGACAACGGGCTTTGTGACCTCTGAACCCGGAACAAAAAAAACCAAAAACAGCTGAGGCTACGCTAAACTAGCTTAACGGGAAAACAACTGCGGCAAACCCCGCGATGACGGGATGCTTCGTCATTAACGGACAAGTCAGAATCAATGTAATTAACACAATAACAAGAACAAACTCACAAGAACCAGTCACATATATTTATATGACAACAAAGCATGGCAAATCAATCCAGCAACACTGCAGCGCTAACACGCGTATTCCACCGCACACTGAAGAGCAGAGGGAACAATATTAACCATATCATAAAAACGACACGATAGAAAATCTAACAGTAGAAACGCTACTGCAGATGTAAAAACACAAAAGCAGTTCACTTACCACAGCTGCTGTTCTTCTTAAAGACAAAGTCCATCCTCCTTTCTTTGTTAACAAAGAGTTTAATATCGCGGCTGTACAGAACATCGGTTCAGTTCAGTTCCAGTCAGAGGTCCTCCTGTGAACGTGTTCGTTGAGATGTAAATCCACTCGGGTCTCAGCAAAAGTTTCATTCTTAGCCATAAAATGTGCAACGCTTCTCCGCCGCTGTCAGCCAGAAATACCGTTAGTACAAATCCTTTTCCATGCTAGCTGTGGGGTTGACCGACCCTTTGATGTCCAGTTTTTCTGGTCTTGAGAAATCCATTTCTCCTCCTTCAGCCATTGAGTGTTAAAAAACAAAGCTAGGTCAAAAAAAAAGAATCTACACCAAGCAAAACGCTAAAAATGTCATAACTTCTCTTACATATGTTTCAACCGGAACTCTTACTAAACACTAAGATCTGCTAGCTATCTTTCTGTTTGACAAAAGTCACGCTGGCCCACTGACCAATCACGGCGCACGTTAATGCAGATGTAGCAGGCTACCTGGGTAGCAGTGGCATGTCAAAGAATACGCCCAACATGTCAAACTAAAGATCTGATTGGTTGAAGACTATGACAATCAACAATATCGTCCCCATATACTTTAATCTACAAAGTCTACCTAGAGGGCCTCGGGCCTCTCTCCTTACATAGAGACATAGGGGCTGAATCTGATTGGATAAAAGCTCTCCTTAAAACAAGCTGTGCTGGAAGCAGAGCAACTGAGGAAGACAAGAGCTGTGCAATGAGAAAATAAGTGTATTTGTGAAAAATTATTAAATTATAAAATAGCTATAACTTTGTGATTCTGTTTAGGCCAGCAGAGAAGGCTTAGCTGGCAACAAGTCAATGACAAAGTGCTGAAAAGGTGATGGAACTTGTTTTTCTGCAGTAGGTAACGCAGGGTTCAGGGCTTGAGACTAAAGCCTAGTTTATACTCGCCGTGGTGAAGCCGGTGTGAGGCACACGCACAAGAAAATGACGTAATCTCAGACACGTGGTGCTCAATGGCTCCGCAAGTGGTCGCAGCGCTTGGTCGTGCACATCTGAATTTTTGTAACTTGGCGCGCGATCAGTTTTTCAGACGTGACTGTCACAAACTATTTACTTTCAAATGAACCATTTACATTTCTAGGGATTATACTAAGGAGGCCAATTAATTTTTTTATGTTTTAGAAACAGGAGGTCTTAAAAATCTTCATTTGAGTAAATATTTTGCGGCCAAATTAAATAGTTTACAGGATATTCAACTTTCTTTTATTTATAATGCGTGTAATACTTGACTTCTTTATTTACAGGACTTGTACAAAGACAGTAAAGTAGTCCATGAATATGAGATATGAGTTTACAGTTGTCTTTTTGAATCTTCACAGTTAATTTAATTTGAACGCCCTCGTTTCGAACTGCGCATTGAGCGTAAACTCCTTTGAGCTTTAATCTGTGCCACTATCGTAGATTTTGGGCTGCAGTGAGACGAAGGCAAAGCCTAATTTATAGAGTGACAAGACTGTAAATATCCATTTCAAATAAGGCTGCAGTGTTCTCAGAGATATTACAATTGAATTAGGAGAAAAAGAATGGGCTGGAAATAACATCAGAAATCTGAAAAGCATTTGTTCTTATTCCGCCTGCACGAGAGTCAATATAGTCAATAAGTTAGTTAGAAGTTTTTCATGGCATTGAGGGTCGTGCTTAAAGCTTACTCCTCTGGGACCCGTCCTAATCTTCTGACAAAGTAAATCGTTAATGCTGAATTATTAAGTAGTACAGACACAATGGCAACACACACACACACACACACACACACACACACACACACACACACACACACACACACACACACACACACACACACACACACACACACACACACACACTCCCTATCAAGGGTTGTGCATCATTGGCTTTGGTAGCTCTTGTAGGTGCTTCCTGAATCCAAAGGCAACTCTTTTGTTACCGTTGTGGTGCAGAACTCCCACTGAATGCATGCTTTGTTTTTATATTCTGTGTTTTTTTTTGAGGAAAGCATTCATTCATCAAATCAATTGTTTACCGGTGCTTTATGCCAATTTTGCAGAAAACATTGGACTTAAGTGGTGAACATTGTCCATGAATACTAATGTTCCACAAAGTGCTCAACCAGGAGTGAAAGTGGTGTGAAACGGTTGATACCGAATGTTGAGGATGGATCGTTGATTAATCATTTAAAGCTTCTAAAATACAAAAACATATTTATCCTTGATGAAAACTTTTTCAAACAATATACGCACATTTTCCGCAGAACAACTTAAGTAAATCTGAGGTGTTTGAATCACAAATGGAAAAAATAAAAATGCAAATAATGTCACTCAAAATGGTTCTTGCTGCTTCTCGGCCTTCAGCAAAAAAGTTGTTTTATTATTATTTTTACGAATTAGAAAGAACTTACCCACAGAGCACTTAAACAGATCCCAAGTCACTGCATCAGTAACATGCCCCCAATCTTAAATTCCAAAAAGGAAAATGGCCCGCCCAGAATTTAGTCTGACTTTAATTATTCTGTGTCTTTTTTAGTACGAGCATATGTTGCAAGTTGGCTCTACAGCAGCAATGATTATTTGGAAAATGCAGGTGGTGTAAAGCTCAGGAGCAATGAAGGCAACCTGCTCAGTCCGTCTTCTGGATTTCATCCAAACATTTAATGTAAAACATAAAAAAACACATCGACACACAAGGAATTGTTCCAAAAACTAAATATTTTACAGGTGAGTAACATTGTTAAGTTCCTCTTATTTCACTTAATGTTATCTATAAATGAACCAAACATAATATTACAGTTTAATACTGATCGGTACGACAACTAATTCAGCATCATAAAATCATAAAATGATATTGTGAGGGGGGAGGTTGAGCCCGGAGACGATGTTTAAAGACAAATGTGAATTGATCTTTCCTTGTTTCCTGGATAAAATTGACAGGCAATGAGTTCCATTAAACCATCATTTTACAAATATACATTTATATATACATATACATTGTCACTGCACCATTTTGACTAGTGTGCGAATCATCTTTACCCTAATGCTAATAGTTAGTTGTTACCAGTTCCAGCAGCATGGACGGGCAATGGGGGCCCACTGGGTCACCTGTGCCCGCCCTGGACAAGCCTCCGTCCCCAAATATTGGGGAGTTAAATGTAATGGATATCACACACACACACACACACACACACACACACACACACACACACACACACACACACACACACACACACACACACACACACACACACACACACACACACACACACACACACACACACACACACACACACACACACACACACACACAGTGTTGCCAATTTGGGGACTATTCAGGTCCTTTAAGCGACTTGCGGCTCAGAGTAAACTCTCTGCTGTGATGGCAGCGTCTCTCCCTCCCTCTCCTTTCCTCAGGAGTGAGTTACTATGGTTACGTGCATCGGTGTCGCCTGGTCAATCTGCCGGGGCTTCACCAATAATTTGAAATGTAAGCCAAATGTGAAGCTTGAATGCGAACAAGCCCTGGGTGCCTGTGTTCCTGCAGTCCAGGTCGGCTGCATCTCCACTGAGCTGCAAACATGTATTTACAGTACATGTGTTGTTTCCACATCAGTGAAGATTCATTTGATCTGGGCTGCTGCTCAGGAAATGGACTACGGTCTTTGTGCATATGCCACGTACGGATAGGAAGGGGTGCTTATGATCGGATCACAGATCAGATCAGCACAAAAGAATTAGGTAGCAAATATAACTTTTAGAGATCCCTGATCCCTTATCATCACTGTCATCACGGCTCGTGGGTGAAAATCGGCACATCTGGCGTTTTCCACGTGTTCCTAATAGATATATTATTTAATTTGTCATGAACTGATCATTGATTAATTATTAACATTCATAGTAATGACTACCTGACTCGTGGAATCATTTCATGACCTTATACCATGTTCTTTGTCAATAATATGATGATGAATGATCCTTTTTGTTCGTCACTTCTCCACCTTTTAGCACTGATATCTGTTGTTGTAGATACAGCCTCACAACAAGAAAAAAAACGGTGTCTTTGAAACAGGAATAAATGGGTGTTCGGTCCCAGCATGGCCCAGATATGGATTGCACCAGGAGGGTGCTGTGGTCTCCCTGATCTGGGGTCATGACAGGGGATTCCAATAAAAGGGAGCATCCCAGTAGAGGGAATCAATTATTAAACTCCCACCTCTCAACACAGGTTATTTTTAGCACACTGAATCACAATAGATGGATAGATGTAGAGCAAAGTGAAGTATTGTTTCCATAAGGAATGGGAGATGAATGGACTGAACTGATCTTGACAAGCAATACATCAAATGTAGTATTGTCACTGTGATCTTTTGTTCAGAAATTTATTGTCTGAATGCCAGATTTAGCTTGTAGTTATAAGTCTGCTATTGCATTCAAAAAGACTGATTATCTCGAACAGCTGGTCACTGTAGTTTTTAGCAAATGGTACTTAAACAGGAGAAAATTTGCAATTGTTGAAAATAATTTTCAGTGGCGGATTAAGCCGCTCTGGTGAGTATTTGGTGTGTGTGGGCTTGAGTCAAAATAAACTACAGTGTGTGTGTTCATGGTAATAAAGGAACATGATGCCACCCAGTGCAACAGTTTGGCTCATGGATGTGTTTTTAATAGTCTTTGAACAACAATGGAGCTTTATGGCACAGAGGAAGGCGACATATCAGGCTTTGATACACATTCAATACTTGTTAGTAATTAGATTCATTGCATGTTTTGGTCTTTTTTTTGTGGGATTTGTTGACAGTAAAGGTGCAGCAAGAGGTTGCCGCTATGTCTGTCGCCAGGCAACGTTGAGGTTCTGTATTTTGAATCAGTGGCAGCGCGCCGTCTGCAGCGTTCTCCCTCAATACGGGACCAATTTCAAAAACGGTTGTCCCTATTAGTCACTTAGACACAAAAACGTGGGAAAATAGGGTTAAGGATGAAATATTCTGCTGTTACCCTTTAAGTATAGTCAGCATTTTTCTTTAAATGGTAAGTTGCTCTTACAGGAGCAAATTGGGGTTAAGTGTCATGGCCAAGGACACATCGACATGGACTAGCTGAGCCGGGGATCGAACCCCCAATCTCCTTCATGAAGGACTACAGTCGCGCCATAAGCATAAACATATCTGAGTGACAATATATTTGAGTTAGTTAGGTTAGCAAGACCCACAGTATGTCCTTCGTCAATGAGACCAAATACCTTAGCGATGGGATTCAACATAATAATGTTACAGTTCAAAGGTCTTCAATAAAGTCCTAGAGTCCCAACGAGCTATCGGAAGGGACCAGGAGAACAGCAGATGATCATTGTATTCAGAGAGAGTTGTCTTTTGGTTTGATACAGTATCTGTAACAGTGTGCACTCATCAAAGATCCAGCAGACCAGTCCACTGTAGAGCCAAACAAATACTTAAAGAACCAAAACCTAGCCATGTGTGCTAATGGCTTAAATGCCATCACACTGAGAGCACAGGTGTTGCAATCATTGGTTATGGTAGAAAAATGTAATTAAGGCCGTTCTACATTTTGTTTCTGCACCCTTAAGGAATGAATCAGACCTTAACTTAACACAGCGTGCAGTGGTGTGTAATTAGGTTTTTATATGTACTCTCTGGCGTTCTCAGGCCCGCACTGTGAATAAGAGAGGCCTCATTTATGATGCTAACTGAATGTGTGAATCACATCGTGCCCACCCTCCCATTTTGAAACACAGCTTGTAAATTAATCCATAAGACTTTACAGTCCTGAAACCCGCTGATGTGCAGCGTAATGCGAACATACAAAGTTCAGCCAAACATGGCGAGAAGTGCACCGCACACGGTAGGAATTCATGAAGTGAAACAAATGAAGTAGTTTGATTTTTGCATGCTGTTCATCGTCTCAGAACATTTAAAATGTAATTAAAGGCTAATGAGTCTCTGTAATGAAGCAATTCAAATGGGTCCTGCCATTAGTGTCCTTTCTCAAGTTAAGTCAACTTCATTTATCTAACCCAATATCACAAATTTGCCCCAAGAGGCTTTACAATCGGTACACCGTACGACACCCTCTGTCCTTTGACCATCGCTTTGGATAAAAACTTTAAGTGGGGAAAATGGAAGAAAGAAACCTTCGGAAGAGTAACTGAGGAAAGATCCATCTTTCTGGATGGACAGACAGGAAACAGATGTCTTGTGTACAGAATAAGCATCATGATAGAGTAACAGTATGGACAGTCCAAATGATAAATATTAAGAAAATGTACCTGGGAGGATGTCAAGCAGCTTCCAGGTGTCGCCAAACAGCTAAAAGGACAGGTACAAGAAGCACGACTGGAGCCCATCATTAACACAGTCAGAAGAAAGATATCATTCATTTTCGGTCACATCAAAGTAGGTGGCACATTTGATCCGCACACATAAAAAGTTCCACAACTGCTCATTGTACCTAGAATCATAACCAAGCTGTGGCTTCAGTAATTGAACAGTCTTTTGAATTTGGCGATTTTCAGAGCTTGAACCATATCCAGCCATATTTTCTCATTTTCACCAGGCCACATATAGACTGTATATACAGTATATGTTTTCTTATTTAAATGACCCTTTTCGCACAATCATGTCAGTACATTGTGAAATACTCAACACGTAGTCCTAACATTACTACCTCATTCCATTGCCACTGTTGTTTATAGGTTTATGTTCATATATATATACATATACATATATACTTTTTTTCGTATATATGTTTATACTCATATTGTACATATTGTTAAATATTTATACTACATCTGTTGTTTTTTCTGCTGCCCCCTTATATATATATTTTTTTTTTTTCTTGTTTGTTGTAAATTCGTGTATGTACAGCGAGAGCAAAGTGGAAACCAGAGTCAAATTCCATGTATGCGTACGCATACATGGCCAATAAAGCTGATTCTGATTCTGAACATGTAATGAAGTGACTCATGTATTGTTCTGGTGTTATTCAGTGATTAGTGAGAACAGTCCTGCCTCAGCTGATGTTGGACTTGACCACTTACAGTTTTACAAATGTTGTTCCCTGTCCTCAGGTTTCAATATACTAAAATAGTGTTTATTAAGGAAAAAGGCCGCTTGTTCCTTACATTAAGTGTTCTCAGTGACATGACCCTGGCCCATCTGATGCTGATGACAATGATTAAAGGGTAACTTTGGTGTTGTTCAACCTGAACCCTATTTTCCCATGTTTTTGTGTCTAATGTATTTGAAAGCACTTCCAAGATGCTGTGTTTATGACTCGGGGTGCAAGATCCAATCCAGTCCCGATACCGATACCTGGTCTTTGGGTATCGGCCAATACCGAGTACCGATCCACCAGTGTTTAATGAATACGCTAATTTGGATCATTCTTTTATGTGTAAGGCATGACTTAGATATTGCTTTCCTCACTTAGTAAAAAAAACAAAAAGAAAATACATAAATGTACTGAATTGTTATATTTTTGAATGGTATCCGATTCCAGATCGACCCATTGTCACGATACCCGATTGAGCTATTTGAGTCAGTATCGGACCGACATTAGTATTTGTGCATCTCTATTTATGATTAGTGCATCATTTTCTCTCTAGTTAATTATCTTGTTTTTACTCATCACTTATTTACTACCTGACATAATCCTCTCAACTAAGGTCCACTTGCGAGCTCTTTGTGTTTCAGAGCTTAGGCTACTCTTCTTGGAAAGGTCAGAGGATAAAATGAATCAAAAGTTAATGGACTACAATGTAAATTTTTAGATCCTTTAACAGTTCTGTCCCTAAATATACTTTCCTTTTGTTCAGTCTATCTTTGATGTAGTCACACATGGCGGATAATGACGAATGTCAAAAAATGTAACCTCTCATTACAGTGATGGTTTCAACAGGCCGACACTTACATAACACTAATCACCACCACGGTGACTCTATGAATCAGCTTAAATAACTTCACTGGACATTTGTGAAGCTCTCAGTGCTGGGTTTTATGAGTCTGAGTGAATGTGTTGGTGTTAAGCCATGAAGAGGAGGAAATCCAGGTTTTTTTAATAAACCAGAATCTCAAGAGTCTCTGGTACAAAGGATGCTACAACCTGAATCCCTCACGCAGATTCTCATTTGGTGCAGCTCAAATGTGTGGATTTCAATTCACAAAAGAATCTTGTAGTTTTACATCGTGAAATCTAAATCCCACACTGTGGGTTACACAAAGAAATACACACAAAATAATAAAAACGAAAATTGTGTGGGACATGGCGAAATATGATGGTGACTAACACTGTATCAAAACATAAACCGTTATCATTGTTCACCTTCATTCGTGCTGAGAAGCCCTCCAGCTCCCCTGCCACCCGCAATGTAAATTAAGGTCGTTAGATTTTTCTGCAACTCTATTGCTCCTCTGCACTCAAATCTCATTTGGCCATCGCTCACAGGCTTATCCTACTGTGTGGTAATTTCATTTGATCCCACATGAGCTCGGCATAGTGCTCAATTTGACAGCGCCGGAGAAGGAGATTTTTACAAAGCAAGTGTAGGGGGGGGGGGGTGTTAGAGCGATTTCTGTTGAAATGGAGGAGGGGAGAGTTTGAAGACTAGTGGTGAAACACAGAGGGTAGAGATATAATGAAAGTATGTGTGGGGTGTGTGGAGTGACTGTTTTAATTGGCAGAGAGCCCTGCATTTGGCACTTTTGAGCCACAGTTGGTGGTATATGTAGCTGGTGGCTCTTTTACATTCCCTCTCAATTCCAGTGTTTCCATTAGTCCCCGGCTTTTACTCTCCTCTTCTAACCCGACTCGTGGCACACGACTAACCGAGAAAAGCAGCAGGCTGTCTAAGTGATTTTAGTGGGCGCTGTAGTTGTATTCTTTCTCCAAAATAACTCCCATCATTTTATGCCCTCTCAATTGCCGCAGCTACAAAAAGAGGCGGTGTGTGCAGGATTTGTTTTCCGAAAAACTTGCATTCCCACCTATTCTTGATGCAGGGTGTGTTGGTCAGTTCGTCACACAGTTGTCAGTCCCGTCACGCTGCAACGTTGCGTTGGTCTCTTTTCTGACCAAGCAGAACCCTTACCTGTCCATCACAGAGCTACGAGACCGAGGGGTGAGGAGTGTGGTAGAGGAACCTTGTCATCCAAATACTTTTGGGAGGAAACATAATTGCTGCCCCGTTTATGTTCATCAATAATATTTATACCAACCCAGGACATTTCTTTTTTACTGCACGAAAGTCATAGTTAGGAGGTTGGATGAATGGTTCCACAGTACAGACTGATGTCAACCTTCTACTGCAGTTTTAATGCCAAATTGGAATTATATAATTTAATTTTAATTTATAACCAGAACAATACCTCCCACTTGGCGAAAAGAACTACGGAGGTGTCATGAAAGCAGTCACAAAAAATATTTTTTATTCTTAAATTTTGATTTGTCCCTTTGAGATGCACAGTCTCGCTTTCAAGGGGGTTCTCAGGCACAAAAACATGGAAATTAACTCCCATTCAAACAAAAGATGAATGTATAACAGGTCTCGACAGTGAGGTTTGCCATTGGCATCCTTATGTAGTTGTAGAAATGGGAATCGAGAATCGAGAACCTGTTCTTAACTGGAACCTGTTCCAAATTGTCTGACACACAGAAAATGAATCAGGAATCAATAAGGGCTTTAGAGACAATGGTGAAGCAGAGGAAGTTGTTAGACTGTGGGGTGAGAAGTTCATTAATAACCCGTTAACATCACAAACACACGTGCAAATTGATTCAGTTGACAAAGAACCAGATGGACCTGAACAAAACACAAAAAAGGATTTCGTGAAGTCTTGGGAGGGGAAGTATCCCGGTAACTTAGATGGAAAATTATACTGCAAAGCACCTTGACAAGCGACACATCAAGTTCACTAGTTCACAGTAGCACATCCAACAGAACCAGAAAGCTAGACAAACACTGGAGCTCAAAGCAACCGTTTCACCTGTTAACCTACCACTACAAACATGTAGCAGAATAAGGCAGTACTTAGGCATAGCGGTGCTTTGAGCTCATTGCTTTAAGCTAATTGTTTTGAGCACCATGTTATTTAGAGCTTCATCACCTAATGGGTATTTCATTACTTTTGCAAGTATTTGGTTATAACCATATAACCAAATACTTTATAATTTGACCTGAGGGTCACGCTAGATGTAAAGTCAATACATCATGTGGGGGGACATGCATAATTCATGGCGATCCATCCAATAGCTGTCAAAATATTTCAGTCAAAACCAGAATGGTCTAGCTGGAGAACTCAAGGCTTGGGCTCACCTCCTCCGTCGGACTCTCTCCGGTCCCGAGCTTGGAGAAGGAAGTGACGTCTAAAATTGTGTACGCCAGAGACAATCATTATACGGTAGCATGTGTTTATTAGTTTTAATAAGCCACACAACCTCCACTAATAACAACCTCAATATTTTGATATAACTGTAACTTATAAAGTTGATTTCGATTTTGAGAATAACTTTGAGTATTTGCTATGCTAATGTTGTTAGCAAACTAAGGTTATCGTTAGCTGAAATTCTATAATTTAGCTTATTCCATTTCTTTCTGTTGTGCTAACATTAACGTTAGTTTGCTAACGACATTAGCATTGCAAGCTCACAATAGCTAACTTAGGCAAACTCATAAGGTTAGTACACATAATTTGCTTACGTTATCTAACTTTTTAACTTTTATATTGAAATATTTATTGTTGTATCGTTTAACATAGTGTTGTTGGTGCATGGATGTATCGAATATACACTCAGTAGGCTACTTTAATTGATTAATGATAAGACCCTGAGGCTAGCAATGGCTGTAATCGTCCTTTAATCATGCATGAATGCTCGCAAGTCGGAATAATGGACGTGTTTTCCGTTCTTCATGTCCTGCATTCCATCCACGTGTTGTATAGTTTTCACTTTTAAATTATGTGGTTTTAGTTGAATATTGAAAAAGTCACCGTCCCGTCTCATGTTTTAATTCGACCCTTGACGCTAACCTTTAAGCAAGCTTTGCATTGCCAAAATAAAACAACAAAAATGTTAATCAAGCAAGGTAAGGATATTATAGAGAAACAAATAAAACATGTTGGCATTGAACATTTTGCACTTTCTGTAAAAAACTATTTGGCATTGAAGAGCTGACAGATACCGTATGGTCCAAAATGCAAATACTTATTATGTACTTGTATGTTTTACCAGTGGTTGGCCGTCAGTGGCAGCAAAGCCTTCTCTGCTGGCCTAGACAGAATCACAAAGTTATAGCTATTGTATCATTTAATTATTTTTCATAAATACACTAAATATTTTCCCCATTATCTTATTATCTCATTGCACAGCTACTGTCTTCCTCAGTTGCTCTGCTTCCAGCGCAATTTGTTTTAAGTAGAGCTTTTATCCAATCAGATCTCTAGGTAAAAAAATCTGCACGGAGGCCTCCAGAAATACAAGTGAATCCCTTTGCAGTTTAAGTAAATTGGGATGTTATTGTTAATTGTCATAGTCTTCAACCAATCAGATTTTTAGTTTGACATGTTGGGTGTATTCTTTGACATGTCGGAGCCTTCTAGCTGGCCTACAAGTACGTCAGCATTAACGTGCGGCTTGATTGGTCAGTGGGCTAGCGTCCGCAGAACTTTGTAGTAGTAAGAGTTAAAGTTTAAAGATATGTAAGATGTTTTTACATGACATTACATTTTTTGCATTTTGAAATGTTGGGCGGTGACAATCCCAATATCTGCTGCCTCTGTCGAGCGGACATTTTCAGCCCTCAAACGCATTAAAACGTATTCAAGAAATACAACTGGCGAGGCTCGACTGTCTTCACTGGCGTCCATGAATCGAGAAGGACTTCTTACTGGAACTGAACCGCACCGATGTTCTGTACAACTGTGGCATTCAACTCTTTATTAACAAAGAAAGGAGGATGGACTTTGTCTTTAAATAGTGAACAGCAGCTTTGGTAAGTGAAGTGCTTTTGTTTTTTTACATCTGCAGTAGCGTTACTACTGTGTTAATTTTTCTATCGTGTCGTTTTTATGATATGGTTAATATTGTTCCCTCTGATGTGAATAATATTTGAATGGTGCTCTTGAGTGTGTGGCAGAATGCGTGTTTTAGCGCCGCATGTTTGCTGGAATGTGCAGAGGCCTGTTTATTTCACTTGTCAAATGTTGCAGTGTTATGTGAATATTCGTTTTTTACACAAAACAAATAATAACCCGTAGCTATAATGAGGTTATTAGGAGGTGGTTCAACTGTAGTAGGACAGCACAGAAGGCCCAGGTATAAAATGCATGGCCCGCCACTGTGTTTTATGTTTAGGAGACAGTGATGGGTAGAGAAGGGGAGGAATAGGAAATGGGGAAAAATAAGTAAAAACAAATATTGGGAAATGGGGGAGGGCAGTTGTCAGAGACAGAGGAGGGAAGGAAGAACAAGGCAGAGGAGCTTGGGACGTAAAGAAACTGTCCTCCCAACATTCCCTCTTACAAGCTATCGTTTTGCTTTGAAGTGCAAACACTGCTGTAAAGTGTATGAAAAAAGCCTCAGTAACTGGGGAAGTTTAGTGCCAACTAGACATTGAAGACACTGCTGTTGAAATGTTTTAAGTCTGACATTCATATTTTATTATATTGGCTTTGCTCTCACACCCGGCTAACAGGGGAGCAGTCGGTCCACAGGGCTTCAGCACAAACATTACAACATAGAGGCGTTGTCACTCATCTTCTTCAAGCCCGTCTGCTCTCTTGAGAACCGAGTGCTACTGAGATGTACAGAACATCTTCATAGTAAAGTCAAGGCAGCTAGCTCAGTACAGTACTCTGTGCTGATCCTCCTGAGTCAACAAACTCAACCTCTTTATATACCGCAGCTCCATCTTCTTTAGGCAGCCTTGGAGCTCCTGCAGGAGTGAGGATGTTAATTACTGTAAGGTTAAATATGTGGCTCTGTAACCAAAGTGGAGAAAGTCCACTCTTTGTCATCCTCCATCCTCCGTAGACTTCAGAAGGATGCTGACGAGAGAAGAAGAGATCCAGAGATCCAGAGAGAGATGAGGAGCTGAAGGTTGCACGATGTCTGTGTAATGTTATTCGACACACGAGTAGATTGCCTTTGTCAAACATGAATAGAATGCTTTTTCAAAGATGATGGGATTTAAGTGGAAGTCTTTGGGGAGACAGTAGCCTAAAGAAAAAGAGAGAAGCAACATGTCCGCCAGAGAGGAAGTGGATTCAATCTGGATTCAAGAGTTCATTATTTAGCAACGCTGTTCCAGTTTCATACATTTATTATTTATTACCCTTGACTCATCCCTCCTATGCACACCATATCTAATTATTTAATTGGCATACAAGATTTGTATCTTTGTATTCCCAGGAGAGCTGTCCACTACCTATTGCTTGTCAAATAGAATACATAGAGGAGGTTTTTCTTTTTTTTCTTCATAGCCGTACTCTCTGTTTTTTCTATCAAATGTCTGTTGCCTTTCGTTAAAACGTCTAAAGTCAGCTGTTTTTTGGTTTAATTGCAGGTACAATGTGGACACGAGGAGCTCCAACCTTTCAAAACATGTAAGCAGCCTTTGAGAAATGAATATGTTCCACAATGACATGTAAACTGGTATGGAGGCCTGAAACTACCAAGAGATGGTAAAAAAGAAAATTAAATGAGTCAAAAGGGTCCTGAATAAATAAAACTGTTAGCTGAATAATTGAAATGTAGTTTAAAAAGAAACAAAGCGTCACAGGTTTCCTTAATGTCCAATGCTTTTGTTAAAAAGTACTTATTTTCAGTTGATCAAATAAATTACAAGACTCTTTATTTTACTATTGTACTAATTTCTTACTAGCTTGGTTCATTTAAAATGTTGAACTCCAATATTTTGGTCTTAGTTAATAATGTATCTGTTCCCTTCCCAGCCAAACATCTCCTATTTTCCTCACCACATTTCCAGTTTTCTAATGCCTATATGATAATGAGGTGGGCGTGTCCATGTACGTTCAGGGCAGTGATTGGTTTAGGATATCAGTGTTTTATACATTTTATATGTACTTAGTTATTTTTTGACTCATCTGAAAACCAAGTTTTTTTCAGTAATCAGAATTAAAATGAACTTAAATGAATTGAATTAAATTGAATTTCAAAAGAAAACACAAACTTTGCCAGAGTACCAACAATATAGAAGCTATAAATGAAATGTATTGATTTAGATACAACATGCAGTGCCTGATTACAGCAATAATTAACGTTAATGTAACCCCCCTCCCCCCCTTGATAATTTATTTTTGATATCAACTTGAGATGTTTTCATTGTGTCTTTTCAGCTTTTCCTCTAACTTGTGTCTGCCTTTTCTTACTGCCTACCTACCTGGATGAGCAGAAGGTAGGTTAACATCACGACTCCTTGTTATCTGCTGGACATCGTTAAACATGTTATGTTAGGTTTTAGCATTGGGTTTAACCAACCTTGTCTCCTACAAAATGACATTCCCCTATAACTAAACAGCATTCTCAATTAAGTTTCGAGGGAATTGTATCGTCGTAATCAGCGGTGTCCTGGATTAAAGTTCTGTACTGACTCACCAACCACTCTGACTTCTGCAGACTATGATTAGGAACATATTTGTGATACGTAAAAAAAATGTAATAAAACATAATGCATGTCAATACATTTCCCTTAAAAATGAAATGCCTGATGACCTTTTATGGTGTTTCTACGACTGCTTAACTGGTTTGTATAAGAATGAAGGGAGTTGCACTGTTCCGCAATGAAATAAATGTACACCAATCGTTCAGTGCTTTCCAGTAATGGGAATGATGGACTGATGTTGAGTTGCATGTGTACACTTGGATTCAGTGGCAGTTTTAGTTGGAAAAAGATGGATGGGGGCAATTCATACTTTGCTAAGATGCAATACCAGAAAATGACATGTTTGCTTGAGATCCTGAAAGCCTGATCTTGACAAGGTACCATCCCCCCGAATAACACGCATACTAGGAAGCATGAAAGTATGTTCCCTGACAAGTTAACAGTCAGACATTTTCTCCTGGAGAACCTTCACCATAAATCTGATTATTTTTTTTACCAGAGTTTTGGTTTATAACAATATCCCGGGGCTTTGCTGAATTGACCCGATTGACCCATTGCCTCTAGCTGGACTGTATTGTGTAGTATTAACTATGTGTTCCTCTCCTCTGTAAAGGACTTCTTGGGTCAGATGTTCTGTACGTTGGGGGAGATCATCGGCTCCACTGGCAGCAGGCTGGAAAGGACTCTCTCGTAAGTACAGCATTGACACAATGTGACCAGATATCAGAGAAGCCCCCAGGGTTCTCTGTGAAGATTGTGATCTTTACAAAAAACATTAAAAAACACATAATTTTTGTATTAACATTCCCAACGTTTGGTATAAAATAAATCTTGTGGAATCCATGTAGTGAAACAGTGTTCAAGGGTCAAACTGGACAATTTCAAGATTCAAGGACTTGTTGTTTTCAACACTGACAGCCGTTAGAAACAGCTATGTGTGTTTGGTGATGGAGAAGGCAGTCTTCTGGAACACATCACTGTGTGATCACACCGTTTACAGTTGAGATCATTCTGCTCAATATTTATTCATTGCCTGTCAAATTCAAATCAAAAATCGAATTTGAATTGTATTTGTAGAATAAAACATTAATGTATTCATACCTTAAAGGCCACGGCAAAATTGCATTGAAGGCCCACACAGCAATCACTTTGACATGTTTTGGTACCACACTATTTTCAACATTCGCTCACAAGACGGACACATCCCGCTACAGAACTAGGCTTTAGTCGTTTTGTACATTGACAGTTGAAGGTGTGACCGACGTTTTGATTTTCCTACGCCGATATTAATGCTAGTTTATTGAACTTACTACCAGAACTAAGACGTAGAAATAATCTAAAGAATCATTTGGAGATGTTTCTGGTGGAGCGGCGTGTCGACCTGCTGAGGTCCGTTAATCATTGTAAATCTTTTGTCTCTCGTTTGTCTTTGTCTCTTTTTGATGGATCTGATTCCCCACATCTCTGTTTTTCATGTGCCTGCTCACCAGAACTTTGCTCTGTGCTCCATAAGAGTACATGACATTATGGATAGGTTTGTAGACCTTTTGAATGTCATTATTTTGGTTTAAAGCTTTGATTGAGGTTTTCGAATGAAACTATGAATTTGTAATCATCATTTTTTCAATACATTAAGAGAGAAATATAAAGAGATGAGCGTCGCTCGCGGTGTGTTTGAAAGAGAGAGTGATAGAGAAGGGAAGAGGTGGACTATTGCACGCAATGTTTCTGTAAGTTATTAATAATAATGTGAATGTCAACATTATTCGATACAGCCCTAGTCATGCATATGATTTGGATTGTGGTATTAAAGACAAGATAATAGCCTTAAATGGAACATGACGCTGTAATAGTGTCGCACTAAGCACAGACACAGACTTTTCAAGCCGTCGCTTGAATAGAGGACAAATTGCTGTTAAATAGGTATTTCAAAATGTTTAGATATTTCAAATAAATGCACAATCTTTTTAAATGTTTATTCACTTGCAAAAAGCTTCCATCATTCCAAAGCTCTTTCAGATAGTGAGCCACGTCGCCAACCCCACGATTGGTTGATATGAAAGGAGATAACCCCATACTGCACATTTACTACACGTCTTCTGTCTCTACGGCGAGTCGGCTGCCAAAGATCTGTCCAGTTCGAACACACAGTGGTTTCCAGACCGAACACAGGACCTATATCTGATAAAAGACATTTTCCGTTCAACTACTTGTGGATGCACATTAACACACACTGGATCTAACAGCAGGTGAGGGAGTTGTGTGCGGAGCCAACAGTCTTCTGCTAAACTCTACGTCCGCCCACTTTTTAATGGTCCAATCAAATTCGAAGGAGTTGATTTAAACCCCTGTTGTAACTGTACACCGCTCAAATATTCAGTTTCACTGTGAAATACGTCACAACTTCCCTTTCACTGGGACTTTAACCACTTAGCATATTTCTTTTTGTTAATTGTTTCTTCAAAGTTTAATAATTATCTGGAAATCCGCAGGTCAGTGTAAAACTGCTTGCTTCTTTCATTCTGAGTGATAAACAGAATGTAAGAAGTCAGCTAATATTAATGAAAAAATTGAATATATTATTATATTGACTTTTAGATTCATAAAAACATGTAACAGATGTACAAATGTACAAATAACATATGTATCTGTTTGTATGTATACATGCAATTTCATGGCAGTTTCATGACACCTAAGATATATTACTTAAAATGAAAGTCCTCTGGGGACCATCAATGTCTGTACAAAACCTAATGGCAATCCAATAGTTGTTGAAACAATGTAACTTGAAATACATAATGGCGGATGGTATAATACTCCTCATGTAAGTCCCAAAAGAAATGTTTACTCACCAAGTAAAGCTGCGACTTGGATGATACACTTACAAACTGGAGTATAAAAACACACGTTAGTCATATTGTGGGCCATCACATGCAATAATTGCACTCTGGTGAGAGAACACTTTTAAACGTATGAACTCATCTGCTTGGTAACCAAAACATAATTTTATTTTTCAGTTGGTTCTTTAACAATGTTTGTAATAAACATTGTGTTTTGGTTAGCCACCTATTCCAATGTTGAAAGTAGGGCTGTTGCAGTAATTTGTTGGGTTGATACCATTTGTAACACAGATTTGGAGATACATTTAACAATTGATAAAGTCCCTCCAAAATACCACATTAAGACACCAAGACCTTTAGAAACTCCATAGAAAAATCCATACTGTGATTTTGTGTCTGAAACTTTTGACAGTTGAAGATTTCTGCAAGAATAGCATTTTTTTGGACAATTGGATGGTGAGCACTACTGTTCTAGAAATGGCACAGAACCCCTTTACTGTCAATATAGCCAACCATCCTCTGAATGCTCTAGGTCTCTAGTTTGTGGGTGTGATTATCCTAGAGGTCATGACAGATCAATTTACACAGTCTCACTATGTTTAAAGACTTTCTATGAGGACTGCCATCATCCCACATAAATACAACTAAACTCATTGGATCCACAAGAGTCTCAGTTTTCCAGTCAAACTCAATTTAAGCAATTCCAAGAATGTTTAGGGACCCAAGTTGCCCCAGGCTGCATGTGATTATGATAAAGTGGGCGTGTCTGTAAAGGGGAGACTCATGGGTACCACAGAACCCATTTTTATTCACATATTTTGAGGTGAGAGGTCAAGGGACCCCTGTGAATATGGCCATGCCAGTTTTTCCCCTCGCCAAACTTTGAAGCATTGAAAGCATCCCCTTCCCGACAAGCTAGCACGACCTGGTTGGTATTCCTTAGGTCATCTGGTTTCATATGATACCAACGACGAGCTTGACACTCATGGCATTGTGTGCTGCTACAATACCTACTACCACTGTAAAAAATGGGATCCAGTCCCGATGGAGTGTCACCTGTCTGCTCGTGATCGATCGGTCATCATCACCTCGGCTGTTGACAGCAGGTCTGACAGAGCGACAGCTTCCCTTCCCACCGAGGAGAGAGCAGCGCAGCGAGCGGTGCGTTTGCCCGAGGCTAACAACGTGACACGAGACGAAGCTGCTATTTCACCAAGCCTCTTGATTATGTGCTTTTTTTAGAGCCTGGAGGGCTTCTACATGTTCTGCTCTATTATTAGACGGTCATTGTGTCAGCTGAGCAGCCTGCATGTGTGCGTGTTAGAAGCATGCTGATTTTGTTTTTGAGGAACAGGTAGACACGCCCAACACACCCACAATATCCCAAAACGAACCTCTAATCTAATGCCACCCCTTATGCCAGGTGGAACTCTTGCTTTAAACTGATGAGAGATTCTCTTTTGTCTCATATTTTTGATTTATTGGAGACGTGGATGAGGACCAAAGTGAAAGTATATATCCCATGTCACACTGCATATTAAAATAAATGATTGGAAAAAACCCACCGCTAAAATGAAAACATAAACAACGGCAACAGTGAAAGGAAAACTCCTTTTCAGAGTCATGAAACACACACACTTAATGATCAGCCACCTATGAATCATATTCCCAGTCCGAGACCCTCGTTTGTTTGTCAAAGCCAATCGGTGCTGCTACTCCCGCGCTGTCATTTATATTTGTCGGAGCCTGCAGGAGCATCTCCTAATTCAGACAGCTGGTCAATGGGCAGGGAGAGGCTCTGATGCCCTTGGATGCCAGTGCTGGGTTCTAGCAACTTTGTTGTGTACGTGTGGGGGGAGGATAGCTGGCTGGGTCCCATCAAGTGAAGCTATAGGAGGGACGTGGGTTGCGTTACTAAGAAGCAGGAGGATGTTGATTACATGACGGAAGTTTGACTCACATGATAAACCTGACAGATACGTTAAAGCAGCTACAGTGTTCACATCGAACCAACACGTTTTCACTCTTAATTCCTAAAATACCGCCGCTTGGTCAGTGGTCCTTAGCATCTGATACCGACACACCGAGGTGCTCTTTAGTGTCTCAATGAGACTTACCAGGCTTTCAACAAACTCCAATGTAAAACCCATCTGCGTCACTATTAGACGTTCACCAGGGTTGGGAGGGTAACTTGAAAAACCTATTCTTAATCAGTAACTAATTACCTGTTAAAAACTATGGTCAGTATAGTCCAAGTATTACGATTAATGAAGCAACTTGTTTAGTTTGCGTTGAGTTTTGTTTTAGGCAGTATGATGTTTGGGGATGTGCTGCACATCACCAGTGCCTGTGAGTGAGTAGAAGTTCCTCTATCGTTGTTGTTGCCATAGCATGAGGATAACTTACAAAAATGTAGGCAGACTTAGAAGTGGGAATATATGATGGTTTGTTTTGTTAAGTACAAGAATAAAATCACAAGTGGAATCACGTCCCAGCGTCCAGCTGCCACATAATTAGCTTCATGCACATTTGAACCACTTTTTTCCACAATTGGAAGGCATAAGTTGCACTGGACTGTGTTGCCCTTTCCTGCTTTACATACTAATTAATGGGGAAGTTTCAACCCAGTGAAGCATTTTTTCTCATCCGACTGATAAGATCTTATCATAAGATCTTCACATGCACAGACCTGCATCTGCGCGGATGAGGGCCTTGACTTTGATTCGTATTTACACAAGCTCTCAGTGATGGAGCACACGACACATCAATTTCAGCTCGACATCAGAATGCCTGCGGAAGTTATAAAAGTCTATTGATCCTCTTTTAATGACAGACGGGTTTCCGAGGCAACTGAGAGCATTGAGTGTACACTGCGCTCCGCACTGCTGAAAAATCCAGCTGGGTGAGCCGTCTCTTCCACGCCTGTATTCTCCTGTGCTCAAGATGACATCAGGAGCACGGCGAGGATCTATTTTCAGACGCTGGGCGGGGAGAGGAAGAGAGCCCCGTGGCATTTAGCGCGGGGAGGACAGGATTACGAAGGGAAACCCACCTCGAGTACCAAGTCACGACTCACGCTCTTGTGTTTAGGCAGCTGAAGCGCTCGCAGGCTGAAATGTGGGTCGGTAACAGCAATCACCCACCTGCTGACCTAAACTGAACCGCCTCCTGCGCTTTGGTGATGCACTCCACAGTCTAGTTCTGCACAAAGTAGTGAGGCTGCTGTGGCACTTGACACTTGGCCGAGACTCACTGGAAATAGGCTTGTTAAAGGTTAAGTAAGCAGGGTATTTAGGATTTCCAAACAGACCATAATATATCTGCATTGGGTTGACATGGTTGTTGACGAACACTTACGAAATGACTTGAATTCTGAGACACTCCTTTGTTTTGTAATACATCGACTGAACAGAGCAGAACTATTAAAGTACGGAGGAGTGTTTGTTGAAGTGCGTGATGTGGAATCACTCACGTCACTCATGTACGTTGCCTGAATGTGCAGATCATGGTGAGATACTGGATAAGTGAGGTTTATCGTGAAATTCCAACAAACCAGTTTAGGCTGATTATCATCTAGATTTTATGTCATATTGAATCCATAAATTGTTAACTGCTGCATAAGGACGGCGATCAGCGCAATTTTCAGTAACCAAGATCCTTGGGAGGCTGACTGCTCAGATAATATTTCCGGTAATATACAATAATAGAAATGATGAGAAAATGAAAGCCCTTGATAGCTTTCAAGATGTAGCATTGCAGTCCTACTGCATATCACTCTTTGACTTTTTTCTATTCCATGCATCCTTCTTCCTGGTCAAAACCCGCTGCACACATTACCCACAATGCAACTCGACTGCCAATAGTTAGGTCGGACATTCGGGTGTGTTATGCTAGTAGCCTACAGAGGTCTGGTAAGATCACTTCTTTCTAACTCCACACCTCCAGATCTTTTTTCTTTTCAAATTTGTCGTCTTCAGACCCAACTTCCTCCTTGAAGACCTTTATCAGACCTCACACAGCTGCCTCTGAAGACACTTGAAAGCTTAAGACAACTTCAGTTGTTTTTATTTAAATTGTGACGACTTAAAAAATGTTTGCAAAGAAATATCCTTAACTATTATTTATAAAGACTTGAACATTCAGAAACTCTGCTAATTTGCTTCATCAGGTGTGTGTGGTTTGATTTGATGGTGACCAGATCACCTCACCAAACCACCCCAGTACAACCATCGGCAGATTTTATTGAAGTACTGCAGGATCCAGCAAGAAAATGACAAACTCATTTTCATGTGAAATGAAAAACTGATCAAGCTCTCGCTGAAAGATGTAAAATACCCCAAAGCTTACTGTAGGAAGTGGATTGAGAAAATATTTTTTTCTGGCCTTTGATGAGGTTTTTAAAGTGTACTGAGATGGTACGTGTAAAACCCATTTTCAGCTGGAGTATTTTCTATAGGATTTTGAATCATGTACAAATGAACATTCGTTTCACATTCAAAAGAAAAAGATAGAATCTTTGATGAGAAGCCCAATGGAAAGTTTAATTTCACTGTTGCTATTTTTACTGTACCGCCCGCCGACATCAAGAGATGTCTCAGAGAGCCATGACCTGCAATGATTGAATGGTATCCATAGCAACCAGCGTCATCGGGTCCGCCAGCAAAGCAGGTGACTGTGAACACAGAAGAAGGGCACTCCTGATACTATGGAGGGCCAGTGAAATACTCGGGTTGCTTGTCCTTCCCTGTTTAATTATTTCAGTGTTTAGCATAAAGTGACTCTTTGTCAGGCATCTCCCGAACTGGGACCTTCACAGGGTCGGCTCAGATTAAATATACAAATTATTGGCTGAGATTTTCTCTTCCTGCCGCTGACCTATATACATACAAGGAGAAGTCTTTTTTGCTCCGTAACTGATTTTGTTTCCTCCTTCTCTCTTTTTAATGACACCACATGCAACTGGGGCTTCGCTGCTCCCCAACAACTCCCCCTCTGCTGTCTCACACGTCACATTGGTCCGAATATGGCGAGGAGAGATCCAAGCCTGTCCCCGTGGTTCGTGTCAACGCTGCAGCCAGTGGCGGGCCGTACATTTTATACCTGGGCCTTCTGTGCTGTCCTACTACACTTGAGCCAGCTCCTAATAAGCTCATTATGACGCCACAGCTACGGTTGTTTGTTTCTAGGGGTGTAACAATACACGTATTCGTATTAAACCGTTCGGTACGAGGCTTACGAACCGAACAATACGAAAATGCAGAAGCTTAAATTGTGGGAAATATAATGTTTTCGGTGGACTGCGCTCACGTAACAGACAACGGGCTGTGTGACCTTTTGAACCCGGGAACAATAACAAAAAACAGCTGAAGCACCGCACGTGTGTTCAGGGAGGCTAAGCTAAACTAGCTTAGCGGGGAAACAACAACAGCAGCACACAATCTACGAACTCTCCCCGCAGCGTTTAGTTGTTCCCTACTGATTCAAACAGGGCTAAAGCAATCGCCACACAATCCCCATTTCTCCAGACCATAAGTCTTACTTTGTAAAAGAAAACAACAGCCCGAACAGATTCAATTGTCTGGACAATAACCCCGCACATGACGGGATGCTTCGTAATTAACGGACAATGCATATAGTCCAAATCAATGTAATTAACATAATGACAAGAACAAACTCACAAGAACCAGTCACATATATATGACAACAAAGCAACAAATCAATCCAGCAACACTGCAGCGCTAGAGCACGAGCCATTCATATTACTCATAAAAAACGACACGATAGACAAATGAACACAGTAGTAACGCTACTATGTAAAAAAACAAAAGCTGCCTTCACTTAAAGACAAAGTCCATCCTCCTTTCTTTGTTAACAAACTCAGTAACTCCCAAATCCATTTCTCCTCCTCCTTCAGCCATTGAGTGTTGAACAAAGCTAGGTAAAAAAAAAAAAAAAAAGAATCTACACCAAGCAAAACGCTAAAAACGTCATAACTTCTCTTACATATGTTTCAACCTGAACTCTTACTAAACACTAAGATCTGCTAGCTAGCTTTCTGTTTGACAAAAGTCACGCTGGCCCACTGGCCAATCACGGCGCACGTTAATGCAGACGTACTTAGGAGGCTACCTCGGTGCCAGTGGCACGTCAAAGAATACGCCCAACATGTCAAACTAAAGATCTGATTGGTTGAAGACTATGACAATCAACAATATCGTCCCCATATACTTAAACTGCAAAGGCTCTCTAGCGGTCATCGGGCCTCTCTCTTACATAGAGACATAGGGGCTGAATCTGATTAGATAAAAGCTCTCCTTAAAACAAGCTGTGCTGGAAGCAGCGCTGCAGGCTGGAAGCAGAGCAACAGAGGAAGACAGTAGTTGTGCAATGACAAAATAAGCTAATGGGGAAAAAAATTATAATACATGTAGTGTATTTGTGAAAAATTATTAAATTATAAAATAGCTATAACTTTGTGATTCTGTTTAGACCAGCAGAATCAGAATCCGCTTTATTGGCCATGTATGCGTGCGAGAGAAGGCTTAGCTGGCACTGACGGCCCACCCCTGGCTGCAGCAAGTCATCTGCCCTCAGATGTGAAGGAGTGAATGGTGGAGGGGAGGGTGACGGGAGGACTTTTTAGTCCCTCTGAGCCGTAGTTGATTGATTTTTGCTCTCTGCCCTCCTGAGCTGTGGGGTCTGGCTCTGCCGATATCGGTTGACACACAGCACCCTTCAATTGATTCCACTTTGCTCTTCAAATGCAGTTTCTGACACAGTTGTGCCATTAATCTCAGCAAAACCACTTCACATAGTATAGTCATCCGAGGTTTGACAAAATTACTATTAATGAGCTGCCCACATATCAGCTGGCACACTCTCCGATTTAAATCGCTTTCTATTGGCAGTCCATCTAATTAAATATTAAAGAGCCATATGTAGATGGATGCTTGATGTTTTTCCCATCCAGCGTGCCACTGATACAGCAAACTGGCATGAGCTCAGCTCTTTGATCAGTCCCTACCACTCCTGCCTGTTAACAGAAACCTTGCATTAATTTGTCACTTCGCTCCATGGCACCGCTGTTTTTGGCCCACCCCGTATTTAACATCAGCTCATCTGACACCAACCTGACGATTTCTTTCCCTCGGAAAGCTTCTGATTGCAATCTAAAAGTCACATCAAAGCGCCCGTTTTGCCTTTGATATGTTGGATGAGTTTCGACAGAGCAGGAAGTTTGTGTTTTGATGTGACTGTCGTCTGTGTGTCCTTGTGCCGTTCTGACTCGTATTTAGACTCGGTATGGGGAGTATGTGGTAAATCCTCAGCCAGAGCTGTAGCTTGTGATGGAGCAACATCACACGTTCATGGGAAGATGAGCTTTGAATTAAGCCCTCCTGGCAGCAGGTTGTGTGGGAAATGGTTTCAGGGTGACGGTGAAGTCTGTTTCCGGGTTTCTCCCCTCTCTACCACAGTCTGTAGCTCGTCAGTGTGCTATATTTTCCTGCTGCTATGTAATCGCAGACTGATCTAAACTAGGGGTGTCACGGCACACAGAATTCCCAGTTGGGTATGTACCTCGGTTTTTGGGTCAGGGTTCCGTATTTGTCCGGCACAATAGGAAAACAAGGAAAATGGAGAAAAACTTTTTTTGTTGATTTATTTTGAAAATGATTAACATTCAACAGTTGCTCATTGGCCATGATTGTTACTTTAACAGTTAAGGCACTTAAATATTGTTTAAAAAAATACAATGGTGTGCTTCCAAAACTTGGGCTCCAGAATTTCTGTGTGGGAGTAGTAGACATAAACCGCTGTTTGGGTCACAAGGGTACCCAATGGATGGCGCATACCGAACTTCCTGTACAGAACGGTTCAATACCAATACACGTATTGTTACACCCCTAATCTAAACATAGAGCTTAACATTCAGGCCCTGATTAACCCGCAAGGAGGCCCTATGGCAGAAATGAGGACACACGTATTCCCCCAATCCATTTTCCCCAGAACCTAACCAACAGATACTCCGACACTGGAACACTACTTGCACCAAGTTTTCTGTGTGACTCCCAAGAAAAAACGACAGCATCAGTCTTCACAGCAAACGCCCCAAAATGACATATGTTTACATTCAAGCAATCAAAACACGTGTAGTGAGGAGGTTGGGGTGGGTGGGTGGGTTAAAAGTTTTTTAGCCGAAACCTAAAGTTAATTTGTTTCCATGGATGCTTGGCACTAGAAATGAGGCCTTTTTTGTCTGTATCTGTCATCTTGGAGGCAAGGGCATACAAAATCCCAGAGCCTACAATAATAGTCTTGTCGTCCACTAAATCCCTTTTTTATGCTTCCGTGCCAGGGACAGCCGTGACCGGAGGCATTATGTTTTTGGGTTTTCCATCCATTTGTGATAGCTCAGGAATGCCTCGAGATATTTTCTTCCAATTTGGCACAAACATCGACCTGGACTCGAGGAAGAACTGATTCGATTTTGGTGGTCAAAGGTCAACCTCACTGTGACCTCACGCCCATCACATTCTTGTGAAAGCGATGTCTCAAGAACGCCCCGGAGGTATTTCTTCAAATTTGCCACAAACATCCTCTAGAACTAAAAGATGATGCTCTCCTTTCAGCCCCTCCTTGTTGGATCCCAGCTATCCCACAATGCCTTGAGAAGCGATTCACCGAACATTCCATAGAAAGTAAATTAGAGCATGGAGAATAGAGGGTCTGTAGCAGCACACTCACTGAGTCTATATTTGCTTTTGTGGTTTCCATTAGGGAGTAAAATTATGTGAAATACTTTCCTATGGACATGTTATTCCTCTATCTGTTTCCATAACTCCCGGCCCATCAATAGGTCACTGTGCCACCATAACTTGCTACGCCCCGGCCTATCTATTTATTTCATATATGCGTGATTAAATCTCCTCCAGTGCAGAGGATAGAGTCACGTTCCCAAAATAAATGATATCCAGCAAACATCAATTTACAGCAGGAACAAGCTGTCGAGGAGCTTTATTGAGATGTACGAGCTGGGGGGTTCTGAGCTAAATCAGTTGAGGAGGAAGGTGACAGCATACCCCATCACCACCACCCAATTGCCCCCCCTCCTGCCAAAACACAAGCCTGATGTTGTCAACAGTGCTTTGTTCTAACAGAGTCTTTTTCATTTCCATTCTCATCTTTTAGTTTAGACGGAAGCTGACCGGTTCAATAAATGTAATTTTGGTTGCATTCAGCCCTTTCATGTAGATTATGGTTAAAAATTAAACAATGCAGAGCCGGACCGGAGCCGTTCAGAAAGTTATTACACTGACTGACTGTGACAGACAAAACAGTTAAATCACTGCTGGGTACAATAGTCTGACTCAAAATGTCTGGGATGTTCGTTGCCGACTGGTATTTTGTTCTTAGCTGCGTTGTCCTCGCTCCCTCCGCTCTCAGCCTCAGAGACGTGCAGAGCGGCAACGTAGAGACTCTCTGCCTCTTAAGTTCTGTAATTACGTTCCACATCTTGATCTCCTCTTAGCCCTGATAAGATTAAGATTTAGATGAAATATGTTGTGGCTCCCCCTCATTCACATCTCCCTCCCTCTGAGCATTTTCTAAATCTCATCACTGACCGCTGGCTTTAGCCCTCTTAATTAAACCATGCTCTCTCTGCAATTAGGAAACCTTGGATATATCAATTTGGATGAAACTTTAATTTCTTGCTCTCTGGTCTCTGTAACAAATCTGAGCTGAAATAGCTCTAGATCACTTAAACTTCTAATGACAGACTGAGTGCAATACAGCACAACAGGGGCGTTTCTAGGATTCAAAGAAAGGGGGGGCTTAGCCCCAAGGGGAGTGGCATGTTTGCGCAGCAATTCTTTTTGGGGCCCATTTGGGGCCCATTTGGGGCCGCAGATATCCATTGTTTCAGACAGTTCATAGATTGGTTCAATATAATCCTGGCTGTTGTTGACGAGAGACGTTACTTGGCAGAGTGAGAAAGCCAGCGCAGCAGCCTCCCCAAAGTCCTAGTGCCCGGGGTTTAAATTGTTAAGTATGATGATAGGCTATTGGATTGTAATTTAAAGGGGGAGAAAACATACAAACCAGAACGCACGCACATATGTAGCATGTTAGAGTTATAAATAACTTGTCCATGTGAGAAACAATAGTTTAATTTAATGACATCACCAAAATAAAAATAAAAATAAAAATATATATATATTTTTTTTAAAGCCAAATTATTTGGGGGGGCTGAAGAACATTTTAGGGGGGCTTCAGCCTAACGATGCCCCTGCAGCACAATAAAGTGTGTCCCTCAGACACCCAACTGCAGTGTGCACCATTTAGGACAAAACTTAATTTTGAATGATGTCTTTGCACATAAATAATAAAGCACAGGAAACAAGAGAGAAAAGTGGATGCAAACTGCGGAGGTGAGAAGAGGAGAGCCAATGAGTTTTAAAACCTTTAAGACCTTACAAGAACCTACAGATCATAAGCCCCGCCCATTTCCAACCAGTGCTCCAATCACAAGATGAACAGCCTGACAACTTTTGCAAGCACTGATTTGATTATGATAGGACTTGAAGATGGCGCCCATTCGTTTGAATGAATATTTACCCAGCATACACCACAAACGTTTCTCTCTTCCTGGTTTGCTCCCATTCCATACGTTGCACATTGTACAGAGAGTTTTCACTTACAAACCGTACAACTGTTAAACCTGCATGGTTTGTTAAACATTCATAATAAATGATTTTGTTGACTGTTCTAGGTGTCCTGTCTACAGTTTAAAGTTCCTGTGAAACAGAGTGCTATTTGATTCGGCATATTTACGAGTTGTCTGTAAAAACAGTAAGTTAGGGAGGGACTTGTCAATGATATTGATTGGCATCTACAGGAGCCCCCCTTGCCAGGTTTTAGATTCACGGTATTTACTACAGACCTGCCAACCTGTACACGTTCAGCATAGCAGGCACTCATTTTGACAACGTACGCTGGTACGGTTGGTTACTTTAAAAAAGAGGCTCGCTGTCAGAGCCGAGATCCGAACCCAGCAGTGCTGCTGGTGAAGGAGAGAGCCCGCGATGGAGCATATGCATCCCAATGTTACTGACTAGATTAAAAGAGTTTAAATGGATTGAGTGAGTGCAGGAAGACACTTTTTATCGTATTGCTCTAAAATATCATTAAGAATACCTACAAAACTATGTTTTTGTCTTTGTTGGGCCAAATCATAGACTGTATACAAGAAGTGGACGTAGTCATCGTGACGTCACCCATTGGTTTGTGGACTGCCGTTTTGAAGTCTTGAGTTTGGCGATTTTGCCGTCGCCATCTTGGATTATGTCTGTCGCCATCTTGACTTTTTGCAGCCAACGAACGGAAGTGACCATATTTGGACTGTGGAGGAATGACGTAGAGACACTGTATACATCTCTGGTAGTGGCAGCGACCTCCTGTCAATCACAGTAGCCCCGCCCTAAAGCGTACTCTGCTTTCTGGTCTATTAGACTCTAAATGGACCATCGTTTACTAAATGAACATCATGCTGTATTGAAGAAGACTTGAAACTAGAGATTGAGACCATAAACATTAATGTTTACAATGTTTACTGAGGTAATAAATCAAGAGAGAAGTAGAGTCATTTTCTCAGACTTCTTTTTGCAACCAGAGGAGTCACCCCCTGCTGGTCAGTAGAGAGAATACAAGTTCAAGACACTTCCGCATTGGCTTCACTCGGCAGAACCGGAGGTTGCCACCTGGGCCAGATAAGGGCGTACAAGTGACAACCAGTGCAAAACATATGTGATAAAACACCGTCAACATCTATTTTGATTTTACTTTACTTTAAAAGTTGTCTCTTATGACAGTCTATGAATAGCATTTAATTTAATAAAACTTAATTCAGTAAAAACAGGAAATTATGAAAGTAGTGTGGCAGTAGTTAGATGAAATAAACTCACATTTAATTGAAACATATGTAGCTCAGTGTTTTTTTCAAGGATGTTTAAGGTCAATTCATTGCATTTAGATAATGGATATGTATTGACATACATACATATATATATGTATTAAGCCGGGCCTGATTCGTCCAGACAAACAGCGTGCACCTTATAATCTCTAGAGAACATTTGTAGTAGACTGTGTCGTGTATTTTACACCTCTCAGTGATTCTGTCATGCCTTTTTCCTCCCGACCTTTCTCCTATAAGCAGACCTTTTGGCACATCCAATGCTCAGACACTGAACATAATTTCTACAGAGGGGTGTTTGATCTTTGTCCAAATATATAATTAGCTGGAGATGCTATAGCGCGCCACCCACTGTTTCCTTCACACCCGTGCTGTGAGGAGACGCTGGCAAAGAAAACGGATCCATTTCCACCGGCGGGCCCTGCTCCGGCTGGTTTCGGCGACGGCAGAGATCTCGAGGGCTTCTTGAGGGTTTTCGTGGGGAGGCTTTTTGCCGGCTCGGGCTATTTATAGCGGCATTTACCCTGCAGGTGATCAGCATATTTTATTAAGGCTCACTCACTGACTGGCTGGGTGGCACTGAGGCTGAATGTTCCCTTGTATCATCGCTGCATCCTCGTATCTTCAGTTTGGATGATATTCATCCTGTTGTCATTCACGAGGCATATAGGACAACAGTTAAAGTTCACCAAGTAAAAAACAATCCATCCATTTTTCCACTTTCTATCCGGGTCATAGTACAGCAGAGCAGCTCAATTGTCAGCTCCTGCCTGAGGATTCCCAGGCCAGATAAGGTACATCGCTCTACTGTGTTCTGGGTCTTTCTCGGAGTCGTCCTACAAGTTGCACCCTGATTAGATGCCTGAGCCATCAATGCAAATGCGATTCAAGCAAATTAATTATAGCAGTGCTTTTCAAAAAATACTGGGATTTTTAGGATTTGTCCTGGGATATGTCCATGTCCATTACAGACCACAAATGATGTATATCCTAATGAGGAGTACCGTGAATATCTTATTCCCCAGCTCCCCTTGTAATGTTATCCTCTCCTGATGGGACTTTAACCTTGTTTATTTCTATTTGCTGATTTTTACGAGGTTAGAGTTTACCGTGTCCACGCATTACTGATTACTCATTAAAGGATATGTCTGATGTTATTCTATATTTCTATTGTTGTCAACATATCCCAAGGAAAGGAAAAACCGTCAATGTGTTAATCCACATCTAAAATATTTTCTAAATTCCCCACTCTTTATGTGGCTCATTGGGTCCAATTGAAGATTTTTTTTCTCTTCAATAGGTCCTGTAATTTCAACAGGTGGCAAATGTAGTTTTTAGCAGGAGGAAACAGTGCATTTGTTGGGCAGTATTTTCAGCGGTGGATTCATCCACATTTGGTGCTGTATTGAGTGTTTGTTGCAGCAGCAGGACGGCGTCTGTGGGATCGGGGCGAAATAAATGATAAGGATCATGTCAACCCAACAGTGTGGCTTACTGATGTGTTTTTAATATTTTTGGACAACGATGGAGCTCTATGTCAGGCTTTGATGCACCTATCACGGTTGGTTTGGGTCTTTTCATGTGAAAATATAAAACATCAGCAGACTTATCTGTTAAGGACCATCTACCTTAACATACGATGGATGGTGGCTCACAGTCTCTCAGCTTGTTCCCATTCATCAAACCTCAACATTCAGTTTTTCCCTCCTGTCAGTCATACTGTAGTCTGGCCTCGTGGCATGTTTGCCAGGCTGCCACAACGCCATTATGACTACACCTCCAGACAGCGTGGGTGGTTAAGTGGGTGCCATGACATTCCCTTTGTGTGTGTGCTCCCATGGAATCGGTGTGTTTCCGTCCCTGAAACATTAAGAGGGATTCGTCATCAGAAGAAGAACAAAAGATTGAGAGCAAAGTTTTCAGTATCGAAGGAAGACTATTTGTGGAGGTAGTTTTAGAAAAGGGAATGCAAATCATTTTTAGAGAGAAAAGGGAGAGAGCTGGAAGGCCTTCAAGAGTCTACTTTGCCAAGTAAAGTAATCTTTCTCTTCCTCTCAGGCTCTCTCTCTCTCTATACCTACACCAGGACAAAAGGTACCTTGCTAAGTGGAAAGCCTTTGAATGTTTTCTCTAATCACACAGACGCCGTGCACGGCTTTATGTCTTCTCTCTGTTTTTATCTCCGATGTATTCCTCGCCGACGGCTGGTGTAAAGGGCAAAACATAATTTCTTGTTTGTGACTAAGACCATATGCTGACTAGAAATAGCTTGTGATCCCACACAGGTGGCCATTAGGATTCAGGGAAAATATGAAAGAGAGCTGTTAGCAGTGATGTGAGGACGGGTAATCCCATCGCTCCACTCCCTCTTTACAGTGTACTGAGAGTAGCAACAAGTCCAACTCATCAACAACGGTGGGTTGCTTAAAGTCATGTAATCTTCATGTTTGTGCCTGTGATCCCAAACACGTCCTCATACCTAAACGACAGAAGAAGTCGTTTGCCAAAGACTCCGGAAACGACATGTATGACCGCTGGAGAGTACCAGCGACGGGCATGTTGTGAAACAGTCGCGGTTGTAATGGCAGGGTTAACATTGTGAATTGAAAAAGATCATGTTTTGGGTTTCAAATAATAACGTTTGTTACGTAACTTAGGGGTACGGTTAAGGTTAGGGGTTAGTAAGATAACTTACTTGGTTTTACATGGAACACAAACGGCTGTGTCCTGGGAGAAAGTCCTGTGTTTGTCACGCTATGTACGTGACGTGAGTTAAAGATCCAGTTCAAAACTACTTCTTCATGAGTGTAAAGTCACCTGAAAGAATCATCGTGTTTCTGTTAGCTTAGAATGAGCCCTTCATATAGGGAGCAGGTCGTTGCACCGCCATGTTTCTGCAGGAGCCCAGAACGGACAGACCAAACACTGGCTCAAGAGAGAGTTTTTATGTACCCGAAGGCATCGTAGTTGGTCTGTAAGTTCTACGTTGTTTGACCATTCGCCCAGATCTCCCCTCTATGTGGACTTTGTCAACTCTTTATACTACGTCACCTGACTTCCTCCTTTGCTCCCGTCATAATCACTAAGGCCACTAGAGACGACCTATACGGCTGTCTGTCTGGGAGGACGGTCTGTGGAATCCAGCTCACAGGACACTGTGAGAGATAGGGTTAGGGTTAGTTAGGGTTATTTATTAAACCTGTTGCAGATGAACTATTGCAAAATAAAAAAAAATACTATAGATATTATTTAGACTACATATGTAAACGAGCCGAGCTGCAATTCACCAGATGCCACTAAATAAGGTCTGATGCTAGAGTGATGTGCATCTCACATCTCACAAGCAAAGGGAGTGTGAAATACAGTGTTTTCTGCTACTCAACTTCAATGTTGTTTGAAGAGAAAAGAAACACATAGAACTGCAAGTGTCTATTCATCCTGCAATACTTGAAATGGTAAATGGACTGTACTTGTATATCTCTTTTCTAGTCTTCCGACCACTCAAAGCTTTAACACTACATGTCATCATTCACCCATTCAAGGCAAGGCAAGGCAAGTTTATTTGTATAGCACATTTCAACAAGGTAATTCAAAGTGCTTCACAGAAAACCATTAAAAGCATCAAAACATAAGGCATAAGAAAAGGTGATTTAAAAACAATTAAGAACATTCATTGAAACATTAAAAACAGTCATTAAAACACTAAAAAGCAGAAATAAAATACAGTAGTAAAATGCAGAAATGCAGGAGATTGATTAATATCCTTGAAAATGGTTAAATTAAAGGCAGCAAACAGAAAAGTCTTCAATCTTGATTTAAAGGAGCTGAGGGTCTCAGCAGACCTGCAGCTTTCTGGGACTTTGTTCCAGATATGTGGAGCAGAAACACTGAACGCTGCTTCTCCACGTTTAGTTCTGACTCTGGGAACAGAAAGTAGACCGGTCCCAGACGACCTAAGGGGTCGGGATGGTTCATAAGGTAGCAGATCAGAGATGTATTTTGGCCCTAAACCATTCAGTGCTTTATAAACCAACAGCAGGATTTTAAAGTCAATTCTTTGTAGGACAGGAAGCCAGTGCAAAGACCTCAGAACTGGAGTGATGTGATCCACTTTCTTGGTCTTAGTGAGGACTCGAGCTGCAGCGTTCTGAATCAGCTGCAGCTTTCTGATTGACTTCACACCCATTCATACTCTGATGACAGGGGCTACCATGCAAGGTAAAACTCCCTCTGTAGTAGGGGTGGGAATCTGTAGGCACCTCTCATGATTCAATTCCGATTCAGAGGGCTACGATGCGATTATAAAACGATTATCGATTCATCTTGATGCATCAACATTTTTCTATACATGATTTATTTTTTGCTATTTTTGTAACACTGCATATTTGTGATGATTCATAATTAAAAAAACAGATTAATTTACTTCCATTATCTTTTATTAATTCAATATTAGTAACAAATAGAAGAGGTGTGTCAAATGGAGGGTTACATTTCCAAGCATTGCAAGACAAAATAAAATGGGGCCTGTAGCAGCATCCTGGTAGTAAAAACACAAACGTCAGCATGTTGTCAGTCATGTGACAAACAGTAACAAGGTGCCCTTATTCACAAATAAATAATATAGACTTCTATTCTTCCAAATCATCCTGTTATAGGCAATGAGCATTCTGCTCTAATACAGAAATAATGCTTTCTGGAACATGTGCTAAAACAATACATAGAGTGATGTCCACGTGTTACGACCATCCCTGCTTTCCTCGGTGACTCCATGACTTTAGCTTTGGTTTGGTTGTAGAGTAGCGCTGTGTCCGTAAAAACGTTGAGATTAATGTTGTATCTCGGTTCCAAAGTGTTGTATCTGGTTCTCAGTTACTGTGAAGGGGCGCAAATTGTTGGCAAAAAAAGTGTGAATCTACTTTGTGATTAGCTTTGCCCTTTCTGAGTTTGGCGGAAGAACAAGCAAAATGCTTCCATACGTTAGCTATTAAACCAGTGCCGGTCGGATTGTATTCATATTCACCTGCTGAAGCTCAGCCGCCCTCACCAGGCTTGTTAGTGCCTAGCGTTAACAAGCTAGGCGTCTTGTTAACGCCTAGCTTAGAACGTTAACAAGACGCACATGTATACGTCTGTTGCGTTCAGGGGCAGCGGTAAGGAACGGACAGCCCGGTGTCACAGAATTGTTACAGGCCATCATAACGTTGAGAATTGAGTTTATAATGTTCGATTATTGAGTTTTCTGCATCGAGTCATAATCATTTATGAGAGAATGGCGATGTATCTAAGAAGAGATTTTTCCCCACACCCCTACTCTGTAGTGCACAAAAGCAATGTAGTGCCCATGTTCAGAGCTCTCACCTCCTTCTAAATGTCAGTGAGGTTGTTACAAAGTAGCTTTTCAGCCATAGAGTCGCTTTCATAACTTCTTTGTGTTTGCAAACCTAACAAACTGCATATATATATATAGCATTAGTGAGCTTTTTGCAGTCCAGAACAGGCCCTTGTCTGGGCCTACCTGCCAGAATGCAAGCTCTAAAAGACTCCTTAGCTTCTGCATGATGTGCAGCCAAATTCTGTTTCCAACCCGGCTTGATGTGCGCCTGCCTTTTATCAGCCTAAGTAAAGTATGATTTACTGGCCTCATACATAACTCCCACAATACCATTATTCACAGCACAGAGGCTTTATGTGAGAAATTTCATTTCAATTTACATCAACACATCACGTTTGGGTAGATACACTTCACTCAAGAGGTCATTGGTTTTTTCATAGTAGGACGGAACATTGTCATCTAATTCAGTCTTAGAGGCGTTATTAACCTCACGAGTCTTCTCTGGAAGCCTTTAATTAATCAGCAATCAGCACAAATGGTACATGATCAGTATCATGGATGTCTCTTAAACATGTTCATTGATCACAGAGTATCATGGGCATCAGGATTGCTAATGCAATGGTCAAGCCATGAAATGTGTTCTCACGTATGAATGAAACAACTATTTATCACATTCTGTAAGCAGATCCTGAAAGGTGCATTCTAGAATGTCTTACACATTTTTCTCCCTGGAAACATGAGAATGGGCTTAATAGTCACATGAAAGGTCATTAATCTTTCTTATTTAAGCGACCACATAAGCAGACTTTCCCCTCTTGTATCATAGTTAAGAGGGACTCCACTCCCTGTTCTAAAGGTCTGACCAAACACACTGTGTGTGCAACATGGATGGTGTTTAAAATGCCAAGATCTTTATTCTTTGTATTCAACTTTCCATGGAGCAGCTCACTGAGTTCCTGTCAGTGGTGGGCCGTCAGGGCCAGCTAAGCCTTCTCTGCTGGCCTAAACAGAATCACAAATACACTACATGTATTATAATTTATAAAAATATTTTTCCCATTATCTTATTTTCTCATTGCACAGCTACTGTCTTCCTCAGTTGCTCTGCTTCCAGTGCAACTTGTTTTAAGTAGAGCTTTTATCCAATCAGATTTCACCTCTGTGTCTCTAGGTAAGAAGAGAGGCCCCAGGCCTGCAGACTTACAAGTGAATCCCTTTACAGTTTAAGTGATATTGTTGATTGTCATAGTCTTCAACCAATCAGATCTTTAGTTTGACATGTTGGGCGTATTCTTTGACGTGCCAGAGCCTTCTAGCTGGCCTACAAGTACGTCAGCATTAACGGGCAGCTCAGTTTTAAGGTGCAGCTCTGCAGTAAGGTGCAGCGTGCGCTGTGATTGGTCAGTGGGCGAGCGCGTGACTATTGTGAAACGAAACTTAAAGTAGCCATCAGAGGCTTAGTCGGAGTAGTAAGAGTTCAAATTGAAAGATATGGAAGAAATTATGACATTTTGTGCATTTTGCTTGGTGTAGATTATTTTTTTTTTTACCTAGCTTTGTTTTTTTAACGCTCAATGGCTGAAGGAGGAGAAACGGATTTGTGAGTTGGGATTTAACTGGGATTAAACTCTTTGTCAACAAAGAAAGGAGGATGGAGTTTGTCTTTAAGTGAACAGCATTTGGTAAGTCAACTGCGTTTGTTTTTTTACATCTAATATCTGAATGGCCCTTGAGTGTGTAGCAGAATGCGCGTTCCGCTGCAGGTCTGCTGGATTGATTTGTCATGCTTTGTTGTCATATGAATATATGTGACTGGTTCTTGTGAGTTTGTTGTTGTCATTGTGTTAATTATATAGATTTGGACTATATGCATTGTCCGTTAATTACGAAGCATACCGTCATGCGTGGAGTTATTGTTTGTTAAGCTAGTTTAGCGTAGCCTTCCAGAAGTGCGGTGCCTCAGCTGTCTTTTGTTTTGGTTTTTTTTGTTCCGGTTTCAGAGGTCACAAAGCCCGTTGTCTCCTACGTGAGCGCAGTCCACCGAAAACATTATATTTCCCACAATTTAAGCTTCTGCATTTTCCAAATGCACTAATATTATTCAAACGTATTGATCGGTTCGTAAGCCTCGTACCGAACGGTTTAATACGAATACGTGTATTGTTACACCCCTAGAAACAAATAACCGTAGCTTGCGCGTCATAATGAGGTTATTAGGAGGTGTTTCAGCTGCAGGACAGCACTGAAGGCCCAGGTATAAAATGCACGGCCCGCCACTGGTTCCTGCAATAACAGGAGCAACATTTGGGACTGATATTTCTCTCTCACGTGGCTTCTTAAGTTTCCGGCCGTACGGTTTTGTTTCAGATCTGTTTTTAAAGTTACGGACTATGTGAGCTTGACTTTTCAAAGGACAGTATTTACTTTCAGACCTCATGCGCCAGAACTTGAAAAGCGGTCCAAACGGTACAATCATTCTATCATAGTGAATCATGGAATGGTGCTCGGGGATGAGTGGCCTGCATTGGTAGAGTGTCTGAAACATGTCATGTTGGTCTATAATCAACAGCTTTATATACACACTGTGGTGGAAAATAATCTTTTTAACCTCCCGGTGAGAAAAAATCGAGATGAGAAACCTCTTAAAATATAAAAACATATTTATTTAACAGACACTAGTAATAATTCAGCTGAATGGATAGAGCTCCTTCCCCACAGATGGTTCAGAGGTCTAACCACAATGAATAAACAAAACCGAGTATATATGCACGTTATCTCGTCTCCTCTCCCTTCACCCCCCCCCTCCCCCTCGCAGATGTCGTCCTCCGTCAGCCGCTGCACCTCCAAGGCCAGGTTCCAGCCTTTTCGTGGGAAGAGGGTTAGGTGGTGAGATCAGACATTACAGCAAGCCAGAAATGCTAAAATACCTTCGATATGAGATTATTTATTATTAGGCTTTAAATGAGTCATATATGAGACATATATGCAGGTTTAAGCAATACAAGTTATACCTAAAAGAACGATATGATACATTGCCACAACACACACCTAGTCTGTTTGTGACTACAGGTGGAGATATTATTCTGCATTATTCTACAAATAAGGCCGCACAATCATTAAGAGTTTGTGAATCCGCTGCAACATCTTCAGGTACGAGATCTGCTGTGGCTTCTACTGGAATTGCTTCATTACCATTGTCATTCAATATATTAAAAAGTGTTCAGGAACATAGTCAAGTTGTTCATTTGATATCATTTTGGAATGGTCTCTGTTAAGATGTTTTGAATAGGAGTTTAGATTGTGATATGCTCTGTTGCAGTTGTTCTGGCAACACATAATTAAAAAGTCTTGAGAATCTGATGAGCCATGAAATGCTCTGAGGTGCAGGATGAGCTTCCTTACTTCTTCTCCAATTACACGCTTCCACTTTGACCGCGCATACATGGTTTACTCATGACATAGCCTGGAGCTTGGACATGAGCTTGGACATGAACATGACAGACTGCGGTTGGATGGGGTACTCACGGTTTCAAACCCAATACATCTACAACAGCTAGTCAGTTGCGCAAGTCAGCAGTTCATCTCCAAGCGGAACAGCAATCTTGTCACCTCTCCCGGTGATCGGTTACTGTTGAGCAGCTCCCCTTGGGTGTCCGAGGCATAGCGAAGTATGTGTCTGCTTGGTAATAACAAAGAAATGTGTCAGCTATCAACACATTTGTATGAAGAGTGTTTAATCCATTTCCAGGGCAGTTATGGCATGAAGTCATCCATCCTGTGTGCAGCCATACTGGATGTAGTACAGCTTACATGACAACCAGTACATTCACTGAAAAGTGGAGACGTAGGAGGGAAGAACAACACCAACAGGACGGAATGCCAGGCTGGGATTGAAAAGCTTAATCAGCTGTGAGGCAGCTCATACATGAGCAACTGAGATGTTGCCAGACACAAACTTTACACAATACTCATACATGATGATCCGAAAACTACATTTTAGCAAAAATGTTGCTGATAGCTAACAGTCATTTAAAATCAATTGCAATAAATGAGTGAGCCTGCTTTTGTAGGTCAATCAATCCAATTCTGAAACACTTGCTTCATGGAGGTCATATCTTCTGATGTCTGCTAACATGATATAACTGAGCCGCACCTTCTCTTTTTGATTTGTAGACACGTGACACACGAGTAATCATCAAAATAGCAATGAAATGTTTATGAATACTTAATTATTTAGAATTTGTATTACTTTTATGTCAAAATGTTTTGATTGAATATTGTATTTGAATATATAAAGCAGATAGAGCCATAGAGCAATCTAAATAGAGAACATTTCAATGATCCAGCTCAGACTATGCTGCTGTGTCTTTAAACCACACACAGTATATGGCGGCTATTAAACTAGGATCCATACTGGGTTAACAGTGGGGACTCTTGTTCTGTGTCTCCCTCTGTCACTCTTTCCATCACACACACACACACACACACACACACACACACACACACACACACACACACACACACACACACACACACACACACACACACACACACACACACACACTTCACAGGAGCAGCAAAAGGAGGTCAGAGTGTCTCTGGAGATTTATTTCTGTTTTCTCACATCCAGCTGACAGTTCCAGGCCAGAACCTCATAACCCTCCAGTTAGCACGTACACTACACTATACAGTCCATTGATTATTTATTAATCATGAGAACACAACTGCGATATGATATCACAATCACAAGCCATGCCGGCCGTGTTCTTGCCTCTCTTGATCGACTCTATCCTAAAAAAGCCGAGGTAAATATGCAGTAAGCTGAGACTGATGCAAGTTCAAATTATCTCAAATGACACCAGCTGCCCACACCAGGACATTAATTGCACCTCCTCGCTCCTCTTTTCTCCAACTCAGTTTTGATGCCTGCAGCCATTGCCATTAGCAATTTCCTTGAGTGTAATGAGGGTAATAAGAATAGCAGGGATTGCACCACTTACCGATGAACGCGTTACTCTGTATTTCACAGCCCCTCCTACACACTCAACCTCAATCCTACTTGCCATTTATTATTGAAAGCAACCCAATAGCTGCTCGCTGGGCTTTGGGTCTAACCTAGATAGGATGCTGTCTCAACCAGTGCCCTGTCCAGACCGCTCACTTTGGATCTGAGATGACACCATACATATTATATAAGACAATAGCGTGAATGCTGCACTGCCATAGATTGTAGTGTGTGTCATGTTGTTCAAATTATTTCAAATAATTTTTCTTTTGATTGCAAAAAGCAAAGCAGACCATTGTGCCATCAAAGTCTGTGGGGAAGCTAGCATTGACTAGGGGAGTGCCAGTATCTGTTTTTACTAAGTGTCAGTGAGTTTTGGGAATTTTTCAAGTGACCTGGTTGCTTTTTAAATGTTTTTTTTCCGGTGTTTGTGTGTTTTCTTCTCATGGAACGCTCAGTGTTTGTATGTAGGCCAAACCAGCACGGAACTGGAAAGCTTCCAGACAGAAAAACAACAGCAAATATTTAGTTTCCTCCTGTTAACTTCCTTTTGCTTTATGCTTCAAAACTCCTCAATAATCCACTTAAGTACACCAGTGTAAAGAAATTACCCACAATGCCCCCTCACTGCCAATTAAAAAGCTCTCCTCTCATGCTGTGTGAAATGTCTTGTCATTGAGTGTGAGCGCTAAACAAGAAACACAAACATACATAAAACATGTCCATTGGCCTTTTTTATATAAAAAAGGCCAATGGACATGTTTTATTCTCCATGGCTGTCTCTGTGGGGGATGCTGGAGAAGAGCGCACAACTTCAGCTATTCTCGCTATTTGCTATTCTGTCTCTCTTACCCACATCTTCATTGGAAGATTTTCCAAAAAAGAGTTTTCTCCTCTCTTCAGTTAAACTGTCTGCCTGACACGCTTTGTCTGAAATGATGTGTTCAAAAACTAAAGTTACAATCTTGTAACCCTAGTTCTATAAGCATAGAGCATAAAGCCGTCCTTTGGCCTGTATGGGTAATACTCTCCTCCTGAAAATTTGCATAAGAGTAGCCGGCCAATCAGGACCTACCTGAATACGTGTGGACCACACAGTGTATAAGGCAGCACACCGCTGTCTGTCATTTTCTCATAGACTTCTATACAATCAGACTTCTTTTTGCGACCAGAGGAGTCACCCCCTGATGGCCATTAGAGAGAATGCAGGTTTAATATACACCCGCATTGGCTTCACTTTTCAGAACCTGCTCTGCCGTCTACTGGACTTTACAGGAACATTGGGTGGAGCCAGATGAATGCACCTAGCACTAGAACAGCTGTTCTGTGCGTCCGATGGGGGCAGTGTGTTCAACGTAACATGCAAACACATGAACTGGGTAAAGCAGATGTAACTTTGCCTCCCTGTCCCCCACATGGGGTGGAAGACAAAAAGCATCCAGCTGTATAACCGTCGACCTGAAAGAACTCAAGTCTTTGGGACAAAGGGGGGATTTGGTCTGAGCTTAGCCCGACTTCGCCAGGTCCAGCACTGGTTGCGAGGAAAGGACATTGAGTCTAACATGAAAGACTAGAGTACATTCTGTTTGTTTTACTGATGAGAGAAAAGGAAAATAATAACTCTGCATGTATTTGGTCTCATTTATAAAGTATTTAACATGTGTGTATGTTTTCAATAACACATGCATAAAACGTTGTGATTTATCAAATGTATATCTCTTCTAAATGGCTGCTTTACCTATTCAAGATCATATAATGTGGAAATGGCAGTAAAAATGGTCAAGAACATTCATTTACACACACATTTGATGTGATTCATAGAGAAGGCCTTATGTGAATTGGGTCGTGATGGTTTGTCCTTTTTAAAAAGTGAGTCCACAGAAACATTGCTCTAGAGCTCGGCTCTATTTTCACTCAGCTGCACCAACAGGCTTTTCTTGTTAGTTTTGTAGCAGGTGAGTGCTCATTACCTAATTAGTATCAGGGAGAGCAATGACACAAAAGAGAGAGGGAGGTAGAGATGACTGTGTTAAGTGCACGCTTTAATTGGAGTGGAAGAAAGAAGGGAAGTATGCTATAACCCACTTTAATCCCTTTTCTCTTTCTTTTGACTGGCTACACCTACACAACAGAGCAGCTATTGCCAGTACAATTCAGACAATGGAGTGAATAAAGTGGTGATAAGCGTGACCCTGCGTGCAGTTACTCAACATAAGTTTCTTGTTTTTTCTGTCAATGTAGTTGTCGGTGCTGTTGGTTTCTTTGTCTGTTCAGTGATGGCGGTTGTCACTGCTCATGCTAGATCCCCAGTACTTCCTCTGTAATGTAAAACAAACTGCATGTATAAAGTTTGCACTGCACAAAGACACCAGGGTCTAGGTGTGTAAATGATGTGTTCGTACAAAGCCCATGCAACCATGTATTTCACATTTGGGCACTCAAAAAGAACATTTCTGCGCTCCTCGTGCACTTCAGGACATGTGTACATTACATTACAGTCATTTAGCAGACGCTTTCATCCAAAGCGACTTACAATTCATCTGTTCATTCTATCACAATTCTACACCGTAGGCACAGCTACAGGAGCAAATTTGGGGTTAAGTGTCTTTGTCAAGGACACATCGACATGGAGCCTACCTACCTGAATAAGTGTGGACCACACAGTATATAAGGCAGCACACCGCTGTCTCTCATGCCAAACACAACGCGAATTGTCGCGTCAATCGCGGGAGTTTACTCGCGGGATCATTTGTGCTTATCGCCATGGAAACAGTTATCAACTAAGCCTAAGTCTTGTCTGCATCATCCGGAGGCGATCGGTGGATTTCATCAAGCTGTATTCACCGTGTCTAGCAAGCCACACGTCGGCTGTTTTCCAACAGCTCTGTGAACCCCAAATATACAGATTTTGCTGTGATTTGATTGCAATAAACGGATAAAAGGGTTGGCGAAATAACTTAGAGCAAGGGAGCTGTACCAAAAGATGAAACGGTGTGCTTTAAAACTCGTGCAACAAGCAGATGTGTGATTTAGTGTTCACTAGGCAACCATGTCTCCTACAGAATGATGTTCCTCATCCAACTACTGTGGAAGAAAACAGCATTTTAAAAACTTCCAATCTGGGTTCTGGCAGCATCTCAGCAGAGAAAATGTCCTTTTTAAAGTCACAGATTACCTTTTAATGACCAATGATGCTGGTATGAGTTACATGCTTGCAGTGCTTGATTTGAGAACATTTTCCCTGGAAACGTGATGGAAAACATTTTGTTGTAGAGAACTTCATTTCTAGGAGACCGGGCTGCTTCGGGCCAGTTGTGACACGTGATGAGACTCTTGGCTACAACTGTGAGATTTAGGCAGCAGGACCATTTGTTTAACGTATTGTTTGAACGCATTAACACATTGCATTGTTCTTTATTCAATAGCAAAGACATAGCTGGGGTCCAAACATTTTTGGACTTAAAATAAGGATCCAGACTAGAAACAGTTTTGAACCTTTTTACCGTGGGGTCATTTTTTTTTTTATATTTCCAAAAATTCCCCAAAACCAACAATGACTTTATTCTACTAGCGAGCACTGTCTGTATATCTACAACTTGATACAATTTATCTTTCTGTGCTATAAATAAATATATAAATAAACTGTCATCCAAAAACTATTAAAAACATATAGACGAGCCCTGCTGTTGCACTGAGTTACATATTCCATTCATAGCCGTAGACATAGTGCAGTTCATTCTGTAACAACTGCAAAAATGCAGTTTCAACCTCGGGAAAATGTAAGTGAGCATGCGCCGAGACACTTTTTTATGGTTTTCACTGCTTTGCAAGGGTTGGAAAGCTGAGAGGAATATGATGGTATTTCTCTGACATGGCCAAACGATCGGATCTGCAGAAGTGAACTACAGTTCAAATGAATCTGTTTAACACAGTGTGTTTCCCAATCACAACTTATTTGTGATGGAACACATTTCTCTTTCCTTCTTTAATTTACTTTCTGTGCTTCCCACTTATCGTCAACCCCGGTCCTGCCTCTGCCTATTCTCAAAACGCAGACCACTTTCCTTCCCTCCATCCCTCCATCCTCTGCTCTCTCTGGAGAACATGAAAGCTTTTCATCAGAGAGATGTGCAATTGAATGAGCTGCTCATGCTGTCAGTCGCCCTGTCGCCCTGTCATCCCATCAGTGGGTGACAGGTGAGAAATAGATGGTGTGTGTGTGTGTGTGTGTGTGTGTGGCAGAGGCCAGCGTTGCCGGTTCTCCCGGTCCACCCCCACCCCCCATATGCCCCCTTCACTTCTCCTATTCCCTGCCTTGTAATCAAAATGAACATCAACCTCCCGCGCTGAAATCCCTGAGGGAAGAGATACTTTGACAGAGGGACAACCTCACACGTTGTCAGGAATGGACACACATGTGATCGCTGTACACACATAGCTGCATGCATATTAATGTATACACACAAATGTACTCTTGCATCTCCTCCTCCTCCATGCTCACCAGAGGATCGGCGTTGCCGGGCAGAATAGTCTTCTTCTGGCTTACCTTCGTCCTGCAGGATGCTGCTTTGAACACAACGTTCCTCTGCTTCCTGTAGCACCACTATTTAAATGTATGTATTGTTTCATTGTGGAAAAACTTTGAGGAAATCCTGAAGTTCAAAGAAAAAAGAGAAACGTCATTTCAGTTGGAGCCTGAGGCGACTAACCTGACGCTCTGAATTCTCTCTGAATGACTGCCTCAAGAGGGAAAACCTGTGAGCACATATAAAGTGGAGAAAAATAAACGTAAAAATGTTTTTTCTTTGTCCCCTGTGGGACATTAGGCCACAATGAGCTCCCTCCATTTAGCTGTCCTGTTTGTAGTTTTAGTAACAGAACATTTTTATGGGATAAAGTTGTTAACCATCTGAGACCAAGCGAGCCCCATTTGGGGTTCTAGTGGTACCGAGCGGTACCGTAGAAAGCAATTTTCAGAAACAAATATAATAATCCTACAAACATGTTGCATATCGGCTTAACGAAGAAATTCTGATGAACTGAATCATGTATAACATTTTACACACTGAAAACACAATTAAACACAAACTAATACAACCTACAAGAAGAGCTACCACAATATCGGGTATTTTTCGCCATGACTCAGCGAGCCATGCACTCCGAAAAATGCTCTGACCACAAAGCTAGAAGCTAACACGGACAATAGCATTATAACAATATACTCACCAGGAACCTACACAGTGGAGAAACGGCACACGTCTGGTGAAGCCTCCACATTGTTATGAAACTTCTTAAATACGAGATGTTCTTTGTTTTATGGTAGTGAGACTTACAAGAAAATAGGTACATTCACACCTGCAGTTGGGTTCATTTGGTTCGGTCCAAGGGAAAATATGATTGATTGTTGCGTTTAGGTTCTGTTCAGGTTCCTGTTCACACTGATCTTTTACAAACGACTGTTTTGCCATCCCGCGTCGTCAGGACCCTCGTTGGAAATCAGATTCCATTCACTTATCAGTGTCGCCAAGCTCACGAAGAAATAACTTATCATTAGCATTGTTAGTATTGTTAAACCTCAAATCGGCAGCATGTGATGAATATGATGAATAATGACTAACCAGAACAGACAAAACTGTACAAAAGCCCCTTTCTGCGCTGCCAGATGTGAACGTCAGGGATCAACGAACAAGCACATGAGGCGCTGTGGGATCGCTGTCACACTCTTTTTAATGGACTTAATGAACTGATTAAGTACACAGAGATTAGTTTAACTGACGTTGATATGTGTTGATTTGCAAAAATAGATCATATACATTGGTTCTAGTAGTGCAACGGATCATAAAACTCAAGGATCGGAGTCACGGATTGGATTAGCACAAAATAAAAAAGGCAGAGCCTGAACGCATCATAATGTAACTGAAAGGAACCTACGTACGTTAGCTGTTAGCGGTGCTGCCACCGTTGCCTGTCAATTTTAAGGATATCCCGTAAGGATCCCGGATGAACTACGATTCGTTACACCAGTAATAAAAGACCGCAATTTTGATTTGTGTGTGTGTATATATATATATGTTAAATGGACTGTACTTGTATAGCGCTTTTCTAGTCTTTCTGACCACTCAAAGTGCTTTCACACTAGTCATCATTCAGCCGTTTACACCCATTCATACACTGATGACAGGGGCTACCATCTTAACCTAAACCTTTATAATCACAAAGACACAACACACATTGGATCTATCCCCAATAAAATAAAGGACACATCAAATCGTAGTTAGGGGGCATTCCAAACCTTTTGTTTATATACATTGTTTATTTCATTGCAAAGTTGACAGATGAACAGATGAAAGGTAGGAATAGATTGCAAAACTCAAAGGACAACATACCATACAAAATGCTCTAACAATAACCTCCAAACATACTTTTTCCTAAAAGCCAGGAGGAGGAAGTGAACAGTTAGCTGTAGGCTGTAAATACAACTATTGTGATTATTACCAATCACATGTCACCATGGCAACAACTCACCCACAGTGAAGCCAGGGTCACTGATGTGGCACTGCTCCCAGAGCTGTTGCACTGACCACAAAGGACATCTCTCTCTCTCTCTCTCTCTCTGTTGATTGGATATGATGAGGTAGCCTCTATAGGGCAAACTGCTGGAGGCCATCACTGCAGCCTAATGGCAGAATGAGAGAAGGACGCTCCATTTTCTATATAAGTAATAACAATGAGACTTTCAGGCAAAAATATGTTCAATCCTCAACTGCTTGGTGTCTAGATAATTCATCAGGAGAGAGGAAGCTGGCTGATGAGATAATATTGCGTTTGAATTGAAACCTACCCCAAACCCTATGGAAGCCCATTCCCGCAACTGTGAGGAAAAAATAAAGATCCTGTTATCTCGAAATTTCGACTTACTATCTCGAAATTTCGACTTACTATCTCGAAATTTCGACTTACTATCTCGAAATTTTGACTTACTATCTCGAAATTTCGACATACTATCTCGAAATTTCGACATACTATCTCGAAATTTCGACTTACTATCTCATAATTATGACTTAGCATCTCATTATTATGAGATATATCTTATAATAATGACTTAGTGACTGAGGGCGGGCGTAGCAGAGCAGGGTTACGGTTTAAGAAGGGACCCTGTTAACTGGCGACCTTCAGCCAAACTCAAATGAACAACTTGACATATCTGTGTTCTTGGCTGGTTGAATTCTTAATTTTATAGCTTTGCTTTTCTTGTTGCCTCTGATGCGTTATTGTCCACATTGTGTATTTTCACCTCATGACAACATCACAAACATCTGCCTCATTAATTTGCAGCTACAAAGATTTGTCTCGAAAACCAGCTGTATTCTAAACTGCTCCGTAGTACAGGTCAAAATGCTCCACGGTAAACACGCAGTGTGGTCACAAGTTGATCTGGTTTCTCTCTGCTCTTAGGAGCTACTGCTGACTGTGTTTTACCTTGTTTTATTGTATGTCATTTTTTTTTTAAACTGCGCTACAGAGTTCTTCTACGTAACACATGTTTGCACAAAACAGGCTCCAAAGACGATTATGTGTTTGTTTGTTTTTATACCAACTTTATTATTTCAAAGGAATTAGGGCAACTTGCTCCCTTCCTGTTTCAACACAAACAACAAGCGACGTTTCAAATGTGAGTGGACTCGTTTCCTCAAAAGACGATAGTATGTCGAAATTTCGAGATAGTAAGTCGAAATTTCGAGATAGTAAGTCGAAATTTCGAGATAGTATGTCGAAATTTCGAGATAGTACGTCGAAATTTCGAGATAGTACGTCGAAATTTCGAGATAACAGGATCTTTATTTTTTCCTCACAGTGGCGGGAATGGGCTTCCATACAAACCAACCTAATTAAAATAATATAACAAATAAACACTTTGAATAATTGCCTGCTGAGTTTCTGAAGACTGGCAGAACAGAACTGGCACATAATAAATCATGAAATTCTATTAAGCCGTCAGAATTGTTATGAATGTCTTTTAATGCCTTTTCTTCAGGATACAAATGGCCCAGTTCAACTCTAGGAATTCTTTAGGGACTCAGAAACTTCAGGTAGTACACACTAATGTCCTTTTATCCCAGTGGCGGGCCGTCAGGGCCTGCAAAGCCTTCTCTGCTGGCCTAAACAGAATCACAAAAAAAACAAAAAACTACTGTCTTCCTCAGTTGCTCTGCTTCCAGTGCAGCTTGTTTTAAATAGAGCTTTTATCCAATCAGATTTCACCTCTGTGTCTCTCGGTAGAAGAGAGGCCCCAGGCCTGCAGACTCTTGTGCATCCATGTGCCGTTTAAGTGAATGGGGATGATATTGTTGATTGTCATAGTGTTCAACCAATCAGATCTTTAGTTTGACATGTTGGGCGTATTCTTTGAGTGTCAGCAGCCGCTACCCCCATACTTGCCGGCCTACACCTACGTCATCATTACATGTCCATGTGCAGCTCTGCCGCGAAGTGCAGGGTGTGCTGTGATTGGTCAGTGGACGAGCACGTGACTATCGTGAAACAAAACTTAACAGCAGAGTACCACACCGTGTCACGGTCCTACATGAGCACAGAAAACATTATATTATATTATATAGCTCTGCCCATACCACACACACACACATACACACACACACAGGACAAGCAGTAAGTATCCTACTTACTCAGTACAGTATTTAATAATTGGTTGGGAATTTCACAGTTTGGAATTACATTTGTATTGGACGTTTCCACGGTGAACAATTTTCATCTGGTTCCAAAGTTTAGTGCCAATGCAGAAAGTAGTGTGTTGGAGTAAAGTGTAGAATGGGAAATGTCTTTGGGAGAAGAGCGTGCGGCAGCTCCTGTTTGCTCTCCTCCTAGCAAGTAGTCTCCTGGTGACGGGGAAGACGAAATGCAAATATGAGTCTTTTTCTTGGTTCTGCCACTTTAGATGTAATCTAATAAACAATAGACCATGAACCCTGTTTAGTGTCACAGGAAACACACAGATGGCTAACATAAACTAAAGGCCAATAGCAGTATGATTTTGACCTGCTCTCACAGTTCCTGCAGTTTGGTTGAATTTTAAGCATTTTTGCCCTGCTGTTAGCTAGAAGCTAACTTCTTTTTTTCATACCTGCAAACTTGTCGCTTTTCGGGGGGGTCAACTGGCCAGCCAGCGTTTCTCAGATTGGAGTGAGACGAGGAGAAAAGGTGATGTCGTGATCTTCGCAATAAAACATCTTTGATGTGACGTGTCGAGTCTTGCCGCCCCCCCCGTGTTCCGGTTCAGTTCACGCGGTCACTCATTAACGTTAAACCGGGAACACCGGCGGATCTGGTTACAGGTTGTTTTTTTTAGCTCAAAGTAGAATGAGGCGAATCATGTAATTAGGGTTAGCCAACTACATGATTTCGTGGTCATAATAACTTTGATGACCACGAAAGATGATGTACATTTTTCAGAATGAAAGAGCTTAAGGAAGAGGATGCTATTTGTGTAGCACAGCTTGACGCAGGGCTGAGATGTAAGTGGATCTAGGCCTGGCTAAAGGTGGAGGTCAAAACAGACATGAAGGGAGAGCAGCACAGCTGGTTTTACTGCCTTTCTTGTTTTTATTTCTTTTCTTTTATCTGTTATGTCACTAAAACTTTTGAAAATGAGATCTCGGTCTCAATGGATTTTGTCTAAATAAAGGTTAATAATAATAATATTGATTGAGAAAAGAAAAAAAACGCTAACTAGCCAGATGTTCAAATAGAGCTGAAATACTGATTAATAAATTAGTTTTTTGCTTAAAGTAAATGTTGTCTTATTACTTAATTATCTTCTCCGAGTAAATGCTACATTTTAAAGCTCATATTTAAAATAAAATTAACCCGGACAGGGTTTCGGGTTCTTGTCACCTTTTTCACCTCTTATGAGTTTGCAGGTATGATTGTATGGAACCAGTAGTAGAGGTGAAATGCTGACTATCTGTCAAGAGAACGTTTCCAGGTATTACGCACCTTTTAAAAAGCTTAATATCGAACACCTCGGTGCCCACCAGCTGCGCATTATTGAACCAGACTGCTGGTGAAAGTAATCAGATTTATCGTGAAGTGGTTCTCCAGGGAAAAAAAGAAGAAAAAAAACCGGCTAGCTCATCAAAGACACGGTAACATTTGGCTCGCTGTGCAGAGCAAACATAACATACAATGTTTTGAGATTTAAGTGTGCGCTCTCTTCTTTTTTAACCTGTGTTAAACTGTGTGGTAAATGTGAAATTGTGCATTGTGTCACACACAATATATACATTTTATATATTCATGCACTACAGTATGAATATATAAAATATATGCAGTGGTGTATGTATTTATGTGGGTTTACATGCACAGCGGCCTTTCATTTATTTTAAATGGTATTGTACCAGATCCCCCGCGTGAAATACACATCACTAGAATTCCACTTTAGAAATGAGTTATGATGACTGATAAAACTAGTCTTCTTTGATGATGATGATGATGATGATGATGCAGATATAATAGAAGGTAGCAGAGCACACAGTTCCAAATCTTGAACAGTGTATCTGGTGCATGGCAGTGGCAAGGATCAGAGAAACAAAACACTGGCACTCACAGATATGGGTCTTCTTACTTATTGTGATCAGAAAATAAATAAGAAGAATCTTTTATTTTTGAGTTATCTGTTTTGTTTGATGATGATGATGAAGAACTTCATGGACAGACGTTCTGGACCTGTGAGTCCTTTGGATAATGAACCTTTTTTGAGTCTATATGCTCTGCGTTTCCACGTCACTTTGACCTCATTCGACTATTAAAGATGCTTGTATATGTTGCTCATCAAATTGAATATTGTGATGCTGCTGCCGTGACCTGGTTTTCCTTAAAAAAACAACATTTTTATTAAATCTCACGGGGAATAACCTGGTTTAAGTTAAAGCAAAAAACAGGAATCTCACTCTCCCATGATGCATTATATTTGCATATGATTAATAATAGAATCAAGAATGTATTATATAGTCCAAAGTCCAATTCAGATGTGAACACCTGTAATGTGATTGTTTCAGTGTTAAAGATGTGTCCTAAGTCAAGGAAGAAGTGCCCGACTGTGCTAATGACGTCACAGTCAAAGTTATCTTCATTATAACTCTCTCTCTCAGAAAAAAAGTGAAACTTCATTCAATTAGATGAACCTCTCAAATGGGCAATCGGCTGAGATATTTTGATAGCATTTGAGGTCCTGTTTAATCTTTGCTCATGAATATTAGATGGCCATTGTTAATGATCCGCTGTGAGATGTACATCACTGTTAAAGCACATCTGAGGGAGATGACTCCATTTCTCTGCTTTATACATCCTTTGCTGAGAGATGAAAGCTTCACCTTCGAAAAAACCTTCACTCAAAGATTTTAGATTTGAAGAAAAGAGACTATTAAGCTTTCTGTATATAACATGATTTACGAATATATTATGGCTATGGTATTTCCCAGAGGCTTTTCTAGATATAATTGACCTTCTTTGAGTCACTGGTAATACATCTTTGTCTAACATTATTTTTACCTGGAATACCTTAAAAGACTTCAAGTAATAATCTTGAAGATTTTCATTGAAACAAATGTCTGTTAAATCACCATCTATCGCGGAATGAGGTAACACAATGGTGATTGAGCCTATGGCCCACTGATGAAAGCCCTTGCATTTGCAGTATTAAGAACTGGGTGTCTGTAGCGCCATTCTCAGGAATTCCACACTGTTTGGATCTCTGGGAAATTATATCAAAGAGCGCACCCGCAATTACATCTTATCGCCATAGGTGAATGAAACAGAGAATGAAACAGAGATTTTAAGGAAATTATATGGTTTGTTAAAGCTTGGCCTTTATGTTTTGTAAATTTACTGTTTTTGTCAATTGTGTCTGGAGAGCATGGATAAAGGCTTCAGTTCCCCATCTGAAAGGGCTGTCTGACAGCAAGATAAAGCAGTGAAAATATTATCTCTATATAACGTACACCAAACTAAGGGGTCATCCAAAGTTATCAACATTTTCACAGTAGTACAAAGAGTACTACTTTTCCAGACCCCCCCCCCAAAGTACATATAGTACATATCAACATTTTTATCACATTACATGACAGTGGTCTAGATTTTAGGAGTCCCAACTATAGACACAAACACAATAATATGTATATAGAAGATATGTATCCAACAATGTATTATTAAAACCACTTTAAAAGTGCAACCCACACTCATTGTGGACATTTCCACTCTGGAAAAAAGTATTCAATATATATGTCGCCAACCATAAACAAATTATGATGTTTTAATATTGTTCATGGTACTTCAAGTCACAAAGACAATTATTGTCCTATTGTTCATGGTAGTTCAAGTCACAACCTTTAATAGTTGTTAATGTTCACAGCTTTGAAGGTCTTCCTTTTTTTAGTTTGTGCTGAGTCAGTTTCTGATGTTTCAGAAGTTGATAGCGAGTCGGGAACAGCTCACTGCACACCGGGCACTGGTGCAATTTACCCCCAATGTTGTTGTTGTTATCGTCCTTGCCTCGCTTTCCTCCATGCACAAGCAAGGTGTGGCGGTCCTGGTCGGCTTTGGACATGAACATATACCGGCATTTATGACAAGAGCCATTTCGCGATGCTGTGAAGTGCTGCTCTGGGCTGTCAAATGTCCTTGCTTCATTGTCTGCGTGTCAACATCCGGCATGTATGGCGCAAAGGATGTTGGGATATGGTGTTGGCGCTAAAACGCGGCGCTGTTCGCTTGAGCCCGAGATCTTAAATTATAAAAAAAAAATTCAAGTTCCGTTCACCGAAAAATATCGTCATTTTACGAAACTTTAAAGTCGTACATGACTGACCCCCCCCCCCCCCCGTCGTACGCTTTGTACAACCGTGAAAATGTTGAAAACTCTGGACGGCCCCTAATCCTTTCAGTTAGCACAGCTAACGTTGACTCTGCTAGTGCTAGCGTTCACAGTATTCATAACCTCATTGATTAACTTGCTTTGGTAACTTACGTTACCTATGTCACGTCACTGCTGTGAGAGACAATGTTAAAAACAGATCGATGCAGCAGAGATATCCGGAATTTTACTACCCAGTTTGGATAAACCTCCCAAACGACTGCACCCTTCTTTTCCCATTATGCAGCTTGATAGCGTCTTTAGCTGGTCCCTGTCTACCCGGTCAGCATATCAACAGTTAGTATGATATCCTGCGAAAAGTTTCTCCTTATTTTTCCTGCGTTTCCATGAAAGCCAGCAACACGTGTCACTTTCCACTCCTTACATGCATACGGTCTTTTCAAAATGAACTTGTCTTCACAGGAAATTTAGTTAGGTTTAGGCAGTGGCGGGCCGTCAGGGCCTGCAAAGCCTTCTCTGCTGGCCTAAACAGAATCACAAAAACAAAAATAAACAAAAAATTTAGATTAGATTTTTATAATTATAATTTATACAAATATTTTTCCCATTATCTTATTTTCTCATTGCACAGCTACTGTCTTCCTCTGTTGCTCTGCTTCCAGTGCAGCTTGTTTTAAGTAGAGCTTTTATCCAATCAGATTTCACCTCTGTGTCTTCCATGTGCAGTTTAAGTGAATGGGGACGATATTGTTGATTGTCATCGTGTTCAACCAATCAGATCTTTAGTTTGACATGTTGGGCGTATTCTTTGACGTGTCAGAGCCTGCTATCCCCATACTAGCCGGCCCACAACTACGTCACTATTAGTGCAGCGATTGGTCAGTGGGTGAGCACGTGACTATCGTGAAACAAAACTTAACAGCAGAGGCTTTGTCGGCGTTGTGAATCACATCACGTGATGCAGCTCAGCCAATCAAATATGGGCATTCTGACAAGTTTCCTGACTCGAGTACCACACACCGTGACACAGGGGGCTGAGACGAAGAGATTGCAGAGCAGTACGTTTAATGTTTGGGTTGTGAAAGTAAAATCATAAGAGGTCTCCTAAAGAGATGAATGGGCCGCGGCTTGTCATTAAGGGATGATGGTGGGTCCCACAGCCAGACCAGCTGAGCACAGAAAACATTATATTTTCCTGAATTTAAGCTTCTGCATTTTCCAAATGCTCTAGCATTATTCAAACGTATTGTAAGCCTCGTACCAAATGGTTTAATACGAGTACGTACATAGTTACAGCCTTAGAAACGAATAATAGCTGTGGCGCCATCATGTGGTTATAAGGTGATATTTCAGCTGCATGACAGCAGTGAAGGCCTGGGTATAAAATGCACGGCCCGCCACTGGGTTTAGGAAACAAAACTACTTGGCTAGGTTTAGAAAAAGATTGTCGTTTGGGTTAAAATATCTACGAAAACGCCGTTTCTGAAGTACACAAGTTACGTGACAAAAACATTAACGTTGACTTCTCGTTTGTCAGGGGGAACGAACTTTGGTCTCCAGGCTGAAAGATCGCTGGTTGTTGGACCCATCCACCTCCCCTCCCACCCGCTCTGTGTGTGCTTTAGAGGTCTTTGTACTTCCTCGTTCAAGATTAAGGGAATAACATACAACATATATCTACAAATTATGGTGCTTTACTTTTTGTAGGAATTTCTACGAATGCTTGATGAGATCAGCCCGACCTGGTAAATTACGACATCTTTTAAACTCCACAGTTTGAAATGCCGTCTTTCCTTTTTTTTCTCCAATAAATGGCATCACAGCCTTTCTACAGCAGTTTTTTTCTCAGTGGAACTCTTGTTCCATGAGTTCTCGGGGTAGTTCCCTTGCATCTACTTCCACATGCATGAATATTACAATCATCTCGCACAGCAGCCACCCCCCAGGAGGCCGATGGCTCGCTGCCCACGTTCACTGATGAAGAGCCCTGGTTGGTCATGTTGTATACTCTCCACTGGTACATGGTACGTGGCCACATAATATAATCTCGAGAAACACAGCTTTACATAACACTTGATAATTTTCCACCACTTTTGATTGAGTTACTACAGTAGTAGAGTGAGGTGAGCACAACACTGTGTTGGATCCAGGATTTTTATTTGCCATTAGTACAAGTGTACAAAGGCATTAGAATTGACCCTTCAATAAGCCCCTCCCCCCTGGTCACTGTTGCTAAGCCTGTCAAGCCTTCACATCCGGCGTGCCAATATGGCGTTTTTAACAATATCATTGAGAGATACTCCAAAGGTATCGATAGATAACGGCAGCCTTCTGGAACAATAGTTCTGAAATATCAGAGAGAAGTAGACAGAAAGGACCACAACATGTATTTGAGAGCTATATTCACAATGTAATTTGTCGGCAGAGTATTGTGAATGAAGGGGCCTTTAAAATGGAGGGAAAAGCTCACCGCTCCCAATGAAATTAGCCGCTGCTGTTCCTTCTCCAGCTACCATTGGCGGTGACGTGCCCGTTCTGTCCCGGTACCTTTAATCCACAGAGGTTGCAGAAGGGAAGCTTTCTTTCTGAAATCCAGGATTAGCTTCCAGGTCTTGTTGGTGTTGAGGACAAGACTGTTTTCCTCCCAATAGGCGAGTGTCTCATTCACCAGCTGCTTGTTGTTTCCCTCGATCGGTCCTTTTGTATGGTTGTGTCATCTGCAAATTTTAATGTTGATGGAAAAGATTTTTGATGGAATAGACTTCAATGCTGTCTGGGGAATCAGACGCAGAAAAGGGACTCAAATTCTTTAGTTTAGTAAAAGAAGAAGCATTAAAAATGCAAATCTGTTCTGAGTTTCCTGAAAGTTGACTTTTTGGAGATGCAGCATTTTTACCTGACAACAGCAAAATGATGAGGTAGCCCCTTGAATGAAAAATGTGAAATCTGTACATTAATTTGTAAATGTCGTAAAAATACAATGGTTTCCAAATTGCCCAAAATGATCATACTCAAAGTACCATTACCAGAGCGTGTCTTTAATGAGCTTCCCTGATAATACAAATCCTTTGTTAAGGGAACGTCAAAATTCTTCTTTCTATTTTTCTTTTATCTTCCTTTCTTGTAAAGTAAAGTCTGAAAGGATCATACTGCATCAGTGACAGTCAGGGGTTGAGAGATTAACTGCTCAGCAGAGGGAAAGATTCTTCCTGCTTCTGCACCAGAGAGATGGCACACTGCACATATGGTGCCTTTCACTTTTACAGTCTGGACCCAAGACTCACTTTTGTTGTACAGGTAACTTCAGTGAGAAAGCTCCTACTTTTACAATTCAGATCTCACGCAGAGGTTCCCACCCCAGTGTTAGAGGAAGCCTCTTTGGTTTCATGCATCGTTATCATAGAAGGTATATAAGAAGTAGACGTATTCTTCATGATGTCACCATTGCTTTGTAGACTGTGGTTTTGAAGCCTCGAGTTCGGCATTTCGGCCATCGACGGAGCCTTCATTTGGACTATATGGGTAATAATCTCCTCCTGAAAGTTTGCATAAGAGTAGCCGTCCAATCAGGACCTACCTGAATACGTGTGGACAGCACAGTATATAAGCCAGCACACCGCTGTCTTCAGAAACCAGCGTAGAAGCAACAGGGCCCCGCCTGTACTTACAGAACTTATATTGTGTTACAATATTGTAACCCTCCTTCTAACCATACACTGTATATATGGGAACGTGGTCGTCGTGACGTCACCCATTGTGAACTGACGTTTTGACGCCTCGGGTTTGGCGTTATGGCCGTGGCCATCTTGTATTACGGCCGTTGCTATCTTGGCTTGGCCGTATACGGCTCTGGTAGAGACGTGTCAATCACAAGGTGGCCCTGCCCTAAATCATTCTCTGCTTTATGGTCAATTTGACTCTAAATTGACCATCATTTACTAAAAAAACATCATGCTGTATCGAAGAAGACTTGGCGACTGAGACCATAAACTCATGTTTACAATAGGCGCTTGCTAGTGCTTGGGAGCGCGTGCATGCCGTGACGGCGTTCGCTCTTGCTCTTGAGTGCGCCTTCCACGTGTCTACACTGACAACAATGGATTTGAGTGCGCAAAAAACGTGACATTTGACGTCCCTTAAGACTTCTTTAGCCAATTCGGGAAACTCTGTTTTACAGATTTGTCGATTAAATCGATGAGTTGACAAAGTTGTATGACTGAGAATTTCTTTGGTCAAGCTCTACTAAATTGCTACAAAATCCTTTATTTAAGTAAAAAGTGTGTGTGAGCTTGTAACAGTGGGAGATGTGGGAGGAGGGACACGAAACATGTGGGAATACTCCTGCTGAAGGACTTGACACATCCGCACACATTTTCTTTGCTGACTTCCATGTTCATCAAGTTATTTTCTTCATGTCCGCCGTATCGATTTCTTCCATCCTGCTGTGGGTCTGATCCAATCAGGAGGCTGTAGTTTCACCACCACTGAGCTTTTAGTAGTAGAGTTGCAGCAGGAATAGGAATAGGTCCCTCTGTGACAGTGGTGGCAGTGTGTGCGTGTGTGGGTGGGTGTATTAGCACACACTGCAGGTATCCCCATGCCCCCCCACCCACCCACCCCCATGCAAAAGTCATTATCGGAGAGATTGCAGCCTGCAGACGCACATACATCACTGTTAGCCTTCTTCTTTAAAGGAGGGTGAGCGGAGATTGATTAAAAGGAGAACCAAACTGAGAGGAAGTTAGGAGTGTAGGAATTAATTACTGTTTCAAGTGAAGTTGTTTTAGGTGAGGAGCTGTACTTGTCTTCACACACGACCGTGTCCACAACCGAGGCCGAGGAATGGACTGTAGACTGACTGAGGTTACAGGAAGCAGCCTCTCAGTGAGAATATGTCATGTGTGTGCAATAGCATCATCCCTAAAGGATATTGCGTGCGTGTGCTCGCGGTGTGTTTGTGCCCGTGCATGTGTCACAGACGTTTACGGTCGACGTCTTTGAACCTCAGCCGGCGTTTTAATCACAGCGCCGCATCGGGGCCGATCGCTCTCAGCGGAGCGGCGTCAAGTGGATGGAACGAATCGCCACGTCGTGTTGTGAGGTGGAGTGTGACTCGCAGCCACGGGGAGTTATCAAGTGGGTGATTACAGTTCTCCAACTTTTTTCTTTTTTCTGAGTTTGATTTGACTTGTGTGGTGGAAAAAACTATTTAACAGTACCGAGTGAGTCCTATAATACTGAATACTGAAACAAGAAACATTGAGAAAAGAAGTTTGTCTTTGGTATATTTATTCTCTGCAGAGAAGGCTTCATCATTGTACAAACGCAGTTTATAGGAGGATGGGCCAAGAGTGCAGTCTGAGTACATCTTTTAAAGGGTCAGTCCACAGGGAAAGTGGGGAGAAGGTGTGTTTCTCAATAAGACATCTGTTTTTGTTCCTAATCTACACAATATACATACTCCCTACACTAAAGATTTACGACTGATCTAATCTAAACATTCCACAACACTCCCTTTCGGATACTTCCTTTGAAGGAAGCTACAGCAGACATCCCATATTGTATTGTCTCACATTGAATAAAGCACATAAGAAAAGTCACAGTAGAAAAGTACTTAGCTCAATGGAATTTTCTATCACACTTGAAAAACTAGTCAAAACTAGTCAACACCCCAAAACCTGTCGGCGTGCCATCCCCTCGCACACTGTACACAATAATGGCTTTTGGATCAACCTAGACCAAAGAACAGAGCAATGCACAAATAGTGATGATGGAATAAAAGTGTGTTATATTGTTTGCCAACACACATAACAAGAAGAATTTTATTAGAAGGTCGTAAGTTAGGGAATATTTTTGTATATTGACATGATATGACTACAGAGTGAAGCTTCTCGTACCTCATAAACAATCTTTGGCTGAGTACAGACACCGTCATGCAGAGAAAACACAGACCGGCCATCAAGTTACAAACGGAATTTAAGACAATGAGTGACAGCTGATGTGACCTACCGCTGGCAATGTTTGTCATTTTAACCAGTGAAAGTGACAATAGGAGTATTATTATTAGTTGTTTATTGATTTCTTTGATAACATATTGCCTCTGGGGGAAAAATCCTTAGCTTTTGATTCCTTTTAGCTCCCACCCAACAACACGTACTGCAGCCGCAGAAAAAAACAGCTTGGGTCGCTGGGTCCAAAATCAATACAAGGCCTGAGCATAGACGTCAAAGCAGCGTGACGCGCCTCATGACGCTTTTGGTGTGTGTTTAGCCATTTAAAACGATATGTATATTTCAAAATGAGCTCGTCAGAGCAGCTCTGTGAGGCTGTGCCTAGGTACAGTGGCAATTTGAGCTAAATGCTAACATCAAAAGGCTAACATGCTCATCGTGACAATGCTAACATGCTGATGTTTAGCAGGTTTAATGATTAACACCAACCTAGATCAGCGTGTTAGCATGATAACATTTGCTAATTAGCAGGGTAACACAAAGTAGAGCTAAGGCTGAGTTTTTAACGATATGTGGCCATAAACCACATTTTGACCTGGTGGTGGCGCTAGAGGAAAAGTCAGGGGGTCACGAAGTCATTAGGATGTATCCTCTGGGAAACATGAATGTTTGTTCTAAAGTTTGTGCCGATCCGTCAAGTAGATCAAGTTGAGACAAGCTATGAGCAAACAATTGCTTGAAAGCCAGTCTGAAGAAGAATTTTAAAAGGTGAAGCTGATTATAGGCTACAGTAGCCCGCTGCATGTCTCCATCCAGCTTTAGTGCTTTTTTGAAAGTCTGTGTTTTTTGTATGTAGCAGACATGATATGTTCACCACAAAATCACATTCACAAGTAGAAGTCAAGGGAGTCTGGAATTGTTATCAGCTAATCTCATCAATATTTCCTGGTTGAAGGCAATCGCTGAGGACACCAACAATCAGCTAAATGTCAAATTTAAACAGTAATAAAACATCAATACAATAACTAAAAATGAAAATAAAAATTGTATAAGAGAAAAAATATATATATATTAATAATATTGAATGCTCTTGGATAAACATGGTACAATATCCATGCTTAACATCAGCCCGTTAGCATCAGCACACTAACAAGAGACTCTTTCCATTTAGCCTAAACATTATATCTGTAAAACATAAGTATGTGGATAAAAATGATTAAGGATTATGCCACTATGTGCCGAGACACCGTAAGGCGCTTGGGAGGCCAAACATGTTTCCGTTGCAACGAGGGAAATCATGTCTTGGTGCATTAAAACTTGATTTACGTGAATTTCAGCTGTATCTACATGTATTAATATGTAATGACTGTATGTGTGTGTGTGTGTGTGTGTGTGTGTGTGTGTGTGGGTGTGTGTGTGTGTGAGAGAGACCGCTCAGAATGATCTCAAAACTTGCGGAGACAGACTGGAGGAAAATATCTATTCAACAAGACAAACATTTGTTTTAGTCCCAGTTTGATTTCCTTAACTCCCATTCTGTCTGCCATCTGTCCGTTATTTCCATCACTTTCTCTCCTTTTTGCTCTTTTCGCTGAATTTAGTAATCTTCCGGCTTTGGGATGAGTGCAACATTTTCCCTCAAGTTCTCATCTCGTGAAAAAGTTGCTTATTTTTGCCTCATTTGACACCAACTACAACAAACATGCCACACATCTTTACGATGACTTTGTTTGCAATGAATCCGCTTCTAACATTTGCTTTGTGTTGAGTTCGGCAGAGAATTTCTGAAAGCGTGCCTGTTAATCTGGAGCGGGTTTATGAGACGCACGAGGAAGTGCGGCAACAAAGCATCCTTCAGCAAGCTTAAAGGCAGAGCACTGAACCCCCCCCCCCCCCTGTATCGGGGATCCCTCCCTTTTGAGAAATGACTTCAAGCCTCCTTTTTCTAATCCAGATCCAATTTCAATACAATTACCGAGATTGTCCCGTAATTCATCACCGAATGAGGAATCAAATCTCCCCTGAGAGAAACACGGGGGCTGGGAGCCGAGCCGTGATCAGACAGAAGATTGGTGGCGTGTCTCCAGAGCAGAAGTCCTCTTTTTTTCCTCCTGTATGTGATAATTCTGAGTGGTGGGGATCTGATCCGGGGTCAGCATTTCTGTCACTGTCACTAACATCAATCACCAGGGTGTACTGAGACCGGCTGCAGATGGAGGGTTACTGTCTGATTGTGTGATGTGCAGTGTAGGATCTCCCCCATTTACACTGTGTGTGTGTGTGTGTGTGTGTGTGTGTGTGTGTGTGTGTGTGTGTGTGTGTGTGTGTGTGTGTGTGTGTGTGTGTGTGTGTGTGTGTAGCCCGGTTGACACTAAGAAAGAGGAAGTCACAAACCATGTTGCCTGCTGCATGAAGCATTCATGACGCAAACTAGTAAACGTATTACTTCCAAAGCTTTGCATATTGGAAGAAATGTTTCCATTTACTCCTTCACTCCACTTGTTTGACCGTGTCCTCCAGAACAACACAGAAGAGTCTTTTGATCGGACCCCCATACGATGAAGGACGGCGTGATTTGTCAGTTGTTTCCATTCACGTATTTTCATGCACATTTTGAAGTGTCGCTTTAGAGAAGCTATACGGAAACGGCAACATTCAATCAAATTTCCTCAATTGATCAAAACGTTTGTACGCTCGCTGAAGGTGGTTTTAGCCTTTGTCGAAAAAAAAGTTGATATGCAGAATGGATCATGGATCACAACCTCTACTTCTTCTACTCTTTTTTTACTGGTGGATTACAGCCATGCATAGCCTATAGCATCAACTTCTGAGCAAACTACACTGTAGCTGGGTTCATTCGCTCCAAACTAGTTGATGGAAACGGCCTAATTTGCATTTATTTTTTTCACATTTCAATAGTTTACTTGACAATTGAATAGAAACACGACGAGCTGCAGTTAACTTTTGCTGCTGGATGCTGGATATACTAATGTTGGCACCAAACTCTTCCTCACTTCCCCGCGGTACGCCGTGGACCGGGAGCCAAGCAGTCGGGCCCGCCACGAAAGGGGAACGTGTTTACGGCACTGCTTTATCTGAAACTCATAAACGTGTTTTTCAAAAGACTACATCACAATGGGGTGGTCAAAGCCTAAAATGGACATTTAATACAGGAATGGACACAGGTTTAGCTCACAGTTCAAACTCTGATATCTGCTATGAACCTTTCTCCCAGCATCATCCCCTCACTGTATGATTTCTCCGTGTGTCAAGCTCCCAAGCGCCCATTACATTGTTTGCCTTTGGTCACAGGTCAAACAGCTGAATCCACTTCTAATAGGACATTGCATTGAACAGTAATTACCTCATTTGTCTAATCATCTGTCTTTCGCAATCGGCATGTTGTCATTTAATGTGTTGGAAGATGTTTTGATTGATTTTGTCATAGTTTTAGTTTTTATTTAATTTAATTTAATTTTGAATGTGGTGAACAAACCAATGTCTTTGCTCATAGTTTTCAGTACCGGCTTTACTTCATGTACAAGCTTTAACATGAAAGGTTGGAGCAACACATTGTTAATCATAAAATATGATTAGATATAACTTTATTAATCCCGAATTCTTGTGAGTTTCATTAAAGATTACAACAGCAGAATAGCAAAATACAATAGAATAAAAATATAAACATATATGAACAATAGAATAACAATTATTAAGTGTTAATAAATAATACTAACACCATTGCAAAATAGAACACAATAGCAATACGAGCACGGTGAATAAATAATGTGAAAAATGTATATCTAAAGTAAAATATAACAACACATATTAAATACAAGAGTCAAATACAAAGTGTCTAAGAAGTGATACTAACACAAGTAGTGGTGTTATCATTTAGTTTGAACTATTATTCCATTTCATTTCTTGGTACAGTATTTGTGTACACACATTGTTTTTGATGCAAAAAATGGCCGTGACCAACTCCTGCAGCAGCTTATAGTACAACACAAATACCTCAGCCTCTCTCTCTCTCTCTCTCTCTCTCTCTCAGTGGGATTCCAGGGAAGAAGTGTGGAAGCATCATCTTCTCCGCCGAGGAGCTCAGTAACTGCCGGGTTCGTACCAGATCAAACTCAGGACACTGTGTTTCATGAGGCACACACACACACACACACACACACACACACTCTGTGATATAAGCAGTCCGACACGGGGGTCAGACAGTTAAGCAGTCAGGTTTCCGTGTTTTGCCGAGTGACTTTAAATGGCCGCACAGACAATAATTTTGTTGTTGGCATCAAGTGGAGGGAAAGTGAATTTGTACTTTTCCTTCAAAGCGATGATGAGAGACGCTCATGAATTATTTATCCAAGTCTATAGTTCACTTTTCTTGCCACAGTGGGTAAATAATAAGACACTCCAATCAAAGAGAGAAGCACACACACACACACAGACACACACACACACACACACACACACACACACACCACACACACACCACACAAACATGCTCCCATGGTATTACAGTCCTCACTTCTACATGCAAACACATGCAATTCCATGCATGCTGCTAATGATTTGAATACTGAGGAAGCAGTTTGCTGTAATGTTTACACAGAATTAAGTTTATCCTTCCTGATACTCTATCATGCATTTGAATGTGAGGAAGAGTACTGCAGAGTCCTTGAAGGCTTCAGAATATGAAGTTTACATTTACATGTATTAGTTATGGTTCATGAGGCCTGTGTCTGTCCCTGGTTAGTTTTATTTTAATGTATCAGTTCTGTCTATCCAAGGTTTTAAGTTTAATAACAACCCAGCGTGTCAGACATTAGATGTTAGATTAGTGCAAAAACTGCCTGCAGTGTATTCGGGCAAAACTTCAATTATAAGAACACTGTACACTGTACAGCTGTCTGTGTTTGTTTCAGCTGTCACCCGGTCGCACAGTGAGACTTTAAACCCATGTCAGACTGAAACATGTTGAGAAAGGAGCTTGATAAACTTCAGCAGTGTTTTTAAACAGGACTGCTAACTTTAAAAACTCATTACATTAAAATGACTTCAGATTTGAGGTAAGTTAAAAGTTCTATATATGAGACTCAGAGCATATCTTTTGTCTCCCCACGTTTCTCAACAAGGCGACTGCCGAGCGCTAACGGTGCTAAAAGCGCTAACAGTGCTAAAAGCGCTAACAGTGCTAAAAGAGCTAACAGTGCAAACGACGGCAGCTGTGACGAGAGAGCTAACAGTGTTTACCTTCGGGGGAACCATAGACTGTATATAGGAATAGGAAGTAGTCACCGTGACCCATTGGTTTGTGGACTACGGTTTCAAAGCCTCAAGTTTTGCATTTTGTTTATGACCGCTGTGTAACACGAGAGGGCGGAGCTAAGTACAACTGAACGCTGAAGACATTTTTAGGAGACCAAAATGTTACAATTAACTTTCATGAAGTTAAAACACACTGAAAGGGTTCAAGTTCTAAGACGAAAAACACGGACAACTCCCAGACCGGACAACGCCGTAGAGACCTGTCAATCACAAGGTAGCCCCGCCCTAAAGCATACTCCGTGTATTGAAGAAGACTTGAAACTAACAAGAAGTGAAGTGAGAAGTAGACTTCTGTACAACCAGACTTCTTCATGCAACCAGAGGAGTCGACCCCTGATGGCCATTAGAAAGAATGCAAGTTTCCGCATTGGCTTTAATGGCATTTTGATAATTTGGTAATTTGTTGTTGAAAAAAGCTAATAAATCTCAGTGTATGTTATCGCAGTACTTACCATATTGCATAATGTTAAGAATCGCAATGAGCTCGTATTGTGACTTAAGTATCGTGATAACGTATCGTGGGGCCTCTGGGATTCCCACCCCTATGAATGACATTCACTACAAGCAAAGCACAGAGAAACTCTGATGACAACACACACAGAGGGAGAGTCACTTCATCCTCTGCTCAGGTAGACGTTACTCTACTATATCTTGATATACACAATCGTTTTTTGCTGCTATATTAATGCTCTGAATCCCGTATCTTTTTTTTACCTCATTAAGTTAATTAAGTTCATATAAGTCCACTTTAAACTAATACAATCTGGTTTTGGCCATAGTAGCTATACCTACTGTGTGAAGTGAAGTGAACGAATGAGTAAACGGTGTAAACGATAAACTGTTGTTGTCCTCCAGGACATAGCCACCATGCAGCTCTGTGCCAACAAGCTGGACAAAAAGGATTTCTTTGGCAAGTCCGACCCTTTCCTCGTCTTCTACCGGAGCAACGAGGATGGGACGTAAGTGTGTGTTTACGGAAGATGCTTGTGTTGTACAATCCATCTGTTTGTCCTTCAGTGGAGGCGAGTGTCCTGCTCATCTGTCGCCAAACTTCCCTCGTTAGTGACAGTGACTGAAAAGCTGCCAGCAGATTTCTCCGTTGGATCCAGTCCCATGAGGAGTTTGAAGGCTTCTTATCCGTCGGATGGAAGAAGGGTTAATAGATACTTACTGTATCCTTCAATATTTCAGACATGCAGCTCAGAATCCAAACCCTCTGTGAGACAGTTCTGTCTCATGCATGAGTGAGCTAGCTCCAGGGAGCAAAAAGTATTATACATATACACTCATATATATATATATATATATATATATATATATATGAGTGTATATTATACATATACACTCATATATTCCTTGTTAAACATATTTACTTATTACATACTACAGGAGGTGGAGATGAAACCGCTGCAAAAAATCTTTTTGAGACTTCCTGTCAATCCTAACTCCCACCAACATGTGTTTTTTCAACAAAAAGTTAAAATGTTGAGCTGTCTCTTTGTGTTTCCAGGTTCACCATCTGCCACAAGACTGAGGTGATCAAGAACAATCTGAACCCCGCTTGGCAGCCGTTCACCATTCCTGTTCGGGCACTCTGTAACGGAGACTATGACAGGTGAGGCGACAGCACGGGGGTCAGAGGTTAATGTTATTGTGATCCACCTCACCTCTATGGAGATTTTAGTTTTATCTGCTGGCAGGTGATAAATGACCTTGTGTTCATCCTGTTGGTTGTAAGCAGTTTAAATTCATCCTGAATGCGCTATGAATCTAATAATGACCGTATGTCAGTAAATGTGACCTGGAGAAACTACACTGGATACACATGACCAGTGGCGGCTGGTGGAAAATGTTCTTGGTAGGGCTGTGCCACATCCAATCAATTTCAGCAAACATCCCAGAATGATTTAATGCAAACAAATTAAGGTATCAAACACGCATTACTACTTTGCAGTTAAATATTTAACATTTATTCCAACACGAAAAAAAGCAGTAAATAACACTTTCACAAACACGTCAGGACATCTTATTTTAGTCACCCTCACAGGGAATTCAGTATAATATAATATATATAACATATAATAATATTCTGTATAATATAATAATATATATATATATCATATAATATTCTGTATAATATAATAATATATATATCATATAATATTCTGTATAATATAATAATATATATATATATCATATAATAATATTCAGTATAATATAAAACACACACACACACACACACACACATATATATATATATATATATATATAATAATATATATATATATATAACTATATATCCATTTCTCAGACAGGTGCTTCATGTCCCTCACTCCCTAACTGTCCATGCTGGTTCTGTCCCCGTTGTTTTAAAAAGCTAAATAAGTTATTATTATGACGTCATCCAGCTAGTCAAACCTGTCTGGTGTACAGCTAGTAGAGAAGCTTCATGTGCTGCTTCTCTTTCCTGCTAGTCTGCTGTCTGATTGTGAGGTCAGGCTGATCTGGGATCAACTCTTTCAGTAGTTTCTCCTCTCAGTTCTCCTCTCAAACGGGTCTTGGAGGAGTAGTGCTCACACTGGCGCTCTCCTGTAGAGACTTCTCCTGACAGAACGCGCAGCTTGGGGCAGGAAAAAAACTGCCCCAAGCTGAATCTATTTGAGGACGCTGATTGGCTGAATTGTATGTCACTCATTTATATCTTTACTCAGCATTGGCTAAACTGCTTTATAGACCCGCCTCTTTGGGGCAGTTTTTCCAGCGCCCCAGCAGCTGAGACGTGCACACACAGAGAGGACGAGCAGACAGGCAGAGAGGACAAGCAGGAAAAGCATATATTTACCGCAGATATCATATTTTACACATATTACTGGGTGATTCCATGTTTCAAAAACACAAATATTGACAATTTGTATAGTTTATTTTTATTTAAAATTTTATTTTTATTTATATTTTTAATTTTATTTTTATTTTTATTTTTTGTAGCTCTAGGGGGGGCGGCGCCCTAGCGCCCTCTATGGACCAGCCGCCACTGCACATGACGTCCAAAAAGGGAGGAACTAAAATATACAGTATGAAAAATGTAAATTTGTGATTTGGTTGAGAGCCATTCTAAAAACGTAAACCTCTGATCCTGGACAACATTAGTGTTTTTTAGAGGCTGTAGCGGACTCAGGGAAGATCTGAGTTTCATATGGAACTAGCAGACCAGATGAATCCACTGCTACCAACCATGTCAGCCTGTCAGGAAGGAGGCTAAATAACACTACGAAGTTAGGCTACATTTTGTCGAGGGACAACTGGCGTGGCAACTTTTGATGGGGTCCCTTGATGTCTCACTTCAACATACTGTATATGAATGAAAATGGGCTCTAAAGAACACAAGTCTCCCCCTTACAGACATGCCCACTTTATGATAATCACAAGCAGTTTGGGGCAAAAGCCGAGCAGTTTTTTGTGTGCAATATAAATATGATATTTTAGCCTTTTCTAAATGGTATATTTTAACATTTCTGCATATTGGGCTCCCTAAACAGTCTTGGAATTGCATGAAGTGGGTTTGACTGGAAGGTTGAGACCCTTCAATGAGCCCAGTTGTATTCATGTGTGATGGTTTTTGTCCACAGAGTAGCCGTTTCACATAGTGAGACCATTTAGTGAAACTTGACATCACTGTGTGAAATCACCTGTTGTGACTTCGAGAATAAACACACCCACAAACCAGAGACCTCGGGCATTCAGAGCTTTCCTAACTATTAACATTAAGTGGGTTTAAGTGGTTACCATCCAATCACCGAAAAAATGCAGTTCTAGCAGAAACCTACAAATATCCCAAGTTTTAGACACCAAATCATAGCATGGATTCCCTCAGCCTGTATTTGGGACCGGCATTTATTTATTTGTTTGCGACCACGCCCCCGGCCTTTTTTTGAGACTCTCATTTATTGACTTTGATCCTACTTGGATCTTCGTCAGGTCAGAATGAACAGAGATCAACATGAACATGGAAGATCATGTGGCATTCAGTAAGTGGGCAGGCGATACCTTCTTCCTTATTGATGCTGTTCAGCCTTGCACCTAAGTGAAGTGTGTATAATGAATCTTATATAATATGTGCATCATATAAGATTATATATATATATTTATATATATATATATATATATATATATATATATATATATATATATAAAATAAAAAACAAATGACATCTTCTAGACTTCTAGACTGGCTAAGAGTAGACTATTGCTATGATAAGCTAATTAATGCTCTGTTGGTAATGTTAGAACACATTGTGGTTCCTCATTTATAACATACGTTTTTAATCACTTTTTTACTCCTGGAAATGATTTGTTTGATAAACTGTTGCTTTAGGGAGAGAGGGAGAGTTTACAAAGCAATTTGCTGCATTAGTTAATTGCTTGTCAGATTTGTCATTTGAGCTCATTAGCTAGGCGACTGTGAGTTTCCCTTTATTTAAACTGCGACTAGAGATACTGACTTCCTTAGACGTTGTTTTTCTTTTGACAAAAGTAAAGTAAAGCCAAATTAAACTGTGTGAAGATGAGGTTGGACCCTGTGCTGGTCAGAATAATGCCAGCAGTCGGCCATGCTCTCAGTCAGCCAGTGCTGGTGTTATTGAGACCAACATGGAGGCAATGCAGCGGCAATCTCACAAGTTATTTATTTACACCACAGACTATGTAAGAAGTGGACGTAGTCGTCGTGACGTCATCCATTGGTTTGTGGACTGCCGTTTTGAAGCCTTGAGTCTTGGCATTTTGTCCGTCGCCATCTTGGCTTTTTGCACCCAGTGATTTCAAGTGACCATATTTAGACTGTGGAGTGATGTATAAACACTGTATGTAGCTCTGGTAGTGGCAGCGACCTGTCAATCACAGTAATCCCGCCCTAAAGCATACCCTGCTTTATGGTCTATTTGACTCTAAATGGAGCATCATTTACTAAATGAACATCATGCTGTATTAAAGAACACTTGAAACCATAAACTCATGTTTACAATGTTTACTGAGGTAATAAATCAAGAGAGAAGTAGAGTCATTTTCTCATAGACTTCTATACAACCAGAGGAGTCGCCCCCTGATGGACATTAGAGAGAATGCAGCTTTAAGACACTTCCTTGGCTTCACTTTTTAGAACCGGAGTTTGACGCTTGATTTAAACTGGCCGTAAACCATTACATACAATCTACCACACACACAAACACGTCTTTTTTTTTTTCTTCTTCTTCAAAACTGGCCTATTATCTTCATTTCATTGATTGAATTTATTGTAATTAAATCTGACATTGTAGGGCATTAGCTAATTTTATACAAAAGACACTATAAAAGTAATGTGAAAATAGGGGCTCGTCAAACATTATCCTTTCCAACCTCAATGACCACCTCACTGCCTGGGCATGGCGATAGTCACATATTTTTTTACTCGTAGTAGAAATACCATGGAAAGACAGCTATGAATGTATCCACTACCAAGTATTGTTTGTGTATCAAGGCTTGACGTATCTTGTTCCTGTGTTCCATAGAGCTCCATTAAAACACATCAATGAGCCAAACTGTTGCACTGGGTGACATGTTCCTTCATCACCATGAACACACACACTAGTTTATTTTGACTCAATCCCACACACACACCGTCCTGCTGCCCCAAATACTCACTACAGCACCAAATGTTGATTAATCCACCCCTGAAAATAGTCCCCACTAAATGCACAATTTCTTCATGTACGATTAACATTTGCTAAATGTGACCATCTCTTTTAGGAAATTGTCTTTTTTCTTTTCTTTTCTTTAAAACGATACTATATTTGTGAGCTGTCTTTAAAGATGTACATGTTCAGTAGGAACACATGCACTAGAGGCTAAGTGCCAAAGACAGACACATTGTTGATTTTTTCATAGAATTTGTTGACAATATTAAAAATGATTTTAGAGAAGATGAAATAGATGACATTTAGTGTATTATAAGCATACTGTAGTGTACACTATGGGTATCACAAGAATCAATAATTTGGTACCAAGTCAATGCCCAAATTCTTAAAACTGTGCTAATTTTTCTACAGTAATGTAGGTTTCGGGGGTTCAGGGCATCGAGACTACCGGCGATCCGTCGTCCTGGGGACAATAGAAAATGCTACAGTTTGAACAGCAAATCTGTGTTGAAATCAGCTTTTGCTGTTAGCAGCCGGTAGGCAGCAAACGGAAAGTCCAAACGGCACTAACACCTAACCCTAACGAAGGTTTCATTGAGTTACATTATGTTCAAGCTATATTCAGTAAAAGTGACTTAATTATAACGTTAACATGATGTGGTCAAATGTAATCTTGTAAAATGTAGTTTTTGGTGAGGTGGATTATCAAAAAGCAACCAGTATGTAACAGTAATAAGGGAGCGTGTGTTGAAGTAGAAGGGATGTATTGTTTTATTTTTGTTTTTTTACCGTGGTATCGAATTTAATATCCAGAATCATGGAATTTCACGGGTATTGTTATCAACTACTAAATGTGTGGTGTTGTGACATCCCTACTGTACACACAGCTGCACCTGTTTAGCTGTCAGAAGTTTTAAGTGATGTCAGTGAAATCAGGTTTCAAAGGGCTAATGATATGTTATTACTGAGGCTGGTTAGCCGCGGTTAACTGCCCAGGCTCATATGTGTCACATAATTAGTGATCATTTGAATTTGACAGTTTAAAATGTCGACATTAATACATAATTTAGCGCTGTGTTGTTAGGACCTTGATTATTCTACAGCAAACTGGTTGTACTGGTTGATCACTGGGCTGGAATCAAGATGCAATGTGTATTCTTCTGTGTTCACCACTGTACTGTGAATATTCCGCTATGCTATTGGCCCAGTATGACAAAGAACATGCCAAGTATTATCCACTCAGGGTTATATATAGAAGTGTTGCATATAGGGATCAGTACCATAAGTATAGGTATATTCCTTTAAAAGCCTCCTTTATGACATTGTTTATCATATAATGTGAATCCTTTTTTTTTTTTTTACTGGTTTGTGTTAAAAAGTGAAACTTCCTATTAATTGTTTACTTCCTTCGCTTTACATAAACTGTTGATCCCTCTCCCTCTGACGTTTCTCTTTCTCTTTCTCACCCTCACACTCTTCCTCCTCTCCGTGATTCTCACATATCTGTCCGTCTTACCTCCACTCCCTCATCTCATCTCACCTCCAGGACGGTCAAGGTGGACGTATACGACTGGGACAGAGACGGGAGGTGAGTTCTCACGCTCTCAACCCCCCTTTTTTTTTCTTCCTTTATTCATTTTCAGCTCAAGATTGGATACCTCAAATGTCACACCTTGTTCTGTCAGACCCGAGCGTGGGGGGGGGGGGGGGGGGGTACGCACTAGAACTGAAGGAGGGCTCCACCCGCCTGGCACACGCTGAGTGAGTAATGAATCAAGAACAGCCAGCAGGTGAGAGGACAGGGGGGTCGGGGTTAATGAGCACTGACCGCTGCACCGACACAGCTTCTCTCTCTCACTGACTGCGTGTTACTGCAGGGGCTCACAGGAAACCTTGTGTGCTGTTTCAGGCTCTCTGGCCTCTCCAAAAATTCCGGTTAGTTGAAATTCTTGTGGTATTTTTTTCATTATAAATCCACAGTCCCAGATTTCCAAATCCCTAAGTGAAAGACACGAGGAAAGTAAAAGTAAATATTAGTCTTGACTCTGACTCAGTCATCAGGCAGTAACTCAGTAACTCTGCTGCTGTTCTTGAGGATTTGACGGATAATTCTGTTTTGTCTGTCTTCCAGTGCATCATAGCAAGGAACTTTTTTATTGACGACAAGCCATTATCAGAGATTTCAGCCCCTAACTTTAAAATAGGGACATGATCGTCTCAAAATAAACTCCTTTTAAACATTCTGACAGGGAGTGTGCAGTTTAGCAGAAAGGATTAAACCAAGTGTCTGGACCCAGTGAACACAACAATCCCAACAAAGACTATATATAGTGCTACATATTGAAGAGCTGAAGACAGATGTACACAAGCCACCATTACCAATGTGGCATCCAACTTTTACATGCAAGAAAAGATTTTACTTTTTATCTGCATTTTGCAAACAAATATGTCATTCATGGTCTAGCATTCTGTAGATCATGTAAGATTGTGAAAACTCCAATATGAAATGATTGATGCATTTGGGCCAAGTGGTTCACAAGGGGAGCTGCTTTCACTGATATGTGTGGAGAGCAGTTTGCAATACTAAAAGGTCTCAGGGTAACTTCACTATTTTTCAACTTGGACTTTGTTTTACATGATTTTGTGTCTACGTGTCTAATGGGGACAACAGTTTTTGAAATCAGCCTCCAGTAAACGGGCTGTAATGTAATCGCTTTGGATCTCAGATTGTTATTATAAGGGTCTGACAAAATTGTTGAAATAACCCTACAGAGAAATAAAGCCTTTTCCTTTACGTTTAGCTCTCTGTTTCTTATTATTATCTCCACCAGGAGAATCATGTATGTGTGCGTCCGTGACTGAGTGTGCACCTCTATGTTTGTCCATGGCTAATCTCACAGTCTTTACCTTTGGCTTGATCCAGTCTGTTTGTTATTGTGTCCAACCAAGTTTCTCTCAGAGAAGTCTCTTTCTGAAATCTCTGGTCGCATCGCCATTGTCTTTAATCAGCTAAATGTTCAGCTGTCATTGAAAGTCTTTTAGAAAGTCTTTTAGATAACACTAAGTTACCTTTTCTTTCCTCCAACACAACAAACTGACAACACTGGTGCTCCTCTCATGGAGGAGTCAGCGGGCAGTCAATGCCAGGAGAACGTGTGAGTCATCGCAACCACGAGAGGTCCTTGAGCATGCAGCCATAACTGGGCACCCAAAATATTAGGCAGTTTGCTGTAGCAGAATGCGAGATTAGCTGTGGACAGACAATGAGGTGCACACTCACTCACAGACCGCGCACAAATGTGCGTGATCGCATTATTCTACTGGTGGAGATAATAATAAGAAACGGAAAGCGAAAGGTACATAAACATTTTTCAGTTCTCTGTAGGATTCTTTCCATAATGATGTCAGACTCTTCTAATACAAATCTGAGCCTGTTGGTGACTAAAACAAGCACTTTTAGTGGACGTAGTTGACGATGAGGAGTTGTCCCGAGAGATTGTATTGCGGTCTGTGGGGAAGGAAGTTATGTATTATAATTTATAAAAATATTATATTATTTTCTCATTGCACAGCTACTGTCTTCCTCTGTTGCTCTGCTTCCAGTGCAGCTTGTTTTAAGTAGAGCTTTTATCCAATCAGATTTCACCTCTGTGTCTCTAGGTAGAAGAGAGGCCTGAGGCCTGCAGACTCACAAGTTGCATCCATGTGCAGTTTAAGTGAATGGGGACGATATTGTTGATTGTCATCGTGTTCAACCAATCAGATCTTTAGTTTGACATGTTGGGCGTATTCTTTGACGTGTCAGAGCCTGCTATCCCCATACTAGCCGGCCCACAACTACGTCACTATTAGTGCAGCGATTGGTCAGTGGGCGAGCATGTGACTATCGTGAAACGAAACTTAACAGCAGAGGCTTAGTCGGCGTTGTGAATCACATCACGTGATGCAGCTCAGCCAATCAAATATGGGCATTCTGACAAGTTTCCTGACTCAAGTACCACACACCGTGACACAGGGGGCTGAGACGAGGAAAGAGATTGCAGACCAGTACGTTTAATGTTTGGGTTATGAAAGTAAAATCATAAGACGGTCTCCTAAAGAGACGAATGGGCCGCGACTTGTCATTAAGGGATGATGGTGGGTCCCACAGCCAGACCAGCTGAGAACCACTGTCCTACATGAGCACAGAAAACATTATATTTTCCTGAATTTAAGCTTCTGCATTTTCCAAATGCTCTAGCATTATTCAAACGTATTGTAAGCCTCGTACCGAACGGTTTAATACGAGTACGTACATAGTTACAGTCTTAGAAACGAATAATAGCTGTGGCGCCATCATGTGGTTATAAGGTGGTATTTCAGCTGCATGACAGCAGTGAAGGCCTGGGTATAAAATGCACGGCCCGCCACTGGTAGAAATAGAAATCGGGACAGAGTTTGACAAGCAGTCAAACCAATTAGGACAGCTCACCCCAAACACTTTTCTATTCTGACACAATGTAATCTCATTATAAACTATGTAGTCCTTTAAAATGTAAATGTTTATCTGGTATATTACAGTAATATATACATTATATAGAATGCTAAGGGGACAAGTGACACAGTGTTGAATATAAGAGGTAAAAGGAGGGCAGACATGTTGTGATAACTAAAATAAAGAAACATAAAGAAACTACACTTCCCTTTCTTCTTCTGTCTCTTTCTTTACCTAAGCCTCATTGCTTTGTTTCGGTCTCCTCCCCTCCCCCCTTCTTATCTTATCAACCTCCTTCTTTCCCACTGGGAGATGATTGCTTGTTGTTTGCTCCTTGATAATTCCCCCTCCAAATATCAGCATTACATAGGCAGCGTTGGTGTCACCCACAGCTTCAGGTGGTGATATATTTGGATGCAGAGATGATCTGAGGGCATGCAGGGAGTTGATATTTGCCAGTCTGATGATGCTAGAGGGGATTTGTTTTCCTGTTCAGATGAAAAATCATGTGTTGAACCTTCTTTCTCCTAAGGATCCACCCAAGAGGAGGAGATTTAAGGGCCGGGCTTTCCCTTCTGGCACAGATCAAGTGCAGTGACCATACACTATGGAAGTAGTGGAATTACATGCAAATTCAGATTTATTATATCTCTATATGTTGTTAGATTAATAGATAACCCTTGACATAGCAGTATAGCAGACATATATGTATATAATTTATATATATATATATATATATATATATAAATGTATGTATATATATATATATATATATATATATAAACTTAGTAAATTGTGTTCACCTATCAAACTACCATTTTCAAATGATATCCCAGGGTGATAGATACACCGGTTGTCGCGATCATTTTGGAAGCAGTCAGTCTGACTGCTGTAAACAGATAAGTCTAAATATTGTAGTGACGCTCATAATGCTGCGAGATGGATGCACTGGCACTGTTGGGTCTACGTGAATGGAAGAATTAGGAGGGAACGAGTGTTCAGGGATCACCTCGCACATAAGCTTCTGTGTCAGGAAAAAACTAATTGGTCCTTCTCTTGGGTATCGCCATGATTTACCGGAGAAGAATCCTTGATCAGCAGGCTCTCTATGCATCATCATGTATGAGGTGCTCTGCATTGATAATCTATTGTTGAATGTGGGCGTCTCTAGAGGGCGGGAAATGAGGCTGATCTAAATTGAGCACTGGCAGACGTACGTAAAGTTGTATTAATCAAAATATGTTTGACGTAAAGACATTACCTCATCCGTACGTACGCAAACATTAACTGTGGATCCTACTCACTGTTTTATAAATCACACCTCTGGGAGAGGAAATAACTGAATTAATTGATAGCCGGACCGACACCCAAGCAACTGGCTAATTAATGAAAACACATCTAATTGTACTACAAAGTTAAATATGTCACAGTGTGAATCATTGGCCTCTTAAATGAAAATGTTACACCTGGCTTTGACCAGAATTCTACTTAGTAAGAGTCATCTTCTACCCTTGGTGTTCCATATTTGGGATGTTGGGTATACATAGTCAAACATTTTAATTCCTATCCTATTCCTCTCCTGGATAAAAGAAAGTCTCTTCGGAGAAGCTGGTCACGACTCACACCGTGCTGTTTCAGATTGATTTTAAACTGAAAGTAGTCACAGACTTCCACATGGCTAAAAAAAGTTTTAAAGTTGATGCTCAGCGTGAGAGTCACACTTGATTTAAAATTTCATCCTGGGCCGGAAGAGGTTTGAGAGTGAAATGGGTTTATATTATTTATAACCTGTGCTGGAACTGCTGCTCCAGCTGGACCTCCAGTCTCACTGCTTCCCTTAACCTCGCTCCCAACAACAGCAGGCAGCCGTTTTCAGATAAAATGCTGCGATAACACCACTGTTTACTACCTGCCCAGCACCAAACAGCAGACAGACACAGTTGGAGACCAGCTGTTAAACATAGTGGAGCATTCAGCAACTTAAGAGCCAGATATTTCCCTCAGGACTCGGTGGAGACCAAAACAGAGTTGATGGAAAAATGTATCATGAATTCTGCCAGACCAATTCTACCTACTATTGCGGCTTACCGTCTATAGCAAGCGAGCAGATTTGGACAGGAACAAGTTTGCAAACTGAAGCAGTTGTTAATGGGCTGCGGCCCCACTGGCCGGTTAAGTGTCACCAGACATTAATGGTGTAAAACAGTCAATAAAATATGTTTTTTTCAGAAAGTTGGAATCACTGCAACCACGAGAGGTCCTTGAGCATACAGTCATAAATGAGCACAAAAATTGTTAGGCTGATGGGTCCAGTGGCATGCAAGATTAGCTGCGGACAAACAGACAGATGCAACACACGCACTCACTCACTCACTCACACACAACCAAACACATAATCTCCTCCCGGGCTCCCTGGCGGAGATAATGGATGTTTGTTAACCTGCCACTACGGTTGCACCACGGATGGGACGCTTCATCCGGGACGCATCTGTGACGTGTCCATGGCGTATCCGTAGTTGAACCGTGGTCAAACCGTGAAACATGTCAAATGTGTTGTCATCTGGGACGATTTCCTTCCCGGATCACCCCGGATCACCGCGGATCTCACCTCTTTTTATCCGGAGTGATCCGGGGACATCCGTAGTATATCCGGCTTTCGGTGGAACTGGGGCTTAAAGCACACAGGGAATTGGGAATCATGTTGCTGATGTACTATAACTATTCCCCTCCTTCTTCTCTGTCTGTTCCTGTCGAAATCAATCCTTCTTCCAGTCATGACTTTATCGGAGAGTTCACCACCAGCTACAGAGAACTGTCCAGAGGCCAAAGCCAGTTCAATGTCTACGAGGTAAAATGCAAGAACAGCCAGGAATAAGTTGAACAACTTGATCAATACGGAATCCCAAACTTTATTTTCCTGAATGTGTAAAGAACATCAGAAATGTAGCATTGTTTTGGGAACTCCCGACAACATCAATAGTTCCTTTCACAGTGTTATATATTATTCATTTCTTGTGTTATAAATTGTAGCCCCTCATCTGAGGACAATATATTATTGACATCCACCCACAGGAGCTCAGACATGCATCGAGTAAGTACACATTTCTGCTCCGACAGAAACTCATTTCTCGTTTCCTGTTTTGCGGTCAAGGTTTTGAATCCTAAAAAGAAAGGCAAGAAGAAGAAATACGTCAATTCGGGGACGGTAAGAGCTGCCGGAGTGCGTTTCATCACCGGCTGTCGCATGTCAGAGCAGTAAACGGATGATGTTTGCTATGATTTCTCGTCTTGATCCACCTCTGTCCCATGTCCTCTATTTCTCTTCCTATATTCCCTTTCACTCTGTCTCCAAGGTGACTCTACTGTCTTTCAAAGTGGAGTCAGAATGCACGTTCGTCGACTTCATCAGAGGAGGGTAAGAGCTCAGTCTCTATGCTTTCATCAGCGTCTCCATTAAGTGACTCTATGGGAGTTTCTGCTTGTTTTAAGGCCTGGTCACACCAGACCACTGTGGTGTCTTTGTGACTACTTACAGGGCTAGTTGGTGAACTGCCGTGGCTGGTGAGCTAACATGCTAATCAACTTGGCTAGCTCTAGTCACAATAACTCTCAGTGCTCAACCGTTCTGTTTACTGCTGCTGGCATGTTGTTCCCCATTATATCACCATTTTTCTTCAATAGAAGATTTTTGAAAACGAAAAATAAAGCTATCTGAAATTACAAGAATGCTAACGATTAGTTAGTGAACAAACTTGTTAACTCATTAGCTTAGTTTGGTCACTAATGGGACTATAAGTTCACACAGTTTTTGCAAAAGATGCATATTTAGAATATTTTTACCATTTTATCTTGCTGTCAGACGGCCCTTTCTGACTCTCAAAGCCACTAGACTCCACTGACAAAAACAGACATTTTATTTCGTAGAATACTGGGGATCTACTGCTGCCTCGATCAGTTAGTTTGTTTGCGTTGTTGTGTGACTTAAAGGGTTAGTTCAGATTCATTTTGGTTTCTATTTATTTTAGAACAATGGACATCAACTTGTGGACACTTTGCCTAAGTCAGTTAATCGATCACAGTAAGCATTATGTCTGTTTGATCGTGGGGCTGTAATTACCATCAAGGAACACGCGCTCATGTCCTTTTATTTATCCTTTTTTTTTCTCCTTTGGGAGTTCAGCAACCTGAGAGGGGTTTGCATTCTACAATTAATAACACCAATTAACAAATGTTGGGTGTTTGTTAGGATGATTCCAGCTAATTAAAATGTGTCTACATTTAGACCAACAAATACAGTGTTCATTATCCTCCCAGAAGAATGGTATTCTTGGCAGTGTGGAGAAGGGTTTGAAAAAGCATTTAGACCTTCTGTTGGGAAATAGAAATGACTGGAGGTGGTGCATTGACTTGGACTTATGACACATTATGTTACATTGTTGTCAAATTGAACTGAAGCACTATATTACTGTCATAACACACTATGATAACAGAAGATGCAATGTCCTCTCTGTGATCTAAGTTGCAAGTCTCTGCATGTTGATCTGGAAGTTGATTTTCTATAGTTTGAAATCAGCGGCTGTCTGCAAAGCATGAACACAAATCTCAAATTAAAGCTGCGAGCAGCGATGAACGGGCCCTCGCATCCTCCGCGCGCGGGGGTTGCCGGCGGGACTCCGGCCTGCGCGTCCGAGAACGCTCGCGACCGTCGGACGGCGCGTCTGCGAGGGAGACGTTTTTGATCCCGCGTGGACCGCCTGATGCTGGAAATGATACTTTGCAAATAGTCCTATGCTTCCTGTATCCGCTGCCTGGCACTACAGAACACGTGCATTATGTAGCTCTGTGTCAAATGTAAACCACGTTGTGTAAAAGTTGCGTTAATCGGATGGTGGTTGTCACAAAATGCAGATTTCCTTTCGCCAGCAGGTGGCGCTGTGAGTACTAGTGAAAATTAGCTTTTAGACATCCTCGGGCCGTGAGTGTCGTCAAGCGTGTGAAGTTTGGGACCGTTTGGAGCAAGTCCAGCTGAGTTACATCAGCTTTTTTCACGGGGAATCACTTGAAGTAGCCGCCCGCTACGGCTAAGCCGTTCCGTTAAACGTAAAGCTTTTGATAATTTTTAATCACAACGGTCTTGAGACTGTACTGACAAAATTTGAAGAGGATCAGACAAAGTCCCTAGGAGGAGTTCGTTAAAGTCTCGCGCCTATAAATTGTCCAAAATCAAGGGAAAATTCACACATAAATCAAAGCGGCCGACTTCCGGTAGGGTTTAGAGCATGGTCCCAAGAGACTTATTTTTAAGTCTCCATAGGATACATGTGCCTACCAAGTTTCATACATGTAGCTGAAACGTAGCACTGAGGCTGGTCTTTTGAAATATTGTAGGGGGCGCTACAGAGGCAATTTAAAACGGCTAAGGCCAAAAATCATATCAAAGTTTCATGAATTTTTGAGCATCCTAAGCTACTAAACCATCAGCTTCCTTTTTCATGGCGAACGACGCGTCGCCATGGCAACAGCGTTCAACGAAAACTCACAATATTCAAGATGGTGCATCATCAATGTCTTGAGGCTATCCTTACCAAATTGTAGACTCATAAGGTCACCTGGCTAGGAGGAGTAAATAAAAGTATAAAATATGACATTTCCTTTAGCCAGTAGGCGGCGCTATGAGTTATTGAATTTTTTTCAACTGAAGTATGTTCAGGCTTGGAGTAACATCATGCATGAGAAGTTTTGTGAGGATTGGATAATTCAAAGTATATTTACCTTGGAGTTATAACAACTTTATTTTTCAAAACCAATGAGGCAAAATGGCCGGCACGCCACGTCAAGGTTCTTCAAATGAAAACTCAGGATTTTGATAATTTTTAATCACAAAGGTCTTTAGAGCATCCTGACCAAATTGTAAGTTGATCGCATAAAATCTGTAGGAGGAGTTCGTTAAAGTACGAAGGCTGAAAAATGCAAAAAGTGACAAAAATCACAACTTCGCGGGTTTACTGTAGCGGCCCCTAGTGGTCGAATGCAAAACAAATCTAAGGCTATGTTACAGGATGCAATGTGCACATATGCTGAAAATTTTGGAATTTTAGGACAAATGGTTGAGAAGTTATGTGTATTGATATTATGCCACGCCCCTAAGAATTGTATTGGTCCATATTTTGGAAACGCTAAGAGATATCAAAAAGCTTTTGGTAACTTTAGATGACATAGGTCCATTAATGATCCACAGACAATTCTGTAGTAATCGGAACCAGCGTGTAGGAGGAGTTTGCAAGAATGTGTTTTTCACTCAATTCAAGATGGCTGAAAATCTAAGTAGGCGGAGCTTAGGGGTCTGAGAGGCTTTTTTTTAGATCTAGCGGATTTGGACATGTGTGTTGAATTTCAAGTCAATCGGAGATACTGGCCGAGGGGCGTCGCTGGTCCGACTTGTAGGGGGCGCTAGAGAGCCATTGTTTTACACACAAATATGCAATTTATGGCATAAGAGTTTCTCCGGCAGACCTGACCGGTGTGCAAAATTGGTGAGTTTTCATGCATTGCAAGTACCCCAAAATGCTCCATTCCCAGAAAAATATAACTCTGACGGGTACCAGAAAAATATAACTCTGACGGGTACAATTACAATAGGGCCTCGCCGGCCCGACGTTGTCGGTTGCTCGGGCCCTAATAAGCCTTCCATTGTTTTTCCAAAGCATGTACAGAATACAGTATACAATTGTAGTTATACGGCAATACCAAAGAAAAACTTTACAGTTCCTTTTCACAATTAATGTTATGACGTCACAAGGCTAAAGCGTGTATATTGGGGGTCGTGGCTGGACCCGATTTCTCAGTAGGTTCACTCGTTTTATCGCGAATGCGTATTTCTCACGAAAGTTTGAGAGATGGCCGGAAGCTCGCGTCAGCTGTTCACTACTGTTACTATTCAGCTTTTAAATATCACAAAAACAAGGTCAGAGGTTAACCTAAAGTAACCTATAAATCATAGTCTTTCTTTTTCCTTGGACCGCCAAGGAATAAAATTGCAATATTTGCTCATTTGAACACAGATTTGGAACATCAGTGCGTTCTGGTTGAATGTGTTCCTACTTGTAATCCCCAAAGTGTATTGTGATTACACCCCAGATATATGGTGGCAATAAAACTCTTGGAGAAACACATAGAAAGTCTTCAGCAGGAAAAAAGCCAAACGTAAAGACTTTGAATATCAACACAAAACAGTGATTATCTTCACTTGAATGTAAAAGCACCGTAACGGACTATATTTTGGGAATAATCAGAATCAGAACCGTTTATTGCCATGGTATGTTGAACATACAAGGAATTTGACATGACGGGAGGTGCATAACATTTAACAATCAACAACAATCAACACAGTGCAAAGTAGAAACATATTAAAATTTACAGAAAGATATGAAATAAAGTAAAATATAAAATAAAGTGAAATATAAAATAAAGTGCACAAATGAACAGATAACCGGACTATAAACAAGTGAGATGTAAGTGTTAAAGTGTCGAGTGTATTTAAATAACAACCTAGAAGGGATGTGCAGAGGAGTGACCGGTAGGAAATTGTCCTGGGGATGACAGAGTCAGTGGGGGACCCGGGCTCTGAGCCCGACTGCGGACGGGAAGAAGCTGTTCGTGTGGCGTGAGGTCTTGGTCCTGATGGACCTCAGCCTCCTGCCAGATGGAAGGGGCATGAACAGTTTTTGTCCGGGGTGAGAGGGGTCAGCTACAATCTTTCTTGTGTAATAATAGTGCAGATCCCCTGCCTTGTGATTTATAAGGGACAGCAGTGAGCCGTTGATGAGTTCTCAATCTGGACCTCTGTAAATGTGTTCCCATCTGGAGATGCTTGCACAGTCCTAACATCTCTGCTTTGAATGACACTGATGTGCTCGATCTCTCACCAGGACACAACTCAATTTCACCGTGGCCATAGACTTCACAGCATCCAACGGTAGGACCGCGTCACATCTGTGTGCATACAGGAAATGTCCACACATCTGCTGTCTCACCCACAGCGTTTGTGATTGTCACCGTTATTACTCTAGTCATGGACCGCATTCTCATCTTTGGGTTGGTCCTCTTTGTACGGGTGATTTTCACTGCACGAATATAAAAGATTTGCTTAAATATGCTGCAAAATCCATGTCAAATTACTTGTGGTGCTGCACCGAGGTGTACTGTGGTGTCTTTCAGAAGCCCAGAAGGAAGATGTTGCACATTACATTTATTGGAGCAAATTTAGGTAAAAGCTAACATTCAGCTGTCGCCAGCAACATATTTAACAGTTAAATTATGACGACCATGGCAAGACTAGATTATTACTGTACAACAGTTCCCAGCTAGTCACCGTAATGTTGTTACTATAAAACATAATTCAAATCAAGCAGTTCAGCAGAATAAGAATTTGGCTAACATTAGCACATTATCTCTGCTCAATGACTGCAAGTCAGAGTGCCCTTAGCTCTTTTGTTCCAGCTAGATTCATAACTGCATGAGGACAATATTTGACCATGGAGCTGTAGTTCAATGTTTCAGCAGGTACAATGTGACCTCCAAGGTATACCTCAGATATTCAGAATAAAAGTAATTTATATAAAAAATTGGAGCATGGGAGGGTTCATTCTTAACCATGGAAACACTATAGATAACCGTAACTCTATTTTTGTATCCTGCATTTCTACATGATTTAGCAAAGAAGCCCTGAGAGGCAAGTAAGAATGTAATCATGACTGTAGGACTGGTGATAAAAAAAGTTCCTTACTTATTTAATTCCTGAAAATGGTGGGTTTCAAAGTTTCATAATCATTTTCATTGTTTTAAGTGTTTGTTGTTGTAATACCTATTTTGACCACAAAAGGCTGAAGTGCACCACCAACCTGTGTTCTAATTAGGACTAAAAGCTGCAGATAAGCGCAGATTCAAATGCATATATGCAAAAAGGAAAGAAATGACAGTAATGTTACATAACTTGCTAATACACAATGACTGCACTTGTGTTTAGAATGCATGGAGAAATGAAAACTCACCTGGAAGAAAACATGAATACTTTTAGTCATATTTAGAACCAGGAAGAGCTCCGGGCTTTGAAGCAAATTTTACATAGTGGCCAAACGGTGGAGTTAGAATATCTGGGGTTCCGTCACGAGATGCATTGGAAGCCTTTTTCCCATAGACTTACATCGGGAAAAAGAGACGTCTGTTACTCAGTGGACTTCCCAGCAGGAACACCTGAATAGCCCTTATTTGAATCATGCGCTCATAGCTGAATCCAGCGTTATAGTTCTTCCTTCATTCATGTGATTGAGCCCGAGAGCAATGGTTGGGCCAATTGATGGAGGCAGGGCTAAAGGAAACGCTGGTGCACTTGCTCAATGTGCCCATGGATGCCAAGATCGACGGATGATTTGGGTAATTTCTTCTGAATTCTACTCTGAAGTTGAACTTTTTTTTGCTTCAAGCGCCACTCTGAAACTTTCATAGGAATTAACAAGTCCCGCCTCCAACGCTGTATCCAGTTCTCTTTCGACAACCATGCTCAGAACATGAGGTAGTGGGGTACTTCAGTCTCTTATGGCCGAAAGGAGTATTGCAACAAAAAACACTGATACACTGATCCTGACAACAACAAAAAAATTGCCTTCCAAAATCTTTTTTCTGTTTTCACAGATGGAGAAAACAAGTTAAGGAACTTGGAAAGATTATCCTGACAAAACCTTTTTTCACCAGTTCTTAAGTCATAAACATCGATCGATTTTGTTTTTCTCACTTGCCTCTCAGGGATTCCGTACTTTTATCACATCCTCAGCCACTTGACAGCAGCACATTATGATTGAGGCCATCATGCATTCTTCAATCATTCTGATAGAAGGTGTTAGATAAACAAACAAAGAAGCTGTCTCACTCTCTGTATGTTTAACACATAACCCTACTGAACATCGCATGCTGCCTCTGTCCTGTCCCTGTTATGACCAAGTTTGCCACACTGCTGTATTGTGATTATACATTCATACAGCTTTGGAATTACATTGAGGACGGGCAGTCAACAGTCAACAGAGATAACACTTTATCTTTAGGATTCCTACCAGAAATCTTATTTTTGGTTGCTGCTCGTTTGTGTCTCGGTAAACGTGATGCAAAAGAGCAAAGAAATGCTTTTTTTCCCTCATGTATCATATTTTCTTGCATGCAAAAAATGTATACCAATAGGACCACATCTACCTCAAAACTTGTAACTTCCTGTGTCATGTCTGCATGCATATTCTGCCAGTATTTCTGGCTATAGACTTATTTTATTCATGTGCCATACATTAACTTCAGTGAACATGACTGCTATGAATTCACCACGGTCCTGATTCTCTGAAAAGTATTTGTTGGTGTTAATATGGTGCTTCTCTCTCCAGGTAACCCGTCCCAGCCCACCTCACTGCACTACATGAGTCCGTACCAGATGAACGCCTACGCCATGGCTCTGAAGGCTGTGGGTGAGATCATCCAGGACTACGACAGCGACAAACACTTCCCAGCATATGGCTTTGGAGCTAAGCTTCCCCCGGACGGCAAGATCTCCCACGCCTTCCCACTGGTAAGAGACAGTTTTGTTGTCTCTGTTTTAGTGCAAAGCATTTTTGTGATACTCAGTGAGAAGGTACTTCTGCTTTTCGACTAAATACTATACGAACAGACTCTTCAGTTGATGATCTGTTTTCATACGTTAAGCACATTTCTTAAACAGCAAAGAAACAACATTGCCAACTTGAACTTTCTTTTTTTTAAAGGTTTAACTTATGTCTGGTTTGTATCAGCTCTGATTAAAGCACTGCCAGGATGTAAAATGTGTCGATCTTGAAGGTCTCGCTGGCCCCCGATGTAGAGCCCGCTTCGCTTTTGGACTTTCTTCAAGGCTGACTTTGGCCAAATAGAACACGCTGTAGAGCCAAACAGAAAAGAAGAAGAAAATGGTTCCCTGTGTGCTACAGAAACGCTATGCAATAGTGTGAGACCTCTTAATGTTGGACATTGACTATGGGAGAACACTTTGTGGACTGCACTTGAGTGCTCTCCACTTTGGGGCTTTTTTCTGCAGAGCTGTGGCAGAGCTGTGGCTGGAGGCATTATGTTTTTCCGGTTCACCATTTCCATCCCATTCTCGTGAACTTAATATCTCAGGAACACCTGGAGCGAGTTTCTTCAAATTTGACACAAACTTCCACCTGGACTGAAAAACAAACTGATTAGAATATGGTGGTCAAAGGTCAAAGTCACTGTGACTTCACAAAACACGTTTTTGGCCGTAACCAGGCGGCAACCGTTTCTGAAAAGTGAAGCAAATGCTGGAGTGTCTCGAAACTGCATTCTCTCTACTGTCCACCAGGGGGCGACTCCTCTGGTTGTATAGAAGTCTATGAGAAAATGACTCTACTTCTCTCTTGATTTATTACCTCAGTAAACATTGTAAACATGAGTTTATGGTCTCAATCTCTAGTTTCAAGTCTTCTTCAATACAGCATGATGTTCATTTAGTAAATTATGGTCCATTTAGAGTCAAATAGACCATAAAGTAGGGTATGCTTTAGGGCGGGGATACTTTGTGATTGACAGGTCGCTACCATGGCGTTATCCGGTCTGAGATTTGTTTGTGTTTTCATCTTACAACTTTGACCCTTTCACGGTGTGTTTTCAGTTCAGGAAAGTTTATTATAACATTTTTGGTTAGTAAAAATGTCTTGTTCAGCAGTTGTACTAAGCTCCAACCTCTTAAGTCACTTCTGGTTGCGAAAAAAAACACAAATTTCACACAAATGTCTAATTGGATAAAATGATGAATGAAGAAGCGATAAAGTTTTTGTTTGAACAATGGATCAGATCAGAATAATCCCTCTACTGTGCAGTTCCTCTCAGCTCTACGTGGCGTTCAGGTTTTTGGTTCAGGTTTTATTAACCCCCATTTCTATTGCCGCAGCAGGCTTCGTTCTTTTCTCGGACAAACCAACAGACACGGTTAGCAACTAGCTGGTGAAAAGAGTGGAGCATTCAGCCGCCGAAGAGACAGATATTTTTCCCAGGAGTTGGTGGAGAGCAAAAGAGAGCTAAATACTTTGTGTACCCCGAGGCCAGATTACTAATCATGCAATGCGGCCCACTTTCCTGGGGGCCCCGAACCTTAGGGCCCCTGATTTACTGTGTGTTAAATAGTTTGTAGTGGTTTGATCAATTGCAAATTGGTTTGGCAATATCTGCTGCTAAAGCACTGCGTAAACCAACATGATGGTGGTTTCCGTTGGCCTCTGCATTTTTAGGACCCTGTCTCATATAGGGGCCCTTTGTTATTTCAGATCAGTTGTTTTTTCCAGTGCATACTTCTAAATATGTTTGCCTAATCCAATTACCACAATCTAATTGAAACACAACCAACGTTGGCTGTCATTCAAAGACTGCAAACTCGCTTCAACCACTTAAACAAAATCCCATTTTAACAATACCTGTTATCATATACAGTATTTAGGGCATGTTAGAATCATCTAAAGGGCCCTTTAATCATTTCTTCTTTGTTTCTTAATACAATCACGGCCACAAAGCAACCCCAAGAGTTCTTGGTGTGTCTGAGGTTGTTGAGCCTAAGCTACTGTGAGATGTTATATTGAGTTTCCTTTTAGCTAAATGCTCTGAGTGAATTTGAGTTCCCTCTGGTGAACAGATACAGTGTATATGTGTGGGACTTTTATTGTGAAAGGTAAGAGCAGAAGGAGTGGATCTGGTCTGCACTGCCTTTGTCGAGGTTGAAAGGAGTCATAGGTCCAATCCCAATGTCCTCCCTTACGGACTCACGGACTTTGAGGCGCGCTCCCGCGAAGTCCGTGAGGGTTTAGGGCTGTCCCACTGTCAAATCATCGAGTGTTTGAGGCTCTCTCGCAGACATTTTGAGCCCTTTATGAACCCTTTCCGTAAGTCAGCATAGGATGCTGACTTTGCCTAAGGGAATTACCCACAAATCATTGCAATGTGACGTTAAACACGGGGTAACCAGTGGACGCATGGAGACGTAAACAAAGAGGACGGCTCACTGTGTTCAGCCTGGAGTATTACATTTACTCAGAAACATTAAGGGTTAAAGATGGAACAAAAAATAAACATGAAATCAGAAGATATTTATTCATTTATTCATCAAATATTTGATTTTGTCATTGAAGCTGTTTTGACAAAAACGAGTAAATAGATTATATGAAGTTACCTCTCATCTTGTGAGGAAAGAGCCTGGAAGACGTTCAAATCAGGGAGTACAAAGTATAAAATAAATACACACAATTCATCTTATTTTTTGTCGTTTTCATGGTAATGTGATATGTTGCAGCAAAGTGCTGTCCCGTTCATATTTACACCATCTCAAGCCCTCACAGTCTCTCACACTCAACCACTTACCAGGTGACGTCAGTAAGTCCCTGAGGGTTCAGGGTTGAGGGTTTAGGGGGGACATTGGGATTGGGCCATAAAGGTTACCGTCGGTGCCTTAGTGTTGTATAAAAGGTTGTGTATACGTTTTCAATATGTCCGTTTCGATTCACGTGATTAGTTGACACCTTTATTCACGTTAAGGTTAAAAAAAATCAACTTGTTCCCAAAAAAAACATGCGTTGTTTCTTTCCGTGTAAAAGCATTAATGACAAAAAGTTTGAAAAAACAATATTGACGTGGGAATTAATCGCACAAAAAAACACCAACTCCCCCGGTGTGTAAAGGCCTTTATCCTTGGATTCCAATCGACTGAGGAAGCGAGGAGAAAAGTGGGAGAGAGACGAACACAAGAAAAGGTTCCAGGGCTGCAGGATGGGATTAGTGTAACGACATAATATGGCCATATCTTCTCACATGGGTGTAAAGATCTCAATGACACGCCTCAGGTCTTTCATTAGTGGACCAGAGGATTTCTTTTTTTTTTCTCCGACCTGAAACTGTCGTTTTCAATCAGGTTTGTCAAATCCTATGATCCTACTTGCTCCCGCCCAGACAGAAGTCAGTGGTGGGCGAGAGCATCGGCATCCGGCTCGTCTAGATTCATCACTCTGTATGACTTTGCTGCTTTCCACGCGAGCGGCCGCTCAATCAGCTTTCCCAATTAGAGTTCACCCCGGCGTGACAAATCTCGGCGTCGAGTCATGCTAAGGCAACTCTAATTAGGAATCTATTGTTCGCAAACCGCTCGCGGTGCGTCTGGAGTTCATCAAATGTAAACTTCCAGTATCTTGTCTCATAATAAACGGCTGGCATAGAACGGAGCCTGAGAAAAAAAAGAGAATTTAACATGTGCAGAAGTATACTGCTTAAATTCATGAAGTGAGAAAGTGAAGCAGCACTTGTATATATTAACTCCAAATAAAGAACTTTAAATAGCTCACATTTGCAATAAATTAAGAGTAAATGTACCTTGAAGCGGCCTCTCCCTCACAAGGACAGTAGAGACAATATTTGTTGTATTAGAGTAAAATGTTCTACTGCGTAGCTCCTCTCTTAGCGCTTAATTAACTGTCTTTTGAGTCCGTTTTTTGATACTTTTAAAGAAACCCATATTATAAAACAAAAACCCCAGTCTCAGGGGAAATAATTAAAAAGCGATCTTGGAGCGAGATAACAGAAAGCCACAGAGCGTGAGCCCGCCTTTGAAAAAGAGAAGATGATGAGCCTTCCACAGCTACTGTATCGGGTCGCTGCCAGAGGAAGTCGGACAAACGGTGTTTCAACAAAGATGCAAATAGTATGTGGTTGAAATCAGGTGACATGCAGCGGTGAATCATTGTCATGCCCTGTGGATGGAGGTGTGCTGTATTCACGTGGGGTGTTTCTACTTTATTCAGCACAGAAATGTTTCTCTCCGATCTGAATACCAGTTATACAATGAAAATAAATCCCACCAGGGACCTCCACTGTGGTAAACAAACACATAAGCTGCCTCCGCGTCACGCTGTGCGATAATTCCATTCAAGTGGCGTCTGAAGCGCCGACGCAGTGTGAAATAAGAAAATGTGGCGGATTAGGATTCCGGTGGTGGGACAGCTCCAAACACAAAAACAAAATGAAGTATTCATGGAACCTTTATTCAACCACCTTTAAAGTCACTGGGACGTCTGAAAACTAATGAGCGTCCTGGTCCGTTGTTTTTGAAATTCATAAGTATGATGGAGTTATGTGCCCTTTCTGTGGCCCCCAAGCTTATCACATTACATTTATAAGACAGGAACTTTGTTTGTCTACATGAAAGTAAGACAGCGTTAATATGATCAAGGAGCTTTCTTTATTCTTCAGAAAGACAGACTGAAGTGTGTTTCCAGATAGACATGCAGCTTTGTCTGGATTGAAATAGTATTGTTGTAAGGTTTTTGCCGAAAATAAAGGGCTGGACCCAAATGCAGGGAGACACGGGAAACAGAGGGTTGGATAAATGTGGGTTTAATGGTAACAAAAAAGTATTCAACACAAAAAAACGTGTGAATCAAAAGTCCAAAGAATAAGTCACGAAAAGTCCAAAAAAACAGGGCAGGCAGGCAGGCAGGCAGGCAGGCAGGCAGGCAGGCAGGCAGGCAGGCAGGCAGGCAGGCAGGCAGGCAGGCAGGCAGGCAGGCAGGCAGGCAGGCAGGCAGGCAGGCAGGGAAGGTGCAGGTGATTAGACACAGCAGGTTTCAATTAAGGGCAGGGCAGACAATCACAGGGGAGGAACAGACAGGGGCAGAAAGTGAAGCAGACTGAGGAGGTGCAGGTGATTGAACGCAGCAGTGTCTAATTAAGATAGTACCGTAATTTCCGGACTATAGAGTGCACCTATATATAGGCCGCACCTGCTAATTTTTAAAAGAAAAAAGAAATTGTACATAAATAAGCCGCACTTGTCTATAAGCCGCAGGTGTCCCCGGCCACGTCATCGTGCGGGACCACCCCCCAGCTGCTCTGCAGGTGCGCCCCCTTCTGAAGCTCGAACATCTTCCTGAACTCCACCCGGCCCTTCTTGCGGTACTCGGCGACGAGCAGCTCCCCGAACGAGAGCGGGCGACACGCTCGTCTCCGCGGCCGCGTCTGATGCGCGCGGGGTCTCGGAGTCGTCATCCTCTACAGGGGTTGCCCCGTGATCCTCCTCTTGCGTGCCCGACACCCGGATGTTCGCGTCTTCTTCCATCAATTAGCCGCATCGTTGTAAAAGCCGCAGTCTCAAAGCGTGTGAAAAAAAGTAGCGGCTTATATGCCGGAATTTACGGTACCTCATATTTATAAAGAGACCGGATGAAACTCTGTGTACAAACGTATAAACCATCGACTGTTTGTGGAACAAACGGTAACGTCGCTGTGATTTATGCCTGGATGACGCTATTTTGAGTGTTGATGTAGCAGCTACAATGTTAGCATAGCCGAGCAATAATCAATCCGAACTCCATTGAGAAAACAAGCATTTTAAAAGTGGCCTGCTTTTCATCTTGAGGACAGGCTTCAGGGTGAATTCAGACTTTTTACAAATCGGCATCATGATGTAGTTATTTCGGCATCCATCACCGTTTACTGCAGTTAAATCACAGATTAATGTCTTCATTTTGGATTGACACAGCTGTAGTAAACCTGCCGTCGTGTGGTTTGCTAGATACAGTAAATACAGGTTTGGATGATGTTTTGAACCGAGACAGGTTTTCCAACCATTTGGGAACATTTACAAAGCAGCAATAGTTGTTATTTCGGCCATGAGACGTTGTTGGTATCTACATGGACGTAAGCCCCTACCATCTCCAGTCCGTCCTGACAATCCACTTTTGTCCATGTCGGGAACACCCAGGTGGGAAGAGGTGATTTGACCTTGGCTCGGGAACGAGGGAATGTCCTTATTAAACATTCCCTCATTCCCTTTAATATGCAGCCGATGAATCTGCAGAAACTGCTTGTGGCCAACATGTCAACATGGACCATAAACTCTAAGGAATGTTTTCAGCACCTTTTAGAATCCATGCCACGAAGAACTCAGGCTGTTCTGGGGCAAGGAGGTTCGGGATCCTACCCAGTACTAGAGAGATGTGGCTGTTTATCAAAAAGCAAGCACAAAAATGCCAGTGGAGCCAGCAACTGTGGTTTAGCCGAAGCAGATACCATGAAATATATGACATATTAGGCCGGGTCATGCTGTATTGAGAACTAGAGTTATTGTCCTTATTGGTTTCCTTTCAATAGGTTTGAAGTATTCTTTTACATGCTGAGTTTTCTCTTCTTGCAGAACTCAAATACAGAAAACCCAAACTGTGTGGGCATCGAGGGTGTACTGGAGGCTTACTTTCAGAGCCTGAGAACTGTTCAGCTGTACGGCCCGACCAACTTCGCTCCCGTTGTCAACCAGGTGGCTCGGTGAGAGATACACACACACACACACACACACACACATGCTGAAAGAGACACATGCTGTTGCCTGTACCATATGTGTCACATAATCTCGCACACACACACGCTCATACATAATGTCGCTCATACATAAAATCTGTACATTTCCATAAGTTTCATATGTATGTGTCACTTATCCTGTGGCCTCATGGGAAGGCAGCTGTTTATGTATGCCTGTCATGAATGCAAACAGAGAGAGGTGACTCGGTGACAGGAAGCGATCGACGTGATGAGCAACTCACAGATCCCTGTTTTTGTGGAGAAATCACCGCTTACAATTCATGTTTCCAGTCATTCCAGATCATATTTACATTCAACTTAAACTGTCTTTCCCTTAAGTCCACCCCCAACACTTACATACACACCCACATCCCCTCTCAGAGGACTATTTACTCTTCAGCAAGGTTCCCCCACAACCATAACGCTCATAATAAGTGGCTTAGAGAATAAATTACAGTCAGCTCAAACAGCCCATGCTTTAATGAGAAGCCACAACTGGCCAGGGCTTTTTTTATTTATTTATTTTAAGTGGAGAGTGGAGACCTTCTCCTCAAAGGTCTCCCTTCTCTGGTTTAGATAGCCTCAGGGGTTTGAAGTCTGCACTCAATACTTGACACGATTTGCCACAAACGTCACACCACTCATTATTATCAGCCAAATTAAAACACACTGCTGTCTCACTCTATCCAATGGTGGCAGGATCTCCAATGTCCATTCAGTATGAATGTCCATCAGTCAGTTTGGAAATCATAAAAAGGTGCGCCATGGAGTCTACGTTAGGGGGCTGTTCCCCAGAAATATAAAGAAAGCTCATTTCCTGCCATTCCCAAAAAATATTTGATCACTGAAAACTGAATAAGTTGTTTAATTAAGATACATTCTGCTCTCTCTCTCTCTCTCTCTCTCTCTCTCTGTCTGACATTGTCTCTCATCCTCTCCCTGCCCGATCGTATGATCTGAAATACACATCAGACAACATACTTAGAGACAGCGTTTCCCACAGGATTCTGTGAGACTGTGGTGGGGGGGGGGGGGACCTCGGAACCTGTAGGGGAGTCAGGGGGGCATGCTCCCCCAGAAGAGGATCTGTATTTAATTCCAGTGTTTTTGTCAGAGCAGGGTTTCGGACACAAAGGCACTCAGGGCACTCCCTATAGAGCATGTCAGTGTCACCATAAAGGTTAATGATACCCTGCTCTGTAAAATATGCCAACCCCTTTAGATCACCTACACAGAGCCCTGGTGGGTTTTAACTGCTGGGGGCTTCGACTCTTTCTCGCATGACATCGCAGTAACTCTGAATCTCAGAGTTACTGCGATGAAGTTTTTGTTATTGTACGGTGACTCTATATAATCAAGTAAAAATCATTGTCATTGAACCCTGTGGGGCGACTGTGGCTCAGTGGTAGAGCGGTGCGTCCTTCAATCAGAGGATCGATGTGTCCTTGGGCTTAGCCCCAAATGGTTCCCGTTGGATGTTCCTGCGGTTTGTGAATGTGTATGAATGTTGGTTAGTTCAGATAGACAGGTGGCCTCTTGCATGGTAGCCCCCGCCATCAGTGTATGACAGGGTGTGAATGGGTGGAAATGGATAGATGATGGGTCGTTTTCCTCACGCTTATTAGTATCATTGATGGTTCACTGAACAGGCCTACAGGGTACAGGCCCAGGGGCCCCTGGACCAAGGCCTCATTATGAAGTGACTGCTCACATCTCAATCAGGAGAGACAAGTCAGATGAAGAAAAGATAATTGCTTATTATTAACAGATGATATGTGATGATAAAGTCTTGACAGAGTCTTTGGCGCTTGGACTCTACAGGGAGATTTGTAATGGAGGGGCGTCTGAGCAGCAGCAAGATAAACTCCCCATGGAGTCAAGATACTGGTGGTGGTGGTGGTGGCTGATAGAAAGATGATGAAGCTGATGAAGATGATGAAGACTGGGAGGTGATGGGGAGGTGGAGGGTTGCGTAACAGCAGCATGAACGTACTGAAGGTAGAGAGACAATCATATTTAAAGAGACAGCAGCAATATGATGATAGGCCAACGATGTCCTTGTTTCATTGAGCTATTGGATAGAAGAGACCAGCTGATCTAAACAGCTGATATCGTGATTGACAGCCTCGAACAATGACAGCAATGAAATTATGACTGAGCATGTGTGAGGAGTGAATGGTAGATGTTTGAGAAATAAACTACGGGCTTAGGCATGCAAGAGTATAGTCTTCCTGTCTGAACTTACTCTAGAGCTTCATATCTTGCAAAACGGAGTTGCAAAATTACCACAAATAGATAAAAAAAGGGGCCACAAATGCATACAACACAACTTCAAAGAGACGCAAAACAACTTCAAAGAGATGACCACAAAGAAAAACTAAATCACTACCAAGAGTATCATGGTTTGTTTACTGAACAGGCCCAAGGGGTACCAGCCCAGGGCCCGCTGGACCAGGGCCTCAGTTTGAAGTGACTGCGAAGAGACACAAAACAACCACAAAGAGACACAAAACAACCACAAAGAGACACAAAACAACCACAAAGAGACACAAAACAACCACAAAGAGACACAAAACAACCACAAAGAGACCATGGTTACAATATGTAAAGTTTTATATTTGCCCTTCATTTATTTCAGTGAATAAACAACATTGTGTAGTCTATTATGACCATGTCTATTGCCTCCACACGGTTCTCAACATGGAGACGACTGAGCCAGCGGCTAACAGCTAACTGTGCTAAAAGAAGGACTAGTGCTAACAATGTTACCGGAGGGGAGGGGGGGGGGGGACGCTACGCTTCCGGGACGACGTCATGTGTAGCGATGGCGCTGTCAGTGGTAACTTTCATAGCAGCGCATTGCAGAGCAGCGGCCATTAGCTAGCCAGTGGGGCATAACAAAGAGACTCACATGCACTAAAATGACTTCATTCTCTGCTCAGCTAGCATTTGCATTTGATTTTTGTGATTTCTTTAGATTTTTTACCTTTTGTCGTTTTGTTTTACATTTCATAACGTATGCAGTTGCCCCATGAAGTATTGGAACCTTATGCGTCACACTTTATTATCCCCACAAGGTCAATGCTTCAAATAACATACGTATGAATAAGTTATCAAACCTTGTCTTCCTGCTCAAACCTGCAAGGTTGTCATCCTTCAAGCTCTTTTTTAAAAACAAATACAATTTCACCAATACATCTTTATTGGAGCACGGCCGGTGTTTAGTTGTTAGTGGATTTTGGCTGGTTATTACCTGCTATTGTATTTTTAGCCCAAAATGAATCAATAATTGAATACGTCCCCGCTGCGTGTGATTGTGGTTGCATAATCACATGGAGTGTAGCAGTGCTGTTTTTGTGTTGTTGTTTTTCATGTCTCCAGATACTCTCTCCACTAACACTGACTCGCTGTCCCTCTACATCCTCGTTTCATCTGCTCTCTACTTCCACTCTGGCTCGTCCTCTTCTTCTTTTTCCTCTTAATTAAACTTCCCGTCCTTCCTTATGTCAGTCCAGCACTTCCTGTTCAGTCTTCCTCCTCTTCATCCACCTCTTCTTTTTTTGTTGTCATCCATGTGGGAGGTTTAGAGTAGCGTTAAAGAGAAGGAGAGAGGAGGAGGAAGTGGCATGGTGTAATCCATATATACGTAAATATACACGGCCACATGCAACAACTCTTGCCATCTGCAGTAACTCATTGGAACAAGGATCATATTTTCACAGCCAATGAATTGTACGCTGCTCCTCTCCAACAGTAAGTGTGTGTTTACACGTATTGTATTCTTTTTGCTGCTTCTGTGGTCCAACTTTTTGTCTCCGTGCACTTGTGTGTTGCCTGACACCACTGTGTGTCTTTGTGGGCAGAAAAGCTGGATCGTTATCTGTGACGGTCTCTGGAAATACTATTTATGTTATAATTGGAAACACATAACCAGCCTACACTCACAAACACAGCCCGGATTTAAGAGTCTACGTTTTGTTTCCCCTTGTTCAGAGTTGCTATTGAGTTCATCGGCAGGTGGGGGGGGAGGGGGGTATTCAACCAATTTGTTACAGGATTACACAATTAGTTAGACAGAAATAGCCTAGTGTGTACCATCAAATCTACACATTCTGTAGAAGATGATCATGTGACTTAACGCATCATTCTTTTGTTGTAATTGTCTTGAAGTCAAGAAGATTAGAAAACTATGCTGGTCGCTGGAGCTCTTGTTTTGGAGGGTCTTTCTTTCCAGTAAAGCTAGAAAATTGTGTTTTCAAACTTTCATGAACCGCACATCTATGTAATATTGCACTGCTGCTCTAATCAATAAGTAAAGATGAATATTATTGTGCTAGAAGCATTTACAACAGAAGAGCCACTCCCATAAAGAGAGGGAAGGCCCAGAAAAAGGCAATGGCTCCTAAAGGATAACAGGTAACAGGGAGATTTGTTCTCGTTTCACCTGCTGATACACTTCCCCGTTATTCTGCAGAGACAGAGACAGACATGATGACAGACATGGAAGTATACAGCAGACAGGAAGGTGCAAAGAGAGACAGTTTGCCATTTTGCCTGCTCTCTGCCTCGGGCCAGACTGAGAGTGTAAGCCAATCAAACAGTGAGTCAGACAGCAGGTCGTCCTTCTCCCTGCTGGGATCCCCGCATTACCAGCTACACACTCACACACACACTGTCAAGTTATGTTCCTAAACATCTGCACTTTCCCCACTTGAGAAGGATTGATGAGTCTACCCGAAGGATTTTAACTGGATTTCACTCAATGACCAAACAACTTTTCCTTTTCCTCCTTTTATTTTGGTAGGTTCAGCATAGTAGTTTGTTCAATCATGAATCCATTGAAGCCATTTCACGATTCAGCCATTTAACCAATTAGGGATTCAGTGTAGGTGTCAAGGGAGTTCAGGACAGGACCCACTACTCTTAACTGTCCTCCAGCCAGTAGGGGCCACTGAGGGCGGGGCGACCGTGGCTCCTGACCACCGAGTGCCGGATGCAGAGCACCTGGTCCTGGAGCTCCTAGAGAATAAAAGCCCTAGTCCAGTGTTGATCTGGTCTCTCCTGCTCACCTGGACTCGTCCCTGCCAGCGTCTGCCCGTTTTGGCCTTGGTTTAGTCTTCTTTTGTTTCCCCCCTTGTTTTTACATTTACATTACTGAAGGTACTGACCGACACACTTCACAATTGTAGCTATTTCTTAATTTTTTACTTCATTATCATAAATGCATTTAATTTACCATCACCCATTGTGTCCTTTTCCATATGTATCATGGCCTAGGCGCCGGGTTATGACAGCATACATGTCGCAGGCAGGAACTGACACATGCAAATCTGACGTTAGAAGGGTAGAGCGTCATGGTTTGAAACAAACGGCCACTGTTGGGGAGTTGGGAGTGATACAAGTTCAGAATATGGTTTGAGCCTGCTTCAATAACACTGTTGTCAGTTTTCATCAAACCCATTCAGAACCTGCCTGATTTCTGATCCCATTCTCTGTGCATGGTAAGATTATATCAACCACCAACAAAAGGTTTTCTAATCATCTGCATACAATTACCCCATTCAGAACCCCTATTACACCTGCACCTCATCTTTATCTTAATGTGCACTAAAACATACTTATTTTACCTTGTTTTTATGGTTTTGCAATTCGGGGACATTGCCACAATTTGTCACAAAATGAAAAAATAAAGGTCTGCAAATTCAATTACGTTTGTAGCACAAAGTCAGGCCAGTAATGCATCACACAAACGAACAAAAATCACATTGCTCTCAACGCCTTGTACCGCCACAACAGAAACACAATGTTACTCTGAACTTTGGGTCAGTTAACCCAACCTCTCTGTGTGTGTTTGTGTGTGTTTGTGTGTAGGTGTGCTGCAGAGGTGACTGACGGCTCCCAGTACTTTGTGCTGCTGATGATCACAGATGGCGTCATCTCGGACATGGCTCAGACCAAAGAGGCTGTGGTCAATGTGAGTGGACACAACACTGCACGCAAAACGCAGCAACTGTATGTGGGGACACCTCATTAATGGGTTACATTTAAAGGACTACTTAACCCATAGAATGACCATTTGTACATCATTTACTCATCCTGTGTTACCTTGAATTCTTGAAGAAAACTTTTCTCGCATGTTTTCAAGGTGAAGGAAGAATCACATAGTATATTAAAATGGTAAGGTTTAAATGGTAAGGTTTAAATGGTAAGGTTTGTTTTTGAAGCGAGATGGCTCACTCGTCAGCTTTTTTCAGCATTGATTTCGGACGCAACGACCGTTTTTTTCCCGAAGCTGATTATTGAAGTAGCTAACGAGTGAGCCATCTCGCTTCTTTCTGATCTCTGTTAAGAGTTGCACATGCTCAGTACTGATCAGGCAGGATGCACCGATCTGGTAGCGTGTGACACCTGTTGTTGTTGTCGTTGTTCCTGCGTAAATGAGCTGATAAATGATGTGATAACGTGATCAGATCGGTGCATAGACTTGCATACCTGCCGATACCCGATCCAGAATTTTAGGCTGTATAGGCATTTCTGATACTGTGTGGGAACAACTCTAATCACAGTTTTACATTAGGTTAATCTCTGATCATTTCAGTGCAAAACAGCAAAAACAGAGTAAAATGAAAAACAGGAGACCTAGGAGACTTGTGAAAAGGTGCAGTCCATGCAGGTGGCTGTGCTTCGTTCAGTCACATGGCCATGCCCACTCAAACTACATTCTGCGTATTTCCTGCATATGTCACGACGGCAGTAACAACTCTGTCGTTTTGTTGATGAAAGGAACACAAAAGCAGAACAACAGACTCTTTGGACAAAGAACCAGAGCGAAGACATGGAAATGGTGGAAACGTATTTAATTCTCATTGCAGCAAAGTGTAATCCAGCGTGTGTATATACTGGACATTAAAGCATGATATGCACAGTGTGTATTGTTTTGTGGGGGAACAGTAGACTGGCTCACCCCCTCCTGTGTTGTCTCCACAGGCAGCCTCCCTGCCCATGTCTATCATCATTGTAGGAGTGGGCCCTGCTGAGTTTGATGGTAAGTGTGTGTGTGTGTGTGTGTGTGTGTGTGTGAATACATTTTAGAAGGAAAGATAGAATACATTACAGATTTCATCACCTCAGCCAAAACAATCGTGGAGCATTTCTTTTTTTGCCAACCGTGTTGCTGCATTGTTGACATATTTCAGATCCACATGCAAATGTCAGCCTCTCAAAGCTTCCGCTGCACAGACATGTAAATCCTCTATTCATCCCCCTCGCCCACCACCCATTTACACGCCTGTAGTATCAGTCAGATATCCAGGCCGTTCCATTATTTACCAGGAGACTGTGGTAAGCCACGGACGGACTGTTAGCTGCAGTGCTGCAAAACCGAAAAATACATCTCACTGGAAAACACAACCTGTTACTTAATAATGAATAGCAAATAGGTACCTGCATGAAAAGTCCAGATTGAGATTAGTGTGACCCCAGGGTCGTACTGTATACAGGTGCTACTAATGAATGAATACAATGGGTCTCCATAGACTTTAAGATTAAATCATGTATTGCCATATGAACCACAGCTGCTTTGGAATTTGTTTTCGGAGCGCTCAACAACAAAACATATCACGTAGCACACAGGAGAGGGAGTGTCCATGAACAACACACTGACACAATTACAATACAGGAACAATACAATGAAAACATTAGTGCAACCATATAGCTTATGCCCTTAGAGTTCAAAGTTAAACTGAAGCAGAGGGAAACATTTCGGGTGCGAGTTGCTTCAGGATAAGTGCCCTTGAAGCGAGAAGTTCTTGTCTTAATACTGCTCAGTCTTTGACAATAAGTACAATAACTTGTATGTCACTCAGGGCATTTGCAGGGTCGTGATAGGCTGTAGTACAACGTTAAGAGCTCCTTGATGTATAGTTTGTGAAATACTTTCAGACCTCTGTCCTAATCAGCTCTGACTTGTGCTAACGGACAGATGGCTGTAGTTTCCCATCCTCATTTTGTGATGAGTGAGATGGAAAAATTGTGTTTATTTTTCACTGAATGTAAGAGTCATGGCAGATGTACACAGTTTCTATTTCCCCAAAGCCAGAGGCAGTATCTCTCTTCATCTGACTGAGAAATTCTTCTTTTTAAACTAGAACATTTCCACAAGCTTGATTAGTAATTAACCACCAGCGGTGGAGGAAGTATTCAGATCCTTTTATATGAGGATAATTACTAATACCACACTGTGAAAAATACTCCACTACAAGTAAAAGCCCTGCATTCAAAACCCTGCTGAGGTAAAAGTATGTAAGCATTATCAGAAAAATGTAAAAGTGCTCATTGTTCACTGGACAGGAAGAGGGTGAAAACCTGTCATCTGTAAAGTAAGTAAAGGAGTAAAAAGTACAATATTGACCTCTGAGATGGAGTGAAGGGGCAAAAAATAGAAATACTTACCGTATTTTCCGCACTATAGGGCGCACTGGATTATAAGGCGCACTGTCAATGAATGGTCTATTTTCGATCTTTTTTCATATATAATGCGCACCAGACTATAAGGCGCGGGCGCTCTGAAGAAATCTGTAGATTCTCCACTTCCGTGTCCATATTCTCACGAGATAGTACGAGACTCACACAGCGAGATGTGATGCATATGACGAGTTTATGACGAGCTTACAGTTCATCATGTGACGATCTGGGGGACGGACTGTTTACATCGTGTAGTGTAGCTTGTTAGCTCGTTAGTTAGCACGTCTGCTAACGGCAGCGTTCTGAGACAGCTGTAGCTTTATGATTACAGACATGTAAACACACAGAATAAATAATGGCCATCAGTGAGAAACTGAGTTGTGTTGTGAGAACAAGTGAACAGCTGGGCAGGTGTCTTGAGAGATAGAGGCAGATTACCCCTAGCTTGTTAGCTCGTTAGTTAGCACGTCTGCTAACGGCAGCGTTCTGAGACAGCTGTAGCTTTATGATTACAGACATGTAAACACACAGAATAAATAATGGCCATCAGTGAGAAACTGAGTTGTGTTGTGAGAACAAGTGAACAGCTGGGCAGGTGTCTTGAGAGATAGAGGCAGATTACCCCTAGCTTGTTAGCTCGTTAGTTAGCACGTCTGCTAACGGCAGCGTTCTGAGACAGCTGTAGCTTTATGATTACAGACATGTAAACACACAGTTAGTGGAGTCTGCGTGACTCACACAGCGAGCTATGATACTTATGCATGCTTATGCTTACACCTCGTCCAGAACTACCGGTGAGACTCCTGACTACGGTAGCCGTAATGCTGCAAGCGGTGCGGCTTTGTAGTTTACCAAAGTCGTACTAAAACATCTTGACAGAGCGCCGTGTACCACACAAAATCGCTTCGAGGTCAGTAAACACAACCAGAATTAATCCATATATAAGGCGCTCCAGATTATAAGGCGCACTGTCGTTTTTTGAGAAAATTAAAGGCTTTTAAGTGCGCCTTATAGTGCGGAAAATACGGTAAGTAAAGTACAAGTACCTTGCATTTGTAGTATACTGTAATTAAAGAAATGCACCTATACAAGCGCGTCTTTAATTAAAGTACCTTCCTTCACAGTTCAGTGTTTTATTTGTCTTCGGTTTTATTTTTATATAATTTCATCACTTCTGTAATTTATGATAACATTATATAATAATGTCTGTCCCCAGATCTCATTAGAAATAAATAACTGATAGAACTGATGGCAGCGCTACACACAAACAAACTCCCTAGCTTTCCTTTAAAGCTGCGCTGATTCATATTTATGTTTTTAACATGTGTAATGTAAAAGACTTTAGCCTATTTTGGACCCTTGTTCTGGCTCTCTAGCCTGCAAACTCTCAATTCAGCTTTTCTTTCCAGGTTTTTTTTCAGTTTTCAGAGAAAAAGCTGCCTAGCAACAAACGACAGGCGGACACAGTTAGAGACTAGCAGGTGAACACAGTGGAGCATTTAGCAGCTAACGAGACAGATATGTCATTTTTAGACCTATGCAGAGATCAGCTAAGTTTAAGATAACACTAAACTAAGTTTTGCCTTTTGAGATGGGAACTGTTTCAGCTCAGGAGATCATTGAATCATGAATTCCTGTGATCACATGGCAGACTACACGTTGGACCCAGACCAGGGACCGACTTTAGTGTTCACCTGACAGCAACCACTTCATTGGTTTCCCAGATGCTGTGTCAGAGAGTACTGTCTTTATAAACTACTGCATACAAGGCTTTAAGGTGATAATATGTCATTGTTGTGTTTGAGGTACGCTTTTTGTTGGAACTCACCGGTGCTTTATATCCAATTATTTTCTGTTTCTGTTTTAATTATTTTATTTTTAAGCATTTTAGAAATACCAATGTATTGGAGTCCTTGGGGACTCCAGTCAAAAGCATCCAATTCCGCCTGTGCAATGTCGATGGATGGGACTATTTATTGAGTTCATGTTTGCCAGGCCTCCTTCTATTCTCACACAATCTGCATATTAACTTAAACTTTTTTTCTTCAGATGACATTTATTACATCAATAATAATGTTTTGAGAAGAAATACGTGAACATGTTGCTCTGATTTCAGTATTTACAGTGCTTTATTCTGTTTATTCCTTGTAATGTTACATATGTTGAGGACGAGGGATGAGCATAAACTTGTGATGCACTCATGTATAAGTCCAGAGACCCTGACCTGTGGAAGCTAGGGTGCAGAATTAATTAATTAATCATATAGTATATCCATTTGTTTATCTTTTTTCTTTCTCCTCTTTATTAGCCCTGTTGCTAATTATATATTTTTTTATACTTAAAACCCTTTGAGCCCGAGCCAGGACCAATTGGTCCTCTAGTGGGCCGAACAGAACCGAGCCGGAACCGAAGAAAGCAATTTTCAGTAACAAATATAATGAATCTACAAAAATGTAGCATACCGTTTTAACGAACAACTTCTCATGAACAGAAGCATGTGTAACACTTTACACACTCAAAACACAATAAAACACGATCTTCGACAACATTCCTACCCTCGTGTTAAATATCGTCACTTTTTCACGTTCATTTTCCCAAGATACGCAACTGAAAAAGTCCAGCGAAAGACGTTCCTTTGCCGTCCAAGCTAAAGCTACCTACTTAGCAGCATTAGCATTCGACCACGCTTCGAATGTAAATTTCGGATTTACTCTCTGGTAAACAGTTCAAACGTTACCCGGGGAGGAGCACCCCCGGCAGCCAGTGACACCGCTAAAGAATTCTGGTTCTGCACTCACCATTTCAATGCAAAATGATTAAAGAAGTCCTCAAAAATCCAGTTCGACAGCTGAATCGCCATTTGTCATCTGTTTACAGTCTAATAAAGTTTTTTTTTAAAGAACGGGGGGTCAAATAAGCCCGGGGGATCACGTTTCACATTAGGTGCACTCGTTTATGCACCGGTCATCCGGCTTAAATCGGCTTTTTTCGGAAAACTAAAGACTTCCTGGAAATTCTGTTGACACCACTCCATTGGCCAGATCCAGACATAGACACATGCATAGACATGTGATTCGAAGAAATCGACCAACCAGAGGCTCTACACTGGCCCAATACACACACACTATGGCGCAATTCTCCCGTAGGTCGGCGGCCCCGAGACGCTTTGGAGACGGTTCTAGCTCTCCAAAATGATTCCAAACTACTGTATGTGATAGATTGTGCATGTACAAGGATAAAGGAAGTGAAATATATTGTTATTTAAGTTATTAAAGGACAATGGAACAGCTGGAGAGGCTGTTTCTCACATGACGACCTCTCGTGACCTCTCGTAACATTTATGTCTCTAACTCTGGCCTACTTCACTCTATTCACTCCAATTCTTTTGTGGGTGACTACTGCCATCGTTTGCTATGATTGTGGGTGGCTTTACTGAGCCTCATTTAATATAGTATTATGAATAATAGTGCTTTTTCACCATACGAACCTGACATTTTCAAAAGTGGAGCTGTGTTCCATCTTCATCTGCTATTAACCAGTAACATATACACAATATTTACACAATTCATATGAGCAAACCCTTCTTAGTGTTATTAATCCATTGAAATTATTCAAATAGACCTTGTAGTTAGAGAGTAAGGCCCCTTTGAGTATGGGTATAGTATTTTCGAGAATAAGCCAAAAAAAAGTCCTAGGGAGGAGAGGGTCCAAAGGTTCCCAGTGGAGATTCTCTAGTAGCACTGAGGTGGTCCTCCTCTTTGTTTATGTTGTGCACAAGAATGCACATGCACACGCGCGCACACAAGTGATGAGATACACAGTCCAACAATGGTTTCTCCCTATTCTACTAATCAACAGGTGGCAGTGACACAGCCAATATGTTGCTGCAAAGACAGGAAAGTAGAAGACCGCTAGCTAGTAAACATGTATGTAAACAATGCTGGGTAGGAAATACTTCAATAATTGGCTTTGCAAATGTTTTATGAGAAAGGAAATGCACTTGACATGCAACATGTGTTGGTGGGTGACACTGAATATAAACCTGAGTTCTGATTGTTTACAGGGAAATTCCACAGAGCAGCTTTAATCCTCATTCATAATGATGATCAATGTTGAATTTTCACAAAGAGATCAATAATGCCCAATCCCATCCAACAACCCTACTTCATTTAATGTCGCATTACATTGCCCTTTTCTAACTGTAAATGATATCGCAGAATCAGGATTTTTAGAGACATGCTCTATAATAAAGCAGCTGCTTAATCCATGTCCGGATCACCCAGCAAGGCAGTTAGATCTGCGCTGAGACCAGTTCTTAATGTAAAGTTCAGTCTGCTGTACAGAAACGGCTGAAGATGCTCTCTATTGAAATGCACAAGTGTCTCTCTAAAAGTTAATTGGCAAAATGATTTGAAATGAATCACCAGATGGAGAAAAGTAACACGGGGAATTATTCTAGCTGAAGGAGTAGAGAGCGCTGAGGCTGGGGTCAGAGGTCAACGCTGTGTGTGACATAAAGAGAGAGAGAGAAATTAAAGCGGAGATGATGCGACTAAAATAGCATTGCAGGAGGAGGAAGCATGGGGTGAGCACACATTTATGGATTAATCTACCTCAGTCAGGGATGGAATCACTGAGTTCTGTGTTCACCGGGAAGTTCAAGTCCTGAGAGCAGAGCTGCTGTGTTAGGTGGATCGTCTTTGATAACTCCTTGTTCTCGCCTTCTGTCAGTGCCAGGCAGGGCCCCAGCAAAAGATTTTTACAAACTCTTGTCGCTCAACATGCAGAGCTTCTTTGACGTGTGCCTGATTTCCACTCTGTGATGCTTGAAAAGCTTACGCAAGCGATACACGTCGCTCGCTAAAAGAGGATAAATCAAGTTCTCCTCTTGCTGGTTTTGGTGCTCGACATGTATTCAGCTGCTTTTCTTTTTTTCTGCTCCATGGTTGATCAGTCCACACATCACCCCCCCCCCCCCCCCCCCCCCCCAGGGAGGATCAGGGGGGGATCAGCCTTTTTTTTTAAATCAAAATTTATCATAACCCCTTCTGCTCCCGCTTGTGTCATCCCCTCACCCCCCTTTTCCCCCCTCAAGCGGGTCTGCTTTTCTTCCCACGCTGCTAAAAATACATTTCACACATATTTTAGGATACATTTGGAAAAGGTACGTTTTAAAATTGGGCCACAAATGTGTCTGTGCTGCTTTCATTCATATAACGTTTGAAGATGACAGAAAATTAGACTCACTTTTGTGATCCCAGTGGGACATTTTAATCTTTCAAATGAGGAATATTCAACATCAAGGATGTATTACTTTGAACTATAAGAAATGAAAAGTATAAAATAAAACATCAAGACACAGCAAGAAGAACATCTGAACATCTGACATTTACAGCATGGGGGGGAGCATTGGAAATGTGGGTGGATCAGTCTAACGGGTGTCTGGGGGTCCCCTGCCAGAAATCTTTTAACAGAGTAGAAGGCATTTCCTGTATTCTGGTGCCTTTTAACAGGTGGTTTGATACCTTTTTGCGGCTACACTAGTATGAGAAGAATGATAGGTATATTTAGTCATTTCCTCCAGAGGAAGTGGTTGGCCCCAGATCACATTTATGTGGCCTCATATAACAGCTGCCACGCCCATGATTTACAGTAAACAACATATTTGGTCTGTGGGATTTACTTTCTTTATATTCAGTTAAAGAGGGTGGAACATATAAGATAAAAACTAGTTATTAATGCTACATTGAAACACCCTGTGATTGTATTACATTACATTAAAGAATGGGGCTGATGAAACACTATAATTGTTATTACAAATGTCATGTAAAGGTTAAAACCAACACTGAGTGTATGTACTAACAAGTATTGTGTGTGTGTATCAAAGCCTGATATATCTTCTTCCACTTGTGCACCAAATGTGTATTAATCCGCCGCTGAAAATAGTCCCCCAACAAATGCACTATTTACTGCGGTTTGAGTGATGTTTTTAAAAAAACTACAGTGGCCAACTGTTTTAGGAAGTTACAAATATGTAGATGTCAGAAAGTAGGAAACTAACAAATGGCTGATTTGGGTATTTTCATGAGAAGAAAAATGTAGAATAACACCACCCTTATTCTTAAATGTAATCATACACAGCTTGTCCTTATCAGTCCAAAAACATACTCTTACTTTTTATGGATGTGTATGTCGGCTTGCCTTTCAGTCCTTCTGTCAGTTCGTCCACCACTTTGGTCAAGACTGAAATACCCAAACAACTAATGGATGGATTGCCAGGAAATTGATGAATCCCACTGACTTTGGTGATCCCGATTTTCCCTCTAGTGCAACAAGCATAGACTGTATATAAGAAGTTGACGTAGTCATTGTGAAGTCACCCATTGATTTGTGAACTGCCGTTTTAAAGACCTTGAGTTTGGCGATTTCGCCGTCGCCATCTTGGAATACAGCCGTCGCCATGTTGTTTTTTTCGCAACCAGGCGCTGTATTCGGTGTATTCGGCTCTGGTAGTGGTAGCGACCTGTCAATCACAGTAAGCCTGTCCTAAAGCATACCCTGCTTTATGGTCTGTTTGACTCTAAATGGACCATCATTTACTAAATGAACATCATGCTGTATTGAAGAAGACTTGAAACTAGAGATTGAGACCATAAACTCATGTTTACAATGTTTACTGAGGTAATAAATCAAGAGAGAAGTAGAGTCATTTTCTCATAGACTTCTATACAACCAGAGGAGTCGCCCCCTGGTGGACACTAGAGAGAATGCAAGTTTAAGACACTTTCCGCATGGTAGCAAGTCAACGTTTTCAGTTATCTTGCGAAACATCTCAACATGTGATAGATGGCAAAACATTAAGTACAGAAAGTCATGGTACCCAGATGATGCATCGTTATTGGTGATCCCCAGACTTTCCTTCAACTTTTCCTCTAGCATTACCATGAGGTCCGCATTTGTGGTTTTAAATGAATTGTCATGACTTTTGACTTTTGGTTCAGACATCCATGGTCCCCTCAGCATGAATTGTAGTAGCTTTGGTGATCATCTGACATTTAGGCGACTGTGGCCCTGTGGTAGAGCAGGGTCGTCCTTCAATCAGAGCATCGGCGGTTCGATCCCCGGCTCCGCTAGTCCATGTCAATGTGTCCATGGGCAAGACACTTAACCCCAAATTGCTCCCGTAGCTGTTCCTGCGGTGTGTGAGTATGAATAAATAGTCCTGATGGGCAGGTGGCACCTTGCATGGTAGCACCTGTCATCATTGTATGAATGGGTGTGAATGGGTGAATGATGACATGTAGTGTTAAAGCTTTGAGTGGTCGGAAAACTAGAAAAGCGCTATACAAGTACAGTCCATTAGCCATTATGTTTTTGCGTTGTCGGTCTGTCTGTGTCGTCTCGTTATTGCAATTTTTTCAAACATCCAGCTGGACTAGATTTTGGTGATCGAAGGTGGTGGTCACTGTGACCTTACAACCGTCTTAGAAAGCAATATCTCAGGAACACCTTGAGGGAAATTGATTACATCTGGCACAGACGTCCACTTGGACACCAAGGTGAACTGATTAGAATTTGGTGGTCAAAGGTCACTGTGACATCATAAAACATAATTCAAGAGTTCCTATGCTATTTCTGACAATTTCACAGAACTATAGGATAAAATGATGAAGTGATGCAACATGACTGGTTGGAGGAGACATACAACTGTAAGGCGGTAACTCTACTTAGTTAAGAAGTGACTGAATTTTGATGAACTTGAGATAGAAAGTCAATCTTGGGAGCAGTAGTAGGCAAAACTATCTACTTCATGGACATTGGGATGTGATTGTTTTGTCATGATTAACAATTTCAAGTAGCGATGGCTAAAGATCCTTCTGTACCAACCTGTATATGTGTGTCCTCTTCAGAGATCAGAGGAAAAACAACGGGGTTTATGAGAACCCTAGTCTTAATACAAAGAGACAATACATTCTAGTGTATCAGATAATGGGTGCTGGGTGTCTGCTCTTTCCCCATTTCCTCTCTTATACAAGCATGTCAAATGATTCTTCCTCCTGCTTCTTCTTCTTCTTCTTCTCCTCTTTTCCCCCGCTGCTTCCGACCACCATCTGGCCATCTCCGTGTGCCATGTGTAGCCTCACCACTCTCCCATCAGCATCCCTCCCTCAACATCCTTTCCTTTCCCTTTTCCCCTTGAAATTCAAATGTGAAAAGGGTCCCTCTTGAGAAAATGCCACGGATTGTTTGTCACTTTGCTCATCTGATGTGCTTTGTTGATAGGAAACTATAAATACACTGATGCATTTCCAGTCAGGGACTTTACCTTCCCTTCCTCCATGTGGCCTATATAAGCACTAATTGGTTTACAGAATAAGTGATTGTTTCCTTTCTCCACTTGGAGAGCAGCAGGGAACAGATGTGGTACAGAGTGACCGCTAACCTGTCCTTAGTCTGAACTCTTTATTAGTCCCTGAGGACGGCTGCATGGCTCGTCAGCAGCTGGGTCTGCTCTGCGGTTCCCTCTGCTCTTAGACATCAGGGTTGCACCGTAACTATGAAGAGAAATGCTTTTTATGCAGACCATTTCAATTCTCTGTTCTTTGTTAAAGGCATGCATGGATTTGCTTCGTTGGCACCTTACCTCATATAAGACACAGACATGGGCTGTGTGCTTGCTAACACACAGTATATAGAAGTGTGTGTTATCAGTGTTGTCTAAAAGCAGTGGAGAGTTTAGAGGATCGGTACGAGAGGAATAAATCCAACAGTGAGTAATGTTCTCGTTTGTCCTGTGAGACGTGATTAGCTTTGTTTACACTGGAAGTGAGTCAAGTTAGTCAGATAGCTCAAGTTCTTGGTTCTGTTGATTTTGTAATGAATTCCACTAATGACTGAGATTTTGTGAAAAGAAAAAAAAAAAGGATAGAAAACTGAACCACACTAGCTGTGGACTCACATACAGTAAGCACTACATGAGCCCTGGACACAGTTCACATCCCAGGATAGGACGAATACAATAGAATGAGAAACCATTCAACTTTCATCATACAATATAAATGATCCAACAAATTGCTGAGCAATCAGACTTTTTGAATTTTTACAATGCTTTTGAACTGTATTTGTGTCACTTTGATAGGTAAAGGTGCCCTTCCTGTTAAAACGTTCCTATTAACAGTTTAATTAGTTCAGCAAAGGACACATAGGATGCATAGTAGATTAGGCCTACCTGAACAGTTTAAATGATGTGTTTGTTGTCCGCAGCTATGGAGGAGCTGGACGGGGATGAGGTCAGGGTGTCCTCCAGGGGACGCTTTGCTGAGAGAGATATCGTCCAGGTAAAGCGTATTCCACATATGCCCTGTCACACTTCTGGTGCTCCTCACTGTGACCAGTTAACATCTGCATGGAGTTGATTTTGTTCAATTACAACCTGAACCACATGGATCTGTCTCAGGGAAAACCCCAACATTCAAATTATAACCAAAGGCCTTTATTAGGGCTCTTAACTAGTAAAAGACTGCATAGACTGCATAGAACTTTTGTGAATTCTGATCTGATCCGGTTCTTGGCATATTGTTTGTGTAGGAAAAGAAGACCCATTTTGTTAAAAGCAGAACTATTTGTTTCTGTTTTTGTTAAAAATAATGGGGAATTTTAAGATCTGTTTTGATCAAAAGGCAAAAAAGTATCATAAATATCCCCTTATCTTGCCATGCACGAATGTAAGTATTATATAAAAGCAGAATTTAATTTAAAATACTAAGAGGAACTTTAAACTGGTTATGAAACACTCTCAATGTAATATTGATCCTCTACATGACCTGCAAAAGTAAACCAGACCATCAGAGACAACATGGTCTGTTTCTATAGAGTTATTCTTAATGCTCGTCATCGGTGCCACCGGGTTGGATTCTGGTGAAATCAGATGAAATCATAGAGGTTCACCAGAAACTCCTTCAGCTCAGACTCCAGCAGGGCCTCCAGCAGAGACCAGTCCACCGTAGACAGACCCAGATCCTCCAGCAGAGACCAGTCCACCGTAGACAGACCAAAATCCGGTTTCTCTGCCGCTTTTGACCTGCAGTCGGAAACTCGAGTGCGAGATCAAGAGCTCAGCTACCGGCAGCAGCGTCTCCTCCTCCTCCAGGAGCAGAGCTTCTCCTCTCTGCCCCTTCGGTCCCCGCTGGAAACCGATACCACGCTGCTGGAGACCCAGGCCGTATTGCTGGTCCCGCTGCAGGGAAGGGAGGCACGGGAGAACCAGAACCAGGACTGAGAGGGGCAGACTGTCAGACCCTGTTGCAGTAAAATGAGAGGTTTTCTGAAGGGACTCTGGTGCTCAGAAACACGACCGCTTTAGTCCACAGGGACCACCAAAATCAACACAAAATGAAAGTTCCTCATAGTAACTTTAAATGAATTCAGTTGCTATACCGAACAGATGTTCAACTACACACCATCAAGCACGAGGCAAAATACCAAAATGTAGGCAAATGTCCCTGTTGTCATCCCCATCCATTTTTCCTGCTCCCATCCAGTTCGTTCCTTTCCGGGACTACATCGACCGGTCGGGGAACCAGGTCCTGAGCATGGCCCGTCTGGCTAAGGACGTCCTGGCGGAGATCCCCGACCAGCTGCTGTCCTTCATGAAGAGCAAGGGGATCGAACCTCGGCCCCCTCTGCCCGCCAGCTCAGACTCCCCCTCAATGTCCACCACCACCACCACCACATCCACCAATCCTGCCCCCAAGAAACGCAACATGCACGCCTGAGACGAGGGCAGCGAGTACGGTAGTCTGAGATCTGAGAAAAGGGAGATGTGTGTGTGTGTGTGTGTGTGTGTGTGTGTGTGTGTGTGTGTGGTACGTGTGTTGCATGGTTTCAGGGTTAGGAACCGAGTCAGGCTTTTGAACATCGTTTCCGCAGTAAATTGAAGGGGACACCTACCAGAAGAGTTGGTGGGAATGGATTTCTCCAACAAGACCTGGACTGGAAATGTAGAAAACACCTTTCAGCACCTATCACAGGTGTAACACACAACTCTGCAATTACAAACTGCATTTAAATCAAAGGCTGTTAATGTAGTTTAGCATGTTTTCCTCAGTCATAAAAAAAAACACCCACGGACTTTTCTGCCAGCACAACTTCTCCCGCAGAGGGCGAGTCCACAGCTCCGTCCACAGCTCCGTCCACAGCTCCGTCCACAGCTCCGTCCACAGCTCCGTCCACAGCTCCGTCCACAGCTCCGTCCACAGCTCCGTCCACAGCTCCGTCCACAGCTCCGTCCACCCCACTTCGGTTTCTGTGACAGTGTTCCTGCTCACAGTGAGAAGAGTGTCCGCTGCATTAGAGTAATACATCCCGAAGCAGCCGGCCCATTGATTTATTTTGTACAGAAAGACGGCGCTGAGGCTGATGGCCGTTCCTAGTTTCTTTCTTATCCTCAGGGCATTTTAGAGGCTTGACAGGAAAACGGTGGATCTGAAAGTAGAGAGGCAGAAATTAAATCCAGTCCTGGTTGTGGCATCTGCGAGCCAATGGTTCATTTTATTGCTTCAGGAAAATGCCACACGTGAAATTCAAATGTGTGTTGATATAGAAGGGGGTGGAGGGTGCTCTACATTTCAAGGTCAACATTCAGAGACTGAGCCTCGGCGAGTCGAAACTAATCCCACATGGACACAAAGGGAAGGTGCTTGCAAGCCCCTCCTGAAAGCAGGAAATATATACGAGCATGAAATTGGCTCGAGATGGAGAACAGACTGAGCTATCCGCCACTCCCAGCTCCTCCACTTCCTCCCAGCCACCATACAATTTAACAATATCCAGAGACTATTTCAGCCCCGGTCGCAAAGCCCAACATAAATATGCCTGTGCTCTGCTGACCCCCTCACCCCCACCCCTCCTCCTCTTCCTCTAAATTGTAACTCTCAGCTGTGGCTGTCATTTGGGATGAATCATTCATGAGGTGGGCCTCTGGTTCTCAAGCTGTCTGGGCCTGTTTAAAATGAACAGAGTTGTTCAGAGCGCATTTCACGGCCCAGAATACTTCATATGTAGCAGAGAATGTGTGGAAGCGTCAGGGGTCATCTTTTACTCTTCTTCATTTCTCACCAGAGACGGGACGGCAACAAAAAGAGTGAAAACGAGAGTGAGGTTTGGTTCAAAGGTCGCTCAGACCGACTACTTTTAAAAATGTACGCACAGTTTGGCCTCAGTCTGGGCTCAACAGCTGCTGTATAACCAAACTGATTTGCAATTTTGAATTTTTTGCGGACATATCCTTTGTTTTGTGATTTAATTTGCTTTCTGCATTCAGGATTCCTTTCCACACATCCACACATACTGTGCAGTCAGGTCCAGACTTTTTGTCTGTGACCTTTGGCACTTAGCAAACAACTAAACAGGAATGGTTTCAAACAGTCGGGGAAGGTCTGTAGAGCCAATTATAACAATATTGGATGGATTATTAAGCATGTGTCATATTGTATTAGAAAGGAAATGGATATGTGGCCTTATTTCTGTCATAATCCTACAAGTGTGTTACGAGGGAGGACTATTTTTCAATGACGAAACAGGACATCTGTGTTACTTTGCATGCTTGTTTGGCTGATATGCTGCCAATGATTGTACTTGTTTAGAAAAAAAAAACCACTAACTGTATATTTAGTCCTATCTTGAAAATTACTTCAAACAACATTCCTACATGTGTTGACTTGTGTTCTGTGCAGGAGCGTTCTTTCTATTTCTACGGTTATTGCGTGCAGTGTACTTGAAGGGACTGGCAATGTGATGATCCCAAACATATAGGAGCCACACTAATAGTAGGATAGATTCCTATCACACTGTGTTTGAAACATGCATGCATGCGTGTGTTATCAAGACGTACGCCAACACACGGTCACAAAAACGTATGAGATACTTTTGTATGAAGCATGTGGAGCTTTCTATACAGTGTGTACAGTATTAGTTAAGGACACTCACAGACGGTACATGTACGTATACTTCCCCCGTATGTGATCCATACAACCTACATGGGTCAAATGTAAATACATCTAAAGGAATGTACAGAATATTTTGTGAAAGTCTTCCTTCCTTCATCTGTGTCGGTCAAAATTGAGTTCTGGTTTGATTGTTTTATAGCTTTTGCTTAGAAACCAAAATAAAGATAATGTTCAAGGCTCATCTGGTGTCTGTTACTATTTTGTAGTAATTTTGAGTAATTGTTGGGTTATGTTAGGGACTGAACAAAAATACTTAAAAAGTGAATTATTATAATTCATGTTCCTCCTTTTATTTTCTCTTAATAAAATAGCATGGCTGGAATGTTCAGCAATTTGTTGTGTTTACCATTTATTCTGCTTCATAATATATGGATTGGCATTGGAAAAAATATATATATTGCAAAAAAAAAAAAATTATATATATATATATATAGTATATATGTTTACTCCAGCTTAAAGGTGCTAAATTCAAAATTCAGAGCATTAATATAGCAGCAAACCACTTTTATCTGAAGATATAGTGGAGTAATGTCTACCTGAGCAGAGGATGAAGTCACTCTCTCCCTCTGTGTGTGTTGTCAGAGTTTCTCTGTGCTCGGTTTATTAGCCTATATTATAGAAAGCTGTCAAACTTTGTAATGTTGTGTCTGAGTGTGGTGAAGAATTCATTCGTTTTTATATTTAACATACTTGCTATGGGGTGTTTTATCCTCTACTACATGCTTCTGTCGTCAAAACATTACCATCAATAGTAAAATGTGAATCTTAAATGCATTGTCTAAACCCTAAGGGTGCCATGCTCTTTAAATATTGGTTTACAGTGGTAATAAAGCTGGTGTTTCTTCTGAGAAGATTTCTTTTAGTATGTTTTATATTACTACACTGCCACTCAGTGGAAATACAGTGGAAAAAGACAGTGACTGTGATTTGAAATGTTTATTTCTTGAATTATGAAATTATTTGGCTTCACATTTCAATTTGAAGTTAAAGCATTATAAGGAAATAGATCATACAAGTATATCGACATATGCTACTTATTGGTAATAACAAATATAACTCGGATCCACTGCTGCAAAATCCACTCCAGTTTCACTTCACTATGATGCTAACGCTGCCTTCAGGTACTCCTCGTAGATCCTCACTCAAGGTTCGACAGACCTCGCATAGCTTCAGAAAAAAACTACCCTCTGATCAAATGTTAAGACACATTGTTGTACTTTCGTAACATACCATATACTGAAATGGAAAACTGAAAGACATGCTTTTCGACATACGGTCTATGTTCGTGTGTTCGTCAATGTAGGTCTCAGTCTGTCTTACAAGTCCTTCTTCTCCTACATGTCAAACCTAAAAAAGCTACCATGACAGACTGTATCGCGGGAATCTCGCAGCTCCACAAGGCTTTGGTTGTCAATAAAATGATATACACGTTTTATAAATCGCCGAGGGTTTTCCCACCACCCGTGACTACCGAATTTCCATGCTGGCCAGAAAGGCAGCATGCGGCCTGCTGTAAACCGTGCAGTGGCTCTCTGGAACGCCTCCGTCAACTAGGGCGGGCCTTTTCTGTGTCGCTGCTACAGGGATACCAAGATGGAAATCCAGGGGCTTTCTGGTACCCAAAACATTCACATTCAACATGGCGCCCTACACAGAACCGCTTTGTCTCCTCTTCAATCAGCGACCGGGCCGATACCTTGCTTTATTTCCACCGAAACTGAAGCGGATGGACTATTGGGGCAGCGTGAGCCACAAAGTGACAACAACAACAACACTAGGCCGAGGACATCATCACCGTTTCACCTACTGGCGGAAAATGGCAGCGGAGCGGCTTGTTCGCCTATCGGCAAACCGCAACCAACCGATAAAACGCATTTACCGGGCACCGGGCCGAATGTCGGACTTCATAACATGAGCACGGAGAAAGAAAATGAGCTCGACGCGCTGCTCGGTTCGCGGGAGTTTGTGAGGACTGCCTGGAAATACGGGATAGAAAGCGGTGATACTGTAATGCAAATGGCGCTGCCTCTGTTTGAAGGGGAAGAGGAACCGATGCCACAGAGGCACTTAACGTTACCGTGTCCAGTTTTACGGCAGCAGCGTGAGGACGGCGCCTTCAAGCAGCCCTCACTGGCCAGCCACAGCGCTACTGTGCCGGGGAGCTTCAGCACGGCGAACAGGGCTGATAAAACCACCCAGGAACTGTATGTTGTTTTTAATGTCGTTCAAGAGGATGGCAACGGTGAAGGGAGCAAACAGCGACCGGATGTGTCCTCGGAGTGCGGCGATCGAGTGAAAGGTAGCAGACCAGAGTGCTCTAATGCAAGTCCCTGTGGCTCCATGGAGCTTGGAAGCAGCAGTGACGTTATTCTTTATGAATCTAATGACAACTTGAACTGTCTTGATAACCAGGCCCTGAAAAAAGCCGACCATGTTTTCAATTTGCTAAACGACAATGCTACCGTGAGTAATGCTAAACAGACTGTATTTCACCACACTGTCGAAGACGTTGTTTTGACAAACAAATATGGCGATAAGATTTGTGGCCAGATCTGTACCGAGAACAATGAAAGTAAACTGGTCAGGGGGCTGTCGTCGCACTCTCGTGTTGACGAGAGCAGTGCCTTGATTTCAGGGAGCTCGGGTGTCGCGGAAGCCATGGACACCTCGGACTTTATTTCCGACTCAGCGGGACTGCAGGGCAGCGCAAACCCGGTCACGGCCTCCGCAAGTCCGCCCGCGAGTGAAACCTTTTCCGGTACCATCACAATAAACAACCAAAGCATCATAGTGACCATAGAAAACGGGATACTGACTCTCGCTGCCCCACCAGAGGGATATGTGCACAAAGAGGACGACATGGTCAGCTTAAAGGAGCACCTGGGCATGAAAGACCATGAGGACATTGTTCTTCTCAACTATGACAGTGGCACTAAATCCATCGGGAAGATCAGCACCCTGGCAGTATCCAGCTCCAGCCAGCAGGAAGAGCCCAGGCCTGGTTTGTCTGTGAGTGACTCCGAGCTGGCTCTGGTAGATGACTGCTCGTTATCAGAGCTCGGGACATCTCTGGACTCCTGTCCCTTAGTTAAGCAGGAGGCGGGGACGCTGTTTACTGTAACAGAGGCTGATCTGGTCACCTCATCCCCCAAAGCAATTGTGGCAGACTGTGACAGTGGGGACTTCCAGTCTGTGCCGCTAATACGTTCCAAGAAAGAGACTGTGGCTTCCTTTGGGTGCCCAGAACCCGGCTGCTCCAGCATATTCGATACACGTCAGAAACTTAAAGTTCACCTCCTGCACCATGCCGAGGACCCACGCCCCTACCAGTGCACCATGGAGGGCTGCGGCTGGGCTTTCGCCACCTCTTACAAGCTGAAGCGGCATCTTCAGTCCCACGACAAGCAGCGGCCGCACACCTGCCAGTTCGAAGGCTGTGGACGACGCTTCACCACAGTCTACAACCTCAAGGCTCACGTCAAAGTCCACGAGCAGGACAACGCCTTCATCTGCGAGATCTGCAGCGAGAGGTTCCGCAGTGCTACGCGACTCACCAATCACCAGAGGGTCCACTTCGAGCCGCAGAGGCCCCACAAGTGTGAATTCCCAGGTAACACAAGCTGAATGTTGGATTTTTTTACAAATATTTTGCTTGTATTTTATCATATTACAACTCCCCCTTTATCTTCATACACATACTCCATCTGCTGTTGGCAATTGAAGTCACTAATGCGTAAGATGATGCCAGTAAACTGTACGCACCTCCCCATGTTTATCTTCTCTATCCGTCTGATGCTTTATCCCAAAGGCCATCTACTGTTGTCGTCTTTCATGTTTACCCCTGTCATATGCAGGCTGTGAGAAAACCTTCATCACCTTCAGTGCCCTGTTCTCCCACAACCGCACTCACTTCAGAGAAACGGGCCACTTCACCTGCACCTACCCGGGCTGCGACAAGACGTATGACAAGGCCTGTCGTCTCAAAATCCACATGAGAAGTCACACGGGTGAGCTGATGCAAGATTAGAGTAGTCAATGATGTTTCTATAACCTCCCCCAAGTGTGAGGGAGGGAATGCTCCACAGAGTGAGACTGTTTGAGGTCATCCCTCAATCACATGATGCTACTAATGTGTTGCCCTCTGTTCACTCATGTCAGATGAGAGCAGCTGTTAGCATTTTCCCAAAACATGATGATGTCACAGGAAGCTAATGCTACGCTAATACATTTCCGTTTAAAACCGGAGTTTTAAAACAAAAATGATCTCCGTCCACGCGGCGTTTCAGCATCATTTTTTAAAAGATTTCCGTCCATACTAACACGCCTGAAAACCAATATCACGTGACTATTCACGTACACTGGGCATGTGGGTGCCGGTGTAAACAGGAAATAGATTGGTTGCTTAGTTACAGAGTATTCTAGTACTCTTTATAAAAAAGGGTCACGCTTGATACTTAAGATCTTCCTCTATAAACTCAAACAGGCAAATTTCATGGGAGAAAATCACACACACACATCAAATGTACTTTAAAATCAACACTTACACGTAAAGGTTTACTAGATTATGGGTCCATAAATGTGGTCAACACACGTCTCTCACTCGTTTCCTCTCGGTGTCGTTGTTGTTCTCACTCGTAGCTCTGCTGATGGCTGAAGTCTCTGTCCTACTGGAGAGCAATTACTGCTTTTGTTCCTTTACATTTTATCTGCGGACTTCACAATAGTTGTTTAGAACAAAATGAGCATTAATAAGAAAAGGAAAGTCCTCCGTTTAGTGTCCATCGCCCTCCTCAAAGGAGCAAACTGATTTCAGACGTCCGCTCCGTAGGACTGATAACGCCGCTGGGCACGTAGCTCGCTAATCGCTCCAATAACAGCTGCTTCCTCCGCATGTCGGCAGTAGTAGAATTATAAAATGCTGAATTTAACTGCACAACAGCTGCTGGTATAGACAACAAGCTCAACAGCGCCTGTAATCAGTTCTCCATGTTGAGTTAACCTGGTAGTCGATCGGTAATCAAGGCTGCTGTTCTTGTCTTCTGGCGGCGTGATGAATCAGGGAAGGACACGTCGTTACTGCTAACACCCTATCAGGTAGCGAATGCAGGTGTCCATGTCATCATTTTCAAAGGTCTACGTTTCTGCCTGTCCACACGACGAAGTAACTCCGGAGTTTTCAAACTAACCTAGCGTCAGTAGCATTTTCAAACGCCACAGTTTTTGGGGGGTTTAAACTCTGGAGTAGTGTGGACGAGAGGTGTAAACGTATCAAAAGATATGCGTTTTAACATGGAAACGTAGTAGTGTGGACGTAGCCTAAGAATGTACTGAATCCTCTAAACCCAACCCCCTCAGAAGCAGGTTAGCAGCGCAGCAACGATTACACCAGATAAATGTGTGACAGCAGGAAGCCTGGGTTAAGCCCAAAGTTAGCCGGTCACAAGTTATCTATTTTACGGTCCTAATGGTCGTGGGTGCACTGGTAAATGAACATCTAATGTCCTGGTTCCAGGTGAGAGGCCGTTTGTCTGTGACTCTGAGGGCTGTGGCTGGTCCTTCACCAGCATGTCTAAGTTGCTCCGACATAAACGGTAAGTGCTCATAAGGAGTAGTGCTACCCTGACTTGAGACATTTCACCTTTTGACATTACTCTGGGTTTTGTGATCCACACACCACATTTTGCATCAAGTACAACACGTTCTGTAAACCTAGGATTTGTCGTACAAGTCATTCAGCTTAGTGTTAGTTTTGGTCTGGATGCGGTTCTTTTAGGTTTTATCATATAAAGCAGCATTCCTCTTAACTGTTATTGTTTGAATAAACTTCAGTTTACCGTTGCAGTCCTGCTTTATTGTTGAAAACCAGTATGTTTTCATCATACTGGAGGTCTTGGTTCCTCTTGCCATATTAACTGTTATTTCAGGATTTCTTTCTCTCCGTCCACCAGTTGTACCTATACTGACCTATATCCTTCTTTGTTTATCAGGAAACACGATGACGACCGACGCTTTGTCTGTACAGAGGAGGGTTGTGGGAAATCCTTCACCCGGGCAGAGCACCTGAAGGGTCACAGTATCACCCATCTGGGTACCAAGCCCTTCCAGTGCCATGCAGAAGGTACGTACAGGTACCAGAAACAAAGGACAGGAGAGGGACTCTTTGATGGGAGAAAGTCAAATAAGACTGTTAGATCAGTTACAGGTGAACAGAGAGGAGTTCTTCTTCTTTCCTGTCACTGCAGTTAAAAAGTTTATTTTCGCTTGGAGTAGTTTCACATCGTGGCGTTTGTTTCCTTCATGTTCTCCAGGCTGTAATGCCAAGTTCTCAGCACGCAGCAGCCTGTACATCCACTCCAAGAAGCATAAGCAGGACGCCAGCACCCTGAGGACCCGCTGTCCTGTGGCCAACTGCTCCAAGCACTTCTCCTCCCGCAGCAGCCTGAAGAGCCACATGCTCAAACACCACCACCTCAGTCCTGGTTAGTGACCGTCACAGGAAGGAATGGTTTGACTGTGGGGGTTAATACCACTCATCCCTCCTCCTCTGTCAGAGTGGTGCAGCTCATAGCTGGCCCACTTCTGCCTGTGTACAATTAAATGTTATACAATGTCAGACTTTCATTACCTGATTATCACGATCAAGACAATTTAAAATAACCATATTATCGCGATAACTATATCTATCGCGATATTATTCAGTTTGGTGCAGCAGTATGCCGGATTAGCCGTGGACGCGTACACGCACGTCCAATCTCATGATCATGGCGGAGATAATGGCACAAAACCACTGTTCACATTCCGTCTCAGCCACAAAATCCACTTCAATATTTTGAAAAGGGATTGTTGCTGTAGTGAGATGAATGCAAATTGTCAACACTGGAGTTCATTAATTATGAAACCCATAAACATTCAGCAAACAAACTTCCCATTGAGGCAATAATTGAATGTCATTGTACTATCTAGTGAGGTAATACAGTCTTAGTTTCTGCTGGTATATCTCTCTCCATGCCAGATGTTCTCAGCCAGATGGAGACCACGCCCACCCTGACCCCCAGCAGCGAGCTCATCAGCTCCACCCCAACAACAGTTGCCGGGCCCGGTGTTGCCGGGGGCGACCAGCTGACCAACCTGGACCTCAGCTCTCTTTTCTCCGCTGTGCCTGGTGGTGCTGCACCCTCCGCTGGCATCGGGGTGGGGATTCCCATCGCTGGGAGCGGCTGTAACGGCACTTTCACCATGGACCTCTCCCTGGTCAGCTCAGGCATCCTCACCATCGACCCCTCCTCGGTGGGCACCACTCTGGGCCCCGGGAACAGCACCACGTTGGCCAAAGCAGTGGACCCTCTAATCCTGGCAGCCAGTGCTGACATGGGCCCCCACCACGGTTTGGAAGGATCAGTGGGCGACGTCCTGCCACCACAGGGCACTCTCAATCTGGATGATGTGCAGACGGTTACCCCGGAGGCCCTGGGAACCCTCACGGCTCTCGCCATGCAGGGTGCTGGTGCCTCCGTGGACCCCGCTCTGCAGCACCCACTCAGCTCCTCCAGTGCCCTGAGCGTGGAGCCCCCTGCCACCCTGGTGGTGGCCCCTGTTGCCGAGCTGCTGGCCTCACCCTCGAAGGCGGTGGAGGTGGGCGGCCAGGGGGGAGCGGGGCCTCTGCTAGGCTGCGTGGAGGTGCTGGGACCTCAAGAGGGAGGGAAAGTCCTCACCCAGTTTGTTTTCCCCGGCCACAGCAGCAGTTTCAGCCCACAGAAAGACCAGGAGCTCAATGCTGTGTCACCAAGCAGCTTCCTGGTGAGTGTTCATGCTGCTCAGTTTAAAGGGGTTCATGCCCTCCTGTTCTCCAGGATTTGGGGAATACTACTGCATATGTGAAGTCTAAAGCCACAAGTGTCTCCAGATAGAGCTGTGTGAAGTCTGATTAATGTCCTCAAGTGATGTCACTTGAGTCAGCGTCGGTTGGGGCTGAAGAGAGTGAAAATAAAGAACAAACCTGTTGGTGTGAAGTTAGAAGACGATGTTACCAGACGTCTGTAGCCCGCTGCTCATCTCTGCTGCAGGCTACGTTAGCTGCTACTAGCACAAACACATCTCTGTGTACCTTGAGGCTTATGCGTTGCATTGTGGGTAATGTAGACGCCAAGGAACGAGAAGGCATGGAACAAAAAAGTAAATGTCACCGATTATGCTTCTTTGTTTTTTTTAGACTGTCCATCATTAGTCTGATGTTATAGAATAGAAAGATCAGATAAGACGGACAATAACGTTTTATTTTCTTTGAGTACAATGCTTGAGTAGTCTTTCAAGGAAATGTGCGTTTGTTTGTTGTATTCTATGATGTGAAAGGGAAATGGCACACATCTGTGCTATTAGCAGCTTGGCCCTGAGAGGCCTCCATAATGGTGTGTAGTAACCTCTGCCTTCCTCTTTTGTATGTCAGGAGAGCGGAGGCTCAGCGAGGACGGACTACAGAGCCATCCAGCTGGTCAAAAAAAAGAAGCAAAGAGGTCCTTCAGCCTCCTCTGGTAAGACAGGTGGAGCGATTCCAGGCCTTTTATTTAACGCTCCTAGAACAGAGACCAAAGTGATTGTTCTACAGCGAGTGATGGTGGTGTCCTCTTTTGGCTCCATCCAGGGGCTTCAGGGTCGAGTCAGAGGAAAACTAAAGGAGTAAAGGCAGCTTCGGCTCCTACGGCGATGGCTCCCTCTGGTGTTCGTTATGGTGAAGGGGCGGCAGCAGCCAATGGGGGCCTGACCCTGCGTGACCCTGTCACCGGGGCCCAGTATGTCCAGATTCAGCTGCTGCAGGTGAGATCCCCAAACATCTCATTGTTATGCAATTTGTGTGTCTGTTTGTGATTACATTACCACCTGACTAAACCTGATTGAAATACTTCATAGATTTGTGTTGACAGAAAAGCTTAGCTGCTGCTCTAAGGTGTGTGTGTGTGTGTGTGTGTGTGTGTGTGTGTGTGTGTGTGTGTGTGTGTGTGTGTGTGTGTGTGTGTGTGTGTGTGTGTGTGTGTGTGTGTGTGTGTGTGTGTGTGTGTGTGTGTGTGTGTGTGTGTGTGTGTGTGTGTGTGTGTGTGTGTGTGTGTGTGTGTGTGTGTGTGTGTGTGTGTGTGTGTGTGTGTGTGTGTGTGTGTTTTTGCAGGACGACCCAGCCAGTGATGGCGACCTGGCCTTCCAGCTGAGCTCTCAACCCTCCAGCTCCCACTCTCAGCTCACTGCCGACCTGCCTGTCAACATCTTACAGGTGGGAAAAGTTTTCTTGACTTATTTTAACACAACTCCACCAAGTGATGCACTGATACATGATACACTGTACAGTATGATCGCTGTCCGTCATACCAGAGTGGGAACCCTGACTGAGCACTATATTTGTAGCAGATGTGGTTAATTTTAATCAGGGTTGCAACATTTTGGGAATATTTCCATGGGAATTAACAGGAATAAAATGGTAATAACAGGTGTATTTGCTCAGACTGTATTGACATGTCCTACCTAGATAAAAACAAACCTTTTACCACATCATAGGCAGACACAGTCCAATAACTCCACACATTTCTTAAACAGTAGAGTCCTAATGCTAATTGTTTTTCTTGCTTTAAAAACGACAAATTTAAAAAAACTTGTCTGATCATTATTTCAATATTTTATACAATCACATTGTCTTAAAAACAAACAATTGTAACAGGATAATAAACTCTAGTTGTCAGTTGTCTGCCTGTGGCAGCAAGTTAACGAGTGTGGAGAGGCACTTTGACAATTTGAGCCGATAATGTGGGTCTTAATAATGTGGGCTGACTTATGAAACAACTTGCTTCTAAAACAAATGTTTTCTAACAGAAGCATGTTTTTGTTAGCTTCATATCTCCACTGTTACCTGAAGGCCACCGTAGTTCTCAAACGCTCTAGTGAAACTATGGTAAGATGAGCCGCAGAGTGCAACACTGTGGTGCCGTCAGTCTGACTTCTGTTGCTCCTCTAGTACTGTTATTATGGTATGGATGGCCTCTGAGCGAGGTGAACGGCGTTACCACGTTTGCACTCCGGGTGTTCGGTTGGTTGCAATCTGCAGCCACACCACTAGATGCCACCACATCCGACACAGTGTCTCTTCTTAGAGGGTATGATTTTTGTATTAAAATTGTGCCAAAATTCCCGCGCTTAACTTCCCATGGAAACTTTTCTGACGCTTTGCAACCCCAGTTTGGATACAAGAGAACTGATCTGTGTGACTGTTTCCTCAAAAGGAACCTTCGGTGATGACGGAGGACGACAACGGCTCTGACAACTCCCAGTTCACGGGAAGCACAATCAACCTTCAGGACCTGGAGTGAGGACCACGGCGCCGCAGGTCCGCCGGCCACAGTTTACACCAACAAACGGTTTCCTCTTCTCTTCCCAGGACTCTTGAGAGCCTTGTTGGACGTGTGGTTCGTATAGTTAGCGAAGGGGGTGGATATGAGTCCACAAATAACGCACCTTGACGAGAGGAGATGAGGATTTGTTTATTCCGAAGATTATTTTGTGTTTATCTCTAAAGTCCAGTTTGTACCAAAATGGAACCTGAGGGCATTCTCATGTCAAAGACACATGCGAGGGGCTCCTCTGGGTTTTGATCGTAACGGTGTCTATTCCATGGTGCCACATTGCCACTCATGCACGCACACAGTGCGCTGTCTATGCTCCAGTTGCCTTACAGACGCCTCACGCTGTGCATTCCTCCACTGGCGGAGCATCTGCTTTATTCTGTTGCTACTTTTCATTTCTTTTTTCTATGGCAGCAGCAAGCTCATGTTGAAATCATGCCTGTTCATGTGTTTGTATGTATCATGTCATGTGTTACTACCTTCTTGTAATAATTCTATCTGTTTTGTTATTTATTATTTAGCTGTGGGTTTACAAAATGGCAGAGCCAAACACAGAGAGGAATTAAAGAATCAAAGCACAATCAGAACGGCGCTGTGTGGACGTCTTCATTTCCATTTCTGTGTTTTCACTTTGACCAGGCAAAGAATGAACACTGATTCATAGGACGCATGAAGTGAATATAATAATAACAATAAGCCGCACGGCGAAAATACAAATGACCAAACTTGTAAAGAGGATCTAATATATTTGAGCTCAGTCCAACATGAACAGTTAAGATTTGCTAAATCATTGCAGATGAAGGTAACGCTGCACACACACAGAGCCTTTGACCACTTCAGAGGAGAAAGTGAGACCAGAGACTTGTGGCGTCTCTATGGCAACAAAGTTTCTCTGGTTTTCGCGTTGGATACCGAATGATTCAGTTTCTTGGAAACGTTAATTTCCGCACAGGTTCCCTCTTATGATTTACAGAGAAGTAAGCCTGTTGTGAGTCGGGATGGTTTGTCATTTAAAGAAAGAGGATCCCCAGAAACACCACTGTTGTAGGCTACGGTATCTCTTCAGACGATGATGGACCTCTCTACCGTTCTCACGACATATGCAAGTTTCTCATCATAACACGCCAACTAATGTAATAAAGACACAACTTTGTTTTTAATGAGACGTTGGTTTTGATAAATAACGAGTGTTCTGTGATCAAGTTGAAATGCCTTATGTTATTACAAGAACACTTTCTTGTAATAACATAAGTTGGTATCTAGAAATAAAATGAAGAATATAATATTGTGTTATAACTTAAAAGTCGTCTTGTTTTAACAGGAAACTGAGCTCAATTTTTGTTGTCATGGTAGCAGCAATATGCTGCCAAATGCACCAAGACACAAAAAACAGTGAGTCTGACACCTTTATAAAAATGAAAGTCATTTAGAGAAATCTCACACCAATGTTGTTATTAATGCTCTCTGACGGTAGACCACATTTCCCATAAGCCCTTGTTATTATGGCCCTATCTTCTGCACACTTCTGAAAAGTGGACAAGCATGTTGCAGGTCACGTGATTGGGTCTTTCACCGTCTGCCATTGAAAGCTTTAGCTCTGACTGTTGTTGAGCTCTGACTGTTCTTTACTCTGACTGTTCTTGAGCTCTGACTGTTCTTTACTCTGACTGTTCTTTACCTCTGACTGTTCTTTACCTCTTGCTCTGACTGTTCTTTACTCTGACTGTTCTTTAGCTCTGACTGTTCTTTACTCTGACTGTTCTTTAGCTCTTACTCTGACTGTTCTTTACTCTGACTGTTCTTTAGTTCTGACTGTTCTTCAGCTCTGACTGTTGGAGCCACAGCCCGCTGTGTAAAGGGCCAGTTCACCCAAAGCGAACGCAAGCAGCCATGCAGTACTATTACCAAACCAGTAGATGGCGGCCAAGTCATGTAGAGAGTCCCCCGTGGCTTCCATACAGAAGAGAAGTAGTTGGCTAACACAAAGTTTAATATGTAAGCACTACAGAGTCCTGATATCTGCCCTTCACCTCAAGATATCAAAATATGTATCAAAACCAGAGCCGCTGCTTTACTTAACTTAGTACATGATGGGATGTTGGCACAGTTCAGGCCCTTATATTAATTATGAAACTTTGTAACCCAGAAAACAATAAAAGCGGTGCGGTGAAGCAAAATATGTAAAGTGAGGAGTGGGTGGGGAGCAGCTCACTTATTACACACAGAAGATGTATGGGCCCTTATCACAGCCATTGTGTTGCAGGGTAAACACAAATTACATTAAAAACATCTATTTAGCTTTGGCCAGGGCATTGTGCAGGCTGGCTCACTGTGGCAACACTAAATAGAATGGACCGTTAATTTATTTGATCAATTAAATCTGTGTAAAGGTGTGACAAAGTGGGTGAGAACACACCATTTGTTCCCATATTACATCCATCTATATATCTAACCATGCATATACATTGTTTGTTTATTATACCCACCATGTGTTCCAGAGACTAAAGGGGGAGGCACCCGGCTATTTCCTCTATTTGTACACTGGATGATGTCATTGGGTCGGACCAAGTCTGGGAGGGGGGAGTCAGTAATTGGTGTCACCTGCACACCAATTACTGGAACTAAATCCTGCTGATAGGAGGCTCAATATAAGGAGATGACTTTGACTGAACAGGGAAGAGGAAGATCAGTGTGTAGCTGTGTGCACGTGATTATGTTATTTTATGATGAGTTGAGTTTTATTTAGTTAAGCTAAGTTAAATGTTTGTTTATTTGTTTGGTTACCCGTGTAGCAGGGCACTTTTGTAAATAAAACACCTTTTTGTTATTGGAACAAAGTCTCTCGTGTCTGCCTCCTACCACTTCAGAAGCCACTCTGGTCAGGCTTCACCACATTTGGTGGCAGTGGTGGGATCCAGGCCAGTAGGAGGCAGGGAAGAAAAATGTCAACCAGACAAAGGAAACTGGAAGAGGCCCAAGATGTCGGTGACCAACTGGGGGCAGCAGGTGGCCAACCCCAGGAGCAAGAAAGTATGACTGAACTGTCGAGACTTATGCAATCCCTGATGCAACAGCAGGCTGACCGTGATAGCAGAACAGAGCAGGAGCGTATGCGACAGGATGATAGATGGAAGCGAATCCAACACCAATTCATACAGCTCCAACAAGAGGTAACACAGGACCGTCAGGATCGTCAGCCGCTGAAGGAAGGTGCAGCAGCCACATCCGCCCACTCCATAGAACTGACAGCCGATCCACCTCAAATCCCGGTAATCCGAGACAGGCCTGCGGATGATCTATTGCAGTTGGCTAATGGAGGACAGAATTCCAGTCTAGTGAGATTTCCTGGCTGGAAAAGCCCCAAAATGCAGCCCTACAAAGAAGGTGAGGACATAGAACATTATTTAATCACCTTTGAAAGAATTGCTCATGCCTGTCAGTGGCCTCAGGATGAGTGGGCTCTTCACCTAGCTCCATTGCTAACCGGTAAAGCACGGTATGCCTATGTAGCTATGGACATTGATGACACCATGGACTATGCAAAAGTGAAGTGTGCTGTATTGCAGAAATTTGAAATCAGCGCGGAGACCTATCAAGTAAGGTTCCGTTCTACTGTGCCAGGAGAAGAGGAGACGCCTAAAGAGTTGCAGGTCCGCCTCAAGGACTTGTACGGCAAGTGGATGGCTCCTGAAGTAAAGACAAAGGAACAAATTGGAGACACCATCATTAGCATGCCCATCATTGATGCACCCTTTTCACGCATTGCCATGGACATTGTAGGCCCACTAGAAAGGAGTAGTGCAGGCCACAAGTACATACTGGTAGTCTGCGATTATGCCACAAAATATCCTGAAGCCTTTCCCTTGAAGAAGATCAAGGCTCGCCAGATTGTCAACTGCCTCATTCAGCTGTTTTCCAGAGTCGGGATCCCAAAGGAGATCATCACAGACCAAGGCACCAACTTCACCTCACACCTACTAAAAGAGGTGTACAGCATGCTGGGAATTCAGGGTGTAAAGACCAGCCCCTACCATCCACAAACAGATGGCCTCGTGGAGCGCTTTAACAAAACCCTCAAGTCTATGCTGAAGAAGTTTGTGAATAACTCAGGGTCAGACTGGGACCGATGGCTGCCATTCTTGCTGTTTGCATACAGAGAGGTCCCACAAGCATCTACAGGGTTTTCACCTTTCCAGCTGCTCTATGGACATTCAGTGAGGGGTCCAATGGATGTCTTGAAGGATGCCTGGGAGGGTCCGATGCCACAACAGCAGTGCAGTGAGCTCTCGTATGTCCTGAAGATGAGAGACAAACTGGACCAATTTCAGGAGCTTGCCAATGGTAATCTGGCTCAAGCACAGCAGCGACAAAAGAAGAGTTATGATAAAGCTTCTAAGAGGAGAGTTTTCCAGGAGGGCCAGAAAATTCTTTTATTGCTGCCAACGTCTGACAGTGGTCTCCTTGCCAAGTGGCAGGGGCCATACAAGATTACAAAAAAAGCTGGCCCTGTTACGTATGAACTCTTTTTACCAGACCGTCGGAAAAAGCATCAAGTCTTTCACGTAAACCTTCTAAAAGAGTGGGTAGACCAACCAGAGCAGTCTTTAACCATGTGGGCACGCACAGTTGTTGATGAGGAAGAACTTCAGGAGCAGTATTTTCCCACGTCAACTGAGACTGCAGTGTTTCCAGATCTGAGTCATCTTACGGCAGAAAAACGCTGGGAACTACAGGCCCACATGCAAAAAGGGCTCTTCAGTCTAAAGCCAGGTTGTACAAACCTCATTGACCATCAAATTCGTCTGCATTCACCAGAACAGCGGCCAATCAGGGACACCACCTGCCGCATTCCAGCCAGACTTGTTCCAGGACTGAAGCAAGACGTGGAGGAGATGCTGGCTACGGGAATCATCGAGCCTTCTCGTAGTGAGTGGTGTAGCCCTGTGGTGTTGGTTCCAAAGAAGGATGACCCTAAACTGAGATTCTGTGTTAACTTTTCAAAGTTAAATGCTGTGTCTGCCTTTGATTCCTATCCAATGCCAAGGGTTGATGAACTGATTGAGCGCTTGGGAAATGCCAACTTCCTAACAACCCTTGACCTGTGTAAAGGGTACTGGCAAGTGCCCTTAACTGAATCTTCGAAGGACTTAACAACATTCAGGGTTCCCGGCGGCCTGTTCAGATTCAGAATGATGCCCTTTGGTTTACACGGTGCACCAGCAACATTTCAAAGATTGGTTGATGAAGTTTTGAGAGGAGCGGAGGACTACGCAGCAGCGTACATTGATGACATCGTTATCTTCAGCCGGACCTGGGAGGAGCATGTTCAACATCTTGCTGATGTCTTTCAACGCATCCACAGTGCTGGTCTGGTCATCAATGCCAAGAAGTGTCACATTGCTAAGCCAGAAGTCCAGTACCTTGGTTATGTGATTGGAGGTGGAGGCATCCGTCCTCAGGTAGGAAAGGTTGAGGCGATTGCAGCTTCACAACCGCCTAACACCAAGAGGAGGCTACGATCATTCTTGGGGTTAGTAGGTTGGTATCGCAGACTTATTCCGAACTTTTCATCAAGATCTGCAGTACTAACTGACATGACTCGCAAATCCAGCCCAATAAAGGTAAAATGGACTCAAGAAAGTGAGAATGCTTTCAAGGACTTGAAAAACTGTGTGTCAAGAACCGGTTTTGCAGTGTCCAGATTTCACTCTTCCCTTTACTGTCCAGACAGATGCTTCTGGAGTAGGTCTCGGAGCAGTGTTATTGCAAGGGCAGGATGGAAACCAGTTGCCTGTGCAGTACATCAGCCGGAAACTCTTCCCAAGAGAAATGAGGTATTCAACAGTGGAAAAGGAAGCTCTAGCTATTAAATGGGCATTGGACACCTTGAAATACTACCTGATTGGCAAAGAGTTTGTGCTTGAGTCTGACCATCGTGCATTGCAGTGGATCCACAAAATGAAAGACACTAATGCTAGAATTACTAGATGGTACTTGTCTCTCCAGCCTTATCGTTTTCAGATCCAGTATAGACCAGGACACAAGAATGTCATCGCTGACTTCCTGTCCCGTGACTCTGAGGAGTAACATCGTAAGGGGGGGGGTGTGTGACAAAGTGGGTGAGAACACACCATTTGTCCCCATATTACATCCATCTATATATCTAACCATGCAGTGGCGGCTGGTCCATAGAGGGCGCTAGGGCGCCGCCCCCCCCTTGAGCCACAAATAATAAAAAATTAAATAAATAATAATAATAATAAACTATACAAATTGACAATATTTGTGTTTTTGAAACATGGAATCACCCAGTAATATGTGTAAAATATGATATCTGCGGTAAATATATGCTTTTCCTGCTTGTCCTCTCTGCCTGTCTGCAGCTCCTCTCTGCGTGTGCACGTCTCAGCTGGCTGGGGCGCTGGAAAAACTGCCCCAAAGAGGCGGGTCTATAAAGCAGTTTAGCCAATGATGCTTTAATGCTGACTAAAGATATAAATGAGTGACATACAATTTAGCCAATCAGCGTCCTCAAATAGATTCAGCTTAGGGCAGATTTCATTCTGCCCCAAGCTGCGCGTTCTCGTCAGGACTAGTCTCTACAGGCGAGCGCCAGCGCGAGCACTGCTCCTCCAAGACCCGCTTGAGAGGAGAACTGAGAGGAGAAACTACAGCTGAAAGAGCTGATCCCAGATCAGCCTGACCTCACAATCAGACAGCAGACTAGCAGGACAGAGAAGCAGTACATGAAGCTTCTCTAGTAGCTGTACACCAGACAGGTTTGGCTCGCTGGATGACGTCATCGTAATAACTTATTTAGCTTTTTAAAACAACGGGGACAGATCCAGCATGGACAGTTAGGGAGTGAGGGGTGTGTGTGTGTGTGTGTGTGTGTGTGTGTGTGTGTGTGTGTGTGTGTGTGTGTGTGTGTGTGTGTGTGTGTGTGTGTGTGTGTGTGTGTGTGTGTGTGTGTGTGTGTGTGTGTGTGTGTGTGTGTGTGTGTGTGTGTGTGTGTGTGTGTGTGTGTGTGTGTGTGTGTGTGTGTGTGGTATATTTGCACTTTTCACCTGACTACACACCGACATTATGAGGACGTAGATGGTATAGGCGGACCATGCCGAGGTCCTCATAAAACAAAGAGTGTAAACGCCTTATAAGTGTCTAAATAACATACCCTCTCTTTTTCGGGGAAAGTCCTTTTTTACCACCTGACCTGATTTCTGTGTATCCCAGTGTATAGAACAGCGCTGCATAGTGGCTTGACCATGCTGGTGCAGTTTCATACACATTTTGATACACACGGTTAAAATTTCGCGGGCTGCCTTGTGATTGGCTGGTTTTCCCGCGGGGGAGGGGCGTCGGAGGGGACGTAATGACGTCAAGTCCATGGAGCTCAGACTGGCCAGTTTATGCCTGTGGGAGGTAGCTAGTGAGAATTCAAGTCCACGCCCCCCTCAGCTCTTTAAACACGGAGACAGGCATGGAACACAAGTGTATGGACTCATGCAGGATTAAGCACCACCAGGTAAGCATTTATATTTGTAAGTATAAAACGGAGCTAGCTGCAGGTGACTCGGTTAAAACTGGAGATGAGACAGTGTGAGGTGAGCTATGATGGCATGCTTTGTCATTGTTAAGGCCAGTGTCGAGCCACATGGTGTGTTAAGCTAATGTTAGCTAGCTAGCGAACGAGCTAGCGGTAGCTAGCTAGCGAACGAGCTAACGTTAGCTAGCTAGCGAACGAGCTAACGGTAGCTAGCTAGCGGACGAGCTAACGGTAGCTAGCTAGCGGACGAGCTAGCGGTAGCGAACACACTATGTGGCTTGACACAAATTAAAAGGTTAGCGTTAGCATGCCATCGTAGCTTACATCAGACTGTCTCATCTCCTCCAGTCTTGACCGGATCACCTGCAGCTAGCTCCCTTAGCCGCTAGCGCTACCCTTAAAGCTAATGTTGATAGTGTGTTTACTGTGTGCCTGCAGAGAGGATGAGGAGAGGGATCTAGACAGTTTTGGAAGAAACAAACGAAGCAAGGGACTTACTTAACTTCTACAGTTAATCTTAGATAGTCTAAAGATATTCTTAAAATGTAAACCTGTGAAGCAGTGTCAAATAAAAATATGAATGGAGCAGTTATGCATTTTCTTAATATTTTATCCCAGTATGTTACTGGTTTAAATGGCTATAGAATGTTTTCTGATGACGCATGTTCTATAAATGAAGATAATAATCCTGACAACCATCTTCTTTGGTAATTTCAGCAAAAAAATATGCAACAGTGAAGATGCATAAATCCAAATGATGATGCCAAATTTTGCATTGATACTGGAGGTGACAAAGTGGGACTTGACGTCAAATACATCAATGCCTTCAAAGGTAAGTTGAATGTTCTGATTTTGTAATCATGATTAAAGTATGAATAAACTTAACCGATTTGGAAAAGGAGAATTTCTGTTAGAATATAGAGGTGAACTAATAAGCCAGCAAGAATGTGAGAGGAGACTGAGACTTTACCACGACTGCCTTAAGGTGTTCATGTTCGAGTTCCAATTTAATGGAAAACTATGGTGATGCATATTATGTCAATGCATAGTCTAATTAAATTAAATGACACATTGCCTTTGATTTTACATTTTTTGACATTGTTAGTTGATAGGGGGGGGGGGGGGGGGATGCTGATACATACAAATATCAAAGTTTCTGCTGTATTGATTATTCAGTTTTTACTTGATCCCGTTGGTTTGATGTTTTTAATATCTTCAGAAATCTGAAGGAAAGTCTTCGGAGGGGGAGCATGGTGAGGGTCCACCCACATCAGAGCCTTCTAAGAGTACTCAAAAGGTGTCGGCAAGTCAGCGGCAAGAAAAGAGATCTCCAGGTGCATCAACTAGTCTGCTCAAAAGATACGAAAGGGTAAGTCATATTAGTTTTTTATGTTTTAAAAGGTTTGAAGCTACATATAACTGAACTTTCAAGTCCGATTCAGAGGGCTACGATGCGATTATGAAACGATTATTGATTCCTCTTTATGCATTAACATTTTTCTATACATGATTTATTTTTTCTCACTGACTATCTGATGATGATTCATAATTAAAAAACAGATTAATTTAGTTCTATTATCTTTTTTTAATTTAATATTAGTAACAAACGGAAGAGAACACAGAATTCAGCATGTTCTGAATCATTTGACATAAAAAGCTGCTGTTATTCACAAAATAATAATAAAGACTTTCCTTTAATAACAAATCCCTTTGTTATAGGCAATGAGCGTTCAGCTCTTAAATAACGCTTTGTGGAACAGTTGACACAAACTATACATACATCGATAAAGTGCACGTTTATCCACAATATTCTGTGGCAATGGATGTCACGCATAGTTTGTTACAACCATCCTACCCGCTTTCCTCAGTGATTCCATGACTTCAGCTTACGTGTGGTTGCAGAGTATCGCTGTGTCTGTAAAAACATTGAGATGAACGCTGTATTTTGGTTCCAACGTGTTCAACATAGCTCGAAAGTTCTGATTTGCTTTGCCCTTTCCGAGTTGGTCGGAGGAAGAAGATAAATGCTTCCATATGTTAGCTTTTAAGCCATGGGGGTACCGGTCGGATTGTATCCATATTCGGCTGCTCAAGCTCAGCCACCCTCACAAAAACGCTGCTGGTATTTAGCCTCGTTTAGAACGTAATCAAGACGCAAATGTATTACGTCTGTTGCATTCAGGGGCAGCGGTGAGGAACGGACATCCCAGGGTCACAGGTTTATCATAACGTTGACAATTTAGTTTTCTGCATCTAGTCATTCTTTCAAGAGAGAATCGCGATGCATCTAATAATCAATTTTTCTTTCCTCCAACCCTACTACATATGGGTGTAAGGTGTCAACAAATTTAACTTTTCCATCCCATGTAATCTTTTGATGTTGCTGGAGTTGTGCAAAATTACACAAGGCTGAAATTGACAACTGGACAGTTATTTGTTTGTAGTAAACTTAGCCTTTTCAGTCAGGTATATGGTTTTGATTTTGAATTTTGGTCTATATCTTCTTAAATGATCTAGTTATATTCAAAACAAAGTTTTCCTCATTCTTTTTGTCAACAGTAGGATGGTTCTCTCATTCAAACCCCAAATATTCTCTGTAATGGTCCTGGAGTTGGATGATCTCCATTGCTAGATCATCCTATTAACACCCTGATAGATTGCAATACACGATGCGATTGCCAGTGGTGGGGGGCTTATTCTTTGTGTTTTGGAATAGAAGGGGGACTTATGCAAGAAATGTTGCTGTAAGTTATTGATGATGATAATAATTTCAATGACCTTCTGGGCCCGAGCGAGGACCATTTGGGGTTCGAGCGAGACAGTTTAGCGAAGAGAGCGTCGTAGAATGCACTTTTCAGAAACAAATATAATTTGTTATATACCGACTTAAGGAAGAAATTCTGGGCAACTTAATCATGTAAACCATTTTACACACTGCAAACACAATTATACACAAACTAATATAATCAACAAGAAGAGTTACCACAATATCACGTATTTTTCGCCATGACTCGGCGAGCCATGCACTCCGGAGAGCTCTTCTAACAAAAGGCTAACGGCTAACACGGACAACCGAGAGAGCAAAAAGCACGAGCATTCGACACAGAGTCCAGCGATATTGTCAGAATTTCTCTCCGTGAAACCATTACGATACGATTACGATACAAGCAACACAACACCAAGCCGCTCCACCGCAGAAAAAGCCAAAACGCACCTTACTTTGAGATGATTCATGAAGAAAAGGTAGAATATTCTGTTTTCCATGCTAAAATACACTGTTGCTATGTATTTCCTGTCTTTTTTCAACTGTTTCCTGGAGAAAGGGGGGTCAGACAAGCTTGGGGGACCGTGCTTGGGGGACGGAATTTCAGTTTCGGCGAATCAGTTTTTATGCTGGGTTACGCGCGGCGCATTTATGATTTTTACTGGCTAACGATTCTGTCAACACCAGCTTACACCCAGTGGTTTCCTGACACCCTTCCGCATCTAACAAGGTGTCATAGTCTGGAATTGACCAATCAGAAGCTGAGATACAGCTCCATACACACATGAAGCCTGCAGTCAGATGAGGATGGAGCCATGATTTACAGGCTATGAGAGCATCTGAAAGTTCAAAATGATGCCAAACTGCTGTATTTGGATAGATTGAACACTATTAGTGATAAAACAAGTGAAATATATAGTTATATAGTATATAAAAGTACAATGGAACAGGCTGGAACAGCTGGTTCCAAAATGACAATTCTGCCTGACCTCTCTGTACTCAAACCTCTCTAACTTTGTCCTGCTTCACTTTATCAAAGCCACATTTTTTTAGGGTCAGCACTGCCTCATTTCAAGACATAATACCAATAAAAGTGCCTTTTTTTCAGACGAATCTGAAAATTTTCAATTTGAGCTGTGTGCCATCTTCATTTGCTATTAACCAGTAACATATACACAATATTTACCCATCTGAACAAATCTCACAAGTGTTATGTTTTATAACATCAAAATTATTAAAATAGACCTTGTAGTTACAGAATTAGTCTTTTTAGTATGGGTATGCTATTTTTGAGCAGAGGCCTAAAAATAGGACTAGGGTTTAAAAGGTAATATTCTGAATAAAGCTTTGAAATGTTCGGTACAGCCCAATTTATTAGATATAGGTTATATCTACAACCAGACGGTGTGTGTGTCGGTGGCAAGTGTCAATTATATGCGGGGCATCGCGCCGTGAAACTATGACGGGGAAAATTCAATATAGCCTAATAACAATAATTATGATAATAATAATAGTAATAATTTAATACACTCTAGGGAAGTGAGCCAAATGTAGTTTTACACTGGCAAAGGCATCGGCAATAGGTGTTCGCTCTCACCTTCATCATTCCCTGATATAATCATCTATTATTACAACACTTGATGGTACATTCCCAGATCCTCTCTATTTATTTTCCCTTTCCTCCCCTTTTTATCTGCTACAGATGATGACAGAGTGAGCTGATTGAGACTGCTCAGAGTGACGAGACTGACAAGATTGAGACCTCTGTGGATGGCCTGAATCAAACATGTCCACAACTTGGTCCCCTCAACAGGGTTGAAAAGGTAAACGAAGTCTAAAATTAAGTTTAATTACATTACTTGTGAAAAAACATTAAATCATGTTTCATTTGTGTGTGTGTGTGCGCAGTTGCCTCATATGGTGTATAGGGACAGTGGTATGTAAGGACATTAGACATTCAGAATTATAATCAGAATCGACATTCTCTAAATGTACTGTGTGTGTGTGTGTGTAGTTGCCTCTTATGGTGTATAGGGACAGTGGTATGTAAGGACATTAGACATTCAGAATTAGAATCAGAATCGACATTCTCTAAATGTACTTGGTGTGTGTGTGTGTAGTTGCCTCTTGTGGTTTATAGGGACAGTGGTATGTGAGGACATGAGACATTGTCTAAATCTACCAATATGTTGATGGTGTGTGTGCAGCTGCCTGTGTGTTATATGTTTTATAGGGACAGCCGTCTCATTAAATGCTTTTCCAAGTGTAAGTCAGTATTGTGTGTGTATCAAGCACTTTGGTTTTTAAGAATATTTACACAACCTGCATGTGATCTGTATGTCTGTTTAACTTATCAATCGTAGCTTATATAAGAACTATAAAGGCAAAAACACAGTCATAACTTCCACATAATGTTACACAAGAAGCACCCAGTCTTCAAGATATATATGATAATACCTTTTTTGCAGGGTCTTGATAAGGAAATGCCCCTGGAAACTTGTGGGGCCACAAATTAGTTAGGTTCAAAACAAAGTTTTAGCAACAGTAGGATTGTTTCTCTCATTAAAACCCAAAATATTCTCTGTAATGGTACATTTCCAGTTTCTCTCTATTCATTGTGCTTCTCCTTTTTTATCTGCTACAGATGATAACTGAGAGTGAGCTGATTGAGACTGCTGAGAGTGACAAGATTGAGACCTCTGTGGATGGCCTGAATAAAACATGTCCACAACTTGGTCCCCTCAACAGGGTTGAAAAGGTAAACAAAGTCTAAAATTAAGTTTAATTACATTACTTGTGAAAAAACATTAAATCATGTTTCATTTGTGTGTGTGTGTGCGCAGTTGCCTCATATGGTGTATAGGGACAGTGGTATGTAAGGACATTAGACATTCAGAATTATAATCAGAATCGACAGTCTCTAAATCTACTTGGTGTGTGTGTGTGTGTGTAGTTGCCTCATATGGTGTATAGGGACAGTGGTATGTAAGGACATTAGACATTCAGAATTAGAATCGACATTCTATAAATCTACTTGGTGTGTGTGTAGTTGCCTCTTATGGTGTATAGGGACAGTGGTATGTGAGGACATGAGACAGTCTAAATCTACCAATATGTTGATAGTGTGTGTGTGCAGCTGCCTGTGTGTCATATGTTTTATAGGGACAGTCGTCTCATTAAATGCTTTTCCAAGTGTAAGTCAGTATTGTGTGTGTATCAAGCACTTTGGTTTTTAAGAATAATACACAACCTGCATGTGATCTGTATGTCTGTTTAACTTATCAATCGTAGCTTATATAAGAACTATAAAGGCAAAAACACAGTCATAACTTCCACATAATGTTACACAAGAAGCACCCAGTCTTCAAGATATATATGATAATACCTTTTTTGCAGGGTCTTGATAAGGAAATGCCCCTGGAAACTTGTGGGGCCACAAATTAGTTAGGTTCAAAACAAAGTTTTAGCAACAGTAGGATTGTTTCTCTCATTAAAACCCAAAATATTCTCTGTAATGGTACATTTCCAGTTTCTCTCTATTCATTGTGCTTCTCCTTTTTTATCTGCTACAGATGATAACTGAGAGTGAGCTGATTGAGACTGCTGAGAGTGATGGGACTGACAAGATTGAGACCTCTGTGGATGGCCTGAATAAAACATGTCCACAACTTGGTCCCCTCAACAGGGTTGAAAAGGTAAACAAAGTCTAAAATTAAGTTTAATTACATTACTTGTGAAAAAACATTAAATCATGTTTCATTTGTGTGTGTGTGTGTGCGCAGTTGCCTCATATGGTGTATAGGGACAGTGGTATGTAAGGACATTAGACATTCAGAATTATAATCAGAATCGACAGTCTCTAAATCTACTTGGTGTGTGTGTGTGTGTGTGTAGTTGCCTCATATGGTGTATAGGGACAGTGGTATGTAAGGACATTAGACATTCAGAATTAGAATCGACATTCTATAAATCTACTTGGTGTGTGTGTGTGTAGTTGCCTCTTATGGTGTATAGGAACAGTGGTATGTGAGGACATGAGACAGTCTAAATCTACCAATATGTTGATAGTGTGTGTGTACAGCTGCCTGTGTGTCATATGTTTTATAGGGACAGCCGTCTCATTAAATGCTTTTCCAAGTGTAAGTCAGTATTGTGTGTGTGTATCAAGCACTTTGGTTTTTAAGAATATTTACACAACCTGCATGTTATCTGTACGTCGGTTTAACTTATCAATCATAGCTTATATAAGAACTATAAAGGCAAAAACAGAGTCATAACTTCCACATAATGTTACACAAGAAGCACCCAGTCTTCAAGATATATATGATAATACCTTTTTTGCAGGGTCTTGATAAGGAAATGCCCCTGGAAACTTGTGGGGCCACAAATTAGTTAGGTTCAAAACAAAGTTTTAGCAACAGTAGGATTGTTTCTCTCATTAAAACCCCAAATATTCTCTGTAATGGTACATTTCCAGTTTCTCTCTATTCATTGTGCTTCTCATTTTTTATCTGCTACAGATGACTGAGAGTGAGCAAATGGAGAGAGCTGAGAGTGACTGGACTGTCAAGATTGAGACAGCTGAGAATGACCCAAATAAAAAAGATGCTGGGTCCAGAAGACGGACAAAGAAAGCGTGGTCCAAGGCTGAGGTTGCAGCGGTAATGCGGCACTTCAAATATCACATTCATAAAGGTCACCTGGCCACCAAGAACGAATGCAGTCACTGCAAGTTGGTGGAAGGACCAGTCTTGGAACAAAGAACTGTGCAAAATGTCAGAGACTTCGTTCGGAATCGGGGAACAGCTGAAAAAAGACAGTCACAGAAGCTGTAAACAAACATTTGTTTTTATTTTATTTTTTTGGCAAGAAAGTTAATGTTCATATGTTCTCTTTTGCATTGTGTATGTTCTACCCATCTCTCTGTGTGTATCTCTCTCTCTCGCTGTCTTTGTGTCCCTCTGTGTCTCTCTCGCTGTCTTTGTGTCCCTCTGTCTGTCTCTCTCTCGCTGTCTTTGTGTCTCTGTCTGTCTCTCTCGCTGTCTTTGTGTCTCTGTCTGTGTCTGTCTCTCGCTGTCTTTGTGTCCCTCTGTGTCTCTCTCTCGCTGTCTTTGTGTCTCTGTCTGTCTCTCTCTCGCTTTGTCTCTGTCTGTCTCTCGCTGTCTTTGTGTCCCTCTGTGTCTCTCTCTTGCTGTCTTTGTGTCCCTCTGTGTCTCTCGCTGTCTGTCTCGCTGTCTTTATGTCTCTCTGTGTCTCTCTCTCTCGCTGTGTCTCTGTCTCGCTCTCTGTCTCTCTCTCTCTTTCTCTTCGGTTGTTTGTATGTCAAACAAGAGTTGTGTACAAAACAAATTTAGTCTGGTTCCTCGTTGCCTGAGTTTCAACTTAATAAACTTGACTGAATGATAAAGTGCCCCAGCTCTTTGTTGTTTTTTTCATGTTAAATGAAAGCCAGAGATTGAAGCCAGGTTGTTCAGGCACTCGCTGATTCTCTCTGTGTAGATAGATAGATATATCTACACACATACTGTCTCACTCTGGAGGGGGCCAACTTGCATGCCTCCAATTTGGTCATCCATTAAGATTAATTTTGATATTAAATTGACTGTTCCAGTAATGCTGTGTCCTGTCAGGTTAGTGTATTTATGTTAATGAGGAGGGCGGGATCATTGTCCCTTTAAAGACCCAACAGTGTTTTTTTGGTCCTTATAAGTCACACTTTTGTCAAAATAGAACTGTCTGCCTATACCACAATATAATTAGGTTGCTGTGTATGAAGTTGCGTAGGTTGTATCTGAAATCTAAAGTGAGCTGAATTTTTTTCAGATTTTTTGAAGTGTTTTAATCTAACTGCCAAAGCTGTGGGACCTCAGGAAAGGGTAGTCCATCCAAACCACAACCGGGCCTGTATGGCGAAAAAGTCCACCTATTACATATCCGTGTGTGTGTGTGTGTGTGTGTGTGTGTGTGTGTGTGTGTTATATCATAGTGAATATTATTATATGATATATATATTATTATATTATACTGAATATTATTATATGATATATATATATTATACTGAATATTATTATATGATATATATATTATATTCTACTGAATTCCCTGTGAGGGTGACTAAAATAAGATGTCCTGACGTGTTTGTCAAAGTGTTATTTACTGCTTTTTTTCGTGTTGGAATGAATGTTAAATATTTAACTGCAAAGTAGTAATGCGTGTTTGATACCTTAATTTGTTTGCATTAAATCATTCTGGGATGTTTGCTGAAATTGATTGGATGTGGCACAGCCCTACCAAGAACATGTTCCACCAGCCGCCACTGTAACATGCATATACATTGTTTGTTTATTATACCCACCATGTGTTCCAGAGACTAAAGGGGGAGGCACCCGGCTATTTCCTCTATTTGTACACTGGATGATGTCATTGGGTCGGACCAAGTCTGGGAGGGGGGAGTCAGTAATTGGTGTCACCTGCACACCAATTACTGGAACTAAATCCTGCTGATAGGAGGCTCAATATAAGGAGATGACTTTGACTGAACAGGGAAGAGGAAGATCAGTGTGTAGCTGTGTGCACGTTATTTTATCATGAGTTCAGTTTTATTTAGTTAACCTTTTGAGCCCTAGACGCTAAGTTAAATGTTTGTTTATTTGTTTGGTTACCCGTGTAGCAGGGCACTTTTGTAAATAAAACACCTTTTTTGTTATTGGAACAAAGTCTCTCGTGTCTGCCTCCTACCACTTCAGAAGCCACTCCGGTCAGGCTTCACCACAAAAGGGCCTCTATACACTCACATATAGACTATTTGTACAGTATTTAAAAAAGCAACAAAAACAGAATGAGTCAGCGGGCTATGACTATAGACTGAAAACATAAATTAAAACCTGTTAATACACATTTAGCAACCATAAGCACACAAAGGCAACCTGGGAATGTACAATTGGGTACTGGGTTGGTTATGAGCTAGAACACAGAGCAGCTTAAATAATGCAGAGTCTTAATGAAAGAGATCATTTCTATAACCCATCCCTAAATCATTATGATTACAGTCTATTTTACAAATATAAACAAGGATATTACACATAGCAAACACATATCAGAAACAATACTATTGCTTATATCACGTAGATGTTATGCCTGATTACTACACTGCGAGCACTCATTTGGCCACAGTTGTGATTATTCGGTTACAAGATGATCACTTTTTGGCACGGCAGGTGCAGCCGTTCCTGCTGAGTTACGGACACAATCAATTATTTCCCAAAAATATAAAACAACTTCCATGAATGTGTTGAGTGAAGACTTTTCTGACTTTAAAAATTGGAGGGGTCCGATACTGCCTTCTGAAAAAGTGTTGGTGGGACATGTCCTCTGCGTCCCCCTGTAAATTACTCCCTTGGTCTGCACTAAATCCGGTATGGATGTTATTCTCCTGGGGAAGCCCGGTGTAACAGGCCATAGTATACTCCCAGTCCGGACTATACCTGGGGTTAAAGGGGCCTAGGCTAGATTATACCCCGGGTATATTATGGCCTAGGCTAATTCATACCCCTCAGGCCAGATTATACCCCCATGATATCAGTAGTGTTGAATGATCTGAAAGGGGCATGGGGTCCACAGTGTCATCTTCTGAGGGTTTGAGGTCCATAGGAAGCTTGGCCTTCCGTCCATACAATGACGTCAAATGGAGTGCACTTGGTTGAGGCATGCACAGATGTGTGATAGGCAAACAGAACACCAGAGATGAACTGGTCCCAGTTGTTTCTTTGGTCATTGACAAGCTTACTAAGAGATTCTTTGAGTGTTCGATTGTCACGTTCCCGTTGGCCATTAGTTTGTTGGTGGTAGGCAGATGAAATGCGGTGATCTGTTTGAAAATGCTCCATCAGGTTGTCGATGATCGAGTTCACTAACTCTCGTCCCTGATCGCTAATCAGAGTGTCCATACAGCCAAGGCGGCAAATAACAGAGTACAAAAAATGTGCTGCTGACTTGGCACTCTTATCTGGAACAGCTGTTGCTTCAGTCCACTTGGAGAAATGATCAGTGGCAGCAACTATATGTTTGTTGCCATTTGATGTTTCCTGAAGGGGACCGATCATATAAATCCCGACTAAGCTCCATACTTTTCCAGGCACTTGTATACTGTTGAATGGTGGAGCCTCCTTGCTGATTTTGGGATTTATGACAAAACATTTTTGACAAGCTCTGACATGTTGGTGGACGTCGTTCTTCATTTCCCTCCAGTAATAAATTGCGCGCGTCTGTCAATGAAAGCTCCAAACGAGCCGTCTGTAATAACGGAGCTTGTCATTTCTTCATGGTCACATGTGGACTTGATCTGAGTGGATGAAACTTTACATCACAGAGGTGACGTGTGGCTGTAAGAACGCTCGTGCACGAAATGGACTTGAAGGGTTCCACCGTCGCTATGGTTTCGTCTTGTTGTTCAAGTTGTTGTTGAGCGAAAGCAAAACCTCACATGATCCAGACTAGTCTGTTCACGAGTTTCACTCCACGTTTGTCCAACATTATCGCCTCTACTGAAGACTGTTTGCATCCCGACAAGAACTACAGCCTCACAGAGACTGAAGAAAGAGAAGAAAGTGACTTCCTTCATGGAAAATGTGAGATTTGAACACTTAGATTAGTGTTACTTTTGAATGATTTTTTTTCCAACACATACCATGACTTTTTAGGCCTTTTTCAAAGTTCTACAGTAGGACTCTTTTATGACTCTTTTTGACTTAGACTTACTATACTGTGACTCTTTATTGATTTTTATTTTGACACACCATACTATGTTGTAAAGGTTCTGGAAACATAGCTGACCACCTGAAATTCTCAAATTAAAAGATGTTGACAATGATTACAGTTTGGTAGTTTTATACGTGGATTTTGCAGTGAAAACACAGCATCATGCAAAATTAGTAATACAAACTATATACTAGCCAACTAATCAAACACTCACTAGCTGGATTGAATTGCAGCAATAATTTACTCAAGATATATCAACAGACTAAAAAGGGAATGCAAAACACACAACATGCTTACTCAGGGACGCGTGAATGGAGAGCAGAGAGATCCTCAGCCCTGAATAACGGCCTAATGTAATGGCTTGAAGCACACCTGTCTGGAATTGGCCATCAAGCAGGGTTATGAGTGGATTCCATTGTAATGAGGGTTCTGTCAACCGGGGGATGCCATTTAGACAGCATGAGAGAATCCACAACACTATGGCTTTTTATGACTTTTTCAACATACCTTTATAAGATGTATTTATAGTGTTTTACGACATACTACACTTTGGCTTTTTTATGACTTTTTTTACTTACTATACAATGGCTTTTTAACAGTGGCGGGCCGTCAGGGCCTGCAAAGCCTTTTCTGCTGGCCTAAACAGAATCACAAAGTTATAGCTATTTTATAATTTAATACTTTTTCTTAAATACACTACATGTATTATAATTTATACAAATATTTTTCCTAATTATCTTATTTTCTCATTGCACAGCTACTGTCTTCCTCAGTTGCTCTGCTTCCAGTGCAGCTTGTTTTAAGTAGAGCTTTTATCCAATCAGATTTCACCTCTGTGTCTCTAGGTAGAAGAGAGGCCCGAGGCCTGCAGACTCAGAAGTGCATCCATGTGCCGTTTAAATGAATGGGGACGATATTGTTGATTGTCATAGAGTTCAACCAATCAGATCTTTAGTTTGACATGTTGGGCGTATTCTTTAACGTGTCAGAGCCTGCTAGCCGGCCCACAACTACGTCAGCATTACGTGCAGCTCAGTTTTCAGGTGCAGCGCTGCTGTGGGGTGCAGTGTGTGCTGTGATTGGTCAGTGGGCGAGCACGTGACTATTGTGAAACGAAACTTACAGCAGCGGCTTAGTCTGAGTAGTGAGAGTTCATATTGAAAGATATGGAAGAAATTATGACATTTCTTTGCATTTTACTTGGTGGAGATTATTTATTTTTTTACCTAGCTTTGTTTTTTAAAAGGGTTTAACACTCAATGACTGAAATTGGAGGAGAAACGGATTTGTGAGTTGGGATTTAACCGTGGGATGAAACTCTCTGTCAACAAAGAAAGGAGGATGTGATCAGCATTTGGTAAGTCAACTGGTTGGTTTTTTTACATCCAATATCTGAATGGCCCGTGCCCTTGATTGTGTAGCAGAATGCATGTTGCTGCTGTTGTTTTCCCGTGAAGCTAGTTAGCGTAGCCTCTCAGAACACTTGCGGAGCCCCAGCTGTTTTTTTTTTCTTTTTTTTTTTCGGTTCAGAGGTCACACAGCCCGTTGTCTCCTAGTGAGCGCAGAAAACATTATATTTCCTACAATTTAAGCTTCTGCATTTTCCAAATGCATTAGTATTATTCAAACGTATTGTTCGGTTTGTAAGCCTCGTACCGAACGGTTTAATACGAATACGTATATTGATACAGCCCTAGAAATTAATAATAACCCTAGCTGTGGCGCCATCATGCGGTTATTAGGTGGTATTTCAGCAGTGAAGGCCCAGGTATAAAATGCACGGCCCGCCACTGAATAGTAGTAATAGTAGTAGAAGTAGTAGAACTATTAGAAGGAGTAGTAGTAATAGTAGTAATAGCAGTAGAAATAGTAGTAGAAGTAGTAGAACTATTTGTAGGAGTAGTAGTAATAGTAGTAATAGCAGTAGTAGTGATCATAGTAGTAGTTGAATTAACAGTAGTTTTAGTAGAAGTAGTAGTAGTAGTATTGGTAGTAGCAGTAATAACAGCAATAGCAGTAGTCGTAGTAATAGCTTTAGTAGTGGTCGTAGTTGATATAAAATTATTTGTAGAAGTATTAGTAGTAATAGCATTTATAGTAGTTGTAGTAGTTGCAGTAATAGTAGTAGCAATAGCAGTTGTAGTAGTAGTAGAAGTGGTAGTTGTACTATAAATATTATTCGTAAAAGTATTAGTAGCATTTGAATAAATACTAGTAGCAGTAGTGATGTTTGTAGTAGAAGTAGTAGTAGAATTTGTAGTTGTAGTATAAGTATTATTAGTAGTAAAAGTATTAGTAATTAGAAGAAGTAGTAGAAGTAGTAGTATCAGTAGTCGTAGTAATAGCTGTAGTAGTTAAAATAACAGTAGTAGTAGTAGTTAAAATAACAGTAGTAGTAGTAGTAGTAGAAGAAGAAGTATTAGTAGTAGTAATAGTAATAGCAGTATTTGAAGTAGCAGTAGTAGTAGTAGTACTAGTAGTAGTCGTACTAATAGCTGTAGTAGAATTAGTACTGGTAGTAGCATGAATAGCAGTAGTGGTAGTTGTAGTATAAGTAAAAGTAGTATTGGTAGTAATAATAACAGTAGTGGTAGTAATAATATTGGTGGTAGCACTAATAGCAGTAGTAGTAGCACTAGTATTAGTAATACTAGAAATATAAGCAGCATTAGTAGTAGTTGTCGCAGTATTAGTAAGAGCATTAAGTATTTCAACAAAAAAGCCTAATTTTGAGCTTAATGTTTAAATAAAGTGAATCCATGGGGCTTTCATTGTGAAAGGGTGAAGCTGGGTGGGGGAGAGAGGAGACAGAATCATATTGTTTGACACACATACACAGAAGTTATTAAGTGACAGCCTTCATCACAAGCATTCCAGTTGGATTTCACTCTGTGGGGCTTTTATTTTGAAAGGGTGGGACTGGGTGGGGGAGAGAGGGGAAGAGGAGACATAATCATAATGTTTGACACACACAAACAGCGTTTTTTAAATGACAAGCTTCATCACAAGCATTTCAGTTAGAATTCACTCTGTGGGGCTTTTGTTTTGAAACGGGGGGGAGTCCTCTAAAAATCTCTAAGACCTGAATGACTGTATGAGATAGAGACAGAGCGAGAGAGACACAGACATAAAGATAGGGAGAGAGAGGAGAGAGAGACAGAGTGAGTGAGAGAGTAAGAGAGAGAGGGAGGGAGAAAGAGAGACAGACAGACAGAGAGACAGTTTGATGGAGTGAGGGAGGGAGACAGACAGACAGGAGGTCTAACAATCTTTCCCTGAATATCTCCAAGTCATGTGTGTCTGCGTGTGTCTGTGTGTTTATCAACTTCACTAATTAGCTCAATCAAAAACACCTGTGTGCCCGCAGCCTTAACGTGGAGATAAAGCTGTGAAACACCTGTCAAACAAATCCTCAAAACCCCCATAACCGTAGCTCCTATTGCTCCGATATTCAAACTGGAGAGGAAGGATGACTTGAAGAACAGATCATGTGAAAATTGTGTCTCTAGTGTAAAAAATCTGGCTTCACTGGCGATCTAGAAAAGGGGTACCGTGTTCTGTGGAAGATGTTCTTGAAGTAAGATTTAGCATTGGTCTCTATGGAGCAGAAAGTTGGTTTTCCTCTCAATTAAAAGCTGTGTTGTCTCAAGTTGTGCCAAATGTGTAAATCTGTTGGATTCCACTCTCATTCTTCTAGACCAGCACACGATTAGCTAACTTTTTACCGAAAAAGGATGCATGAAGAGTGAAAATCGTGGAGTCAATGGCAAAAGACAAATATCTTTTTCATAAGAATCTAGAGCTCCTCTTCACTCTAGCGGTGAACATCACGCACTCTGAGCTGTGCAATACACAGCTTAATACATTATTAAGTCAGAAAATGACTGAAACAATCATAAAAGTTAAAATGTGACAGTTCAAAAAGTGTAAAAGATATCAAAAAGCTTATAACATACAATATTAGCTCAGGGTTTTCTCAACATTTTAAAGTTGAAATGGTGTCTGTAGCTGAAAGTATGAGGAAGAAGAAGGATTTGAAAGTTGGAGAAGTTGAAGAGGATTTGAAAATGTTCTCCAAAGAGATCCCATTCAAAGTTTTTTTGCAAAAAGCTTAAGAATTCAAAAAGTTTAAAGGTTAAAAACATAAAAGAGCTGAACATTTTGATAGTTGAACGGTTTCTGTAGCTTAAGAACTGTGGAAGGAGATGCATGCCAAAAAACGCAGAATCAGCATTCCAACAAATATGGTGTTTCAAACTCCAGTGCAGTAGGCGGCGGTATGCACCTGCTATCAGTTTGATATCTGCCATTCAAACCGAGAGAAGAAGGAGAACTCCGTTTTAACCTGACTCAGCGGAAGTAAACACAACACACGCCTTACCCGTATCCACGTGCAGGGATAGCGCAGATGCATATTTAATTTGTTTTTACGCAACAATGTCTTCAGTTGAGTATTTGAGAGAGTTTATCAACGAGCGACTATCTGCTACTGCTGAAGAAATATTCGGAGTTTTTAAAAATGCGATTGTTGAGTACGAGCAAGAGATCGACCGTCAGCGCAGAATGTTGGATATCGTTTGGAAACCTGTAATAAAGTTACACAGGATAGGTTTGTACAACTTCATCATTTTAATACCACTAAACACAGGAATTCCACTTCATCCAAATTGTTTAAATGTGTACTGGTATTAATCAATGCTGCATTCACGTGCATTCAGGCAGATGGTAGACAGCAAATCAGATATTTTTCCCATGATGGAATAAGATATATTTGATACAACTATTTAGTGACTATTGTTTTATTTAATTATTCACAGACTGTAGTGTTATATAGCTAAAAAAATGTGCTTTCTCTTAATAATCTATTGCAAACTTAAGCAACTATCTCCAGTGTGAGGGAGCTACATAACATTCGGTTGCAAATTCTATTTATTCCAATACCGGTGGTGGTATTCTCTTCCGGGTTCACCTAATTTTATCGTCCTGTATGCCTGGTTTCATGTAAATGAACTGTTTGCATTTTCTTCTTTACCATCACAGTCGTATCCTATTTCTTTTGTTCTCTGTCCCTCCAGAGCTCCCACAGCAACATGTCTGTAAGGAGGAGGAGGTTCTCTCTCACCAGCAGCTCTGTACTCAGGAGAGGAACTCCAGTCTGGACCAAGAGGACCCAGATCCTCCACAGATTAAAGAGGAACAGGTGGAACTCGAACTGAAGCAAAAGGGAGAGCAGCTTGGACTGCAGCAGGAGACTGAGACCTTGATGTTGACTCCTACCAATGAGGAAAGTAACCACACTGAACCAGAACCAACAAGGGACCACCAGCTCCTCTCCAACAACTCTCATGTAGCTGAGAGCCAAGATCAGAAAGGAAGCGAGCCTGAAGACTCACAATCAACTAGCGATTCAGAGCTAAAGAAAAGACATCAGGAAAACAGAAGTCACTGTAACGATATTAACAACTTGTCAAAGACTTACAGTGATCCTCAAACAGGTAAAGCACTTTTCCAACACCTGAGAACCCACTCAGATGAGAAGTCACATTCTTGCAGCTTATGCGAGAAAAGATTCAGTAAGATATCCTCATTGAAGGCTCATATAAAAATCCACACAAGTGACAAGCCGCATTCTTGCAAAACATGTGGAAAAGATTTTCGACGTAGTGGTCACCTGAAGCTCCACATGAGAACACACACAGGTGAGAAGCCGTATTCTTGCAAACAATGCATCATCGAGGAAGTGTTGCTGTGGGGCCTGTTACTGATAGTCTCAGAGTGCCTTTGACCCATAGTTACCTCTGAAATGCATCTGACAGCTTAGCAAGTGAGCTGATGTTGTGTTGTAATCATGCAGGGACGGTAGCAGTAGGAGCCACAGCAGAGAGACATGGAGGATTTACACCGGAGTTCATTTTTGACCCCTGAAACAGCAGTTGACAAAACTATTTCACCACATGTACCTGTTCTAGGGCTTTTGATGATATCACATGATCTTCTTCAGGAGATGGAGTTTGCCCAGATGTCATGGAATCCGATTGAAAGTACTGAAATATATTGTTATAACTAATGACGAGAAATTTCAAAGGAAATCTGAACATCATCAATCCCTGACATCTGGGCAACCCCCACCTGCTCGAGGGTGCACTACTGCAGTGATTTTAAACCTTTTCTGTACATTTTGTACATTAAAAGGATCCTGCGGCACACCAACAACCAAAAAAGTAACAAAATGACACATTGTAGCATAATATAGCATATATGCTGACAATTTCATGACAAGTCTCTCAATTTGTTGATCCTTACTCGGTGTGAAACCTGGGCCTGTTTAGATGAACACAAAGCTGAAGAAAGGCTCACACGAAGCTCTTCCTCAACAGCTCTCAGTCTCTGTTTTTAGTTTTCTTGTCCAGGGCCCAGTTCAGAGTCTGCATTTTTCCTTTTCAAATATTTCTCCATCGCTGTTCGTCTTGTCACCTCAACCTCTCCCGCGCGTCATTTCATTCTACTGTCCTAAATTAACAAGGTCATTACTGCGCTACCTACTGCCACCCACTGGCATGGAAGAGTATTTATTACTTAGCCAGCCACTATATTGCAGCTCAGACACTCAACAATGGCAAAGTATTTGCAGCAACTAAATAATATTTTTTTCGACCGATTAATTGGACATTTTCCCACGGCACACCTGGCGATCTCTCACGGCACAGCGGTGTGGTTGAAAATCACTCCACTAGTGAAGTAGTCTTTTAAAAAGACTCACTCAGGTATGTAGAAACATAATAAACACATCTTTGAGAGACAGTGGCTTGGCTGGAGAGAACGTGGTTCTTAATAGAATAGAACCGGTGTTTTGGCATTAAAGCTCAGGCTGTTCTCATTCCCTGTTCACTCATACTGTAATACTGATATGACCAACGTAAACGTGAGCCAGGACGTGCAGGGCTGCCACTATGGGAGTTAAGTGACGTAATACTAAAGAGCTCCACTTAGGTCAGGGTAAATGAACTGTTTGCATTTTCTTCTTTACCATCACAGTCGTATCCTATTTCTTTTGTTCTCTGTCCCTCCAGAGCTCCCACAGCAACATGTCTGTAAGGAGGAGGAGGTTCTCTCTGACCAGCAGCTCTGTACTCAGGAGACGAACTCCAGTCTGGACCAAGAGGACCCAGATCCTCCACAGATTAAAGAGGAACAGGTGGAACTCGAACTGAAGCAAAAGGGAGAGCAGCTTGGACTGCAGCAGGAGACTGAGACCTTGATGTTGACTCCTACCAATGAGGAAAGTAACCACACTGAACCAGAACCAACAAGGGACCACCAGCTCCTCTCCAACAACTCTCATGTAGCTGAGAGCCAAGATCAGAAAGGAAGCGAGCCTGAAGACTCACAATCAACTAGCGATTCAGAGCTAAAGAAAAGACATCAGGAAAACAGAAGTCACTGTAACGATATTAACAACTTGTCAAAGACTTACAGTGATCCTCAAACAGGTAAAGCACTTTTCCAACACCTGAGAACCGACTCAGATGAGAAGTCACATTCTTGCAGCTTATGCGAGAAAAGATTCAGTAAGATATCCTCATTGAAGGCTCATATAAAAATCCACACAAGTGACAAGCCGCATTCTTGCAAAACATGTGGAAAAGATTTTCGACGTAGTGGTCACCTGAAGCTCCACATGAGAACACACACGGGTGAGAAGCCGTATTCTTGCAAACAATGTGGAAAAGATTTTCGACATAGTAGTAGCTTGATAGACCACATGAGAACACACACGGGTGAGAAGCCACATTCTTGCAGCTTATGCGAGAAAAGATTCAGTAAGATATCCTCATTGAAGGCTCATATAAAAATCCACACAAGTGACAAGCCGCATTCTTGCAAAACATGTGGAAAAGATTTTCGACGTAGTGGTCACCTGAAGCTCCACATGAGAACACACACGGGTGAGAAGCCGTATTCTTGCAAACAATGTGGAAAAGATTTTGGACGTAGTAGTAGCTTGATAGACCACATGAGAACACACACGGGTGAGAAGCCGTATTCTTGCAAAACATGTGGAAAAGATTTTCGACATAGTAGTAGCTTGATAGAACACATGAGAACACACACAGGTGAGAAGCCACATTCTTGCAAAACTTGTGGAAAAGGTTTTGGACAAAGTAGTTACTTGATTGCCCACATGAGAACACACACAGGTGAGAAGCCGTATTCTTGCAAAACTTGTGGAAAAGGTTTTGGACAAAGTAGTTACTTGATTGCCCACATGAGAATACACACAGGTGAGAAGCCGTATTCTTGCATAACATGTGGAAAAGGATTTGGACGTAGTAGTAGCTTGATACAACACATGAGAACACACACGGGTGAGAAGCCATTTCCTTGCAAAACATGTGGACAAGAGTTCAGACTCAGAGGTGCCATGTTGATTCACATGAGAAGAGCCCACACTGGGGAGGAGCCGTACCTCTGCAAGACCTGCGGGAAGACATACAGTGATTGGCATCAATTGGCAAGGCATAAAAGATTGCATACAGACAAGTAGCCTTGTATTTGCAAAATACATGGGAGACAATTCAGTTCTTGTGTTCATAGTTCCTGCAAATGTTTGACCAATTAGATTTTTCTTTTGTTTTTAGAAGTATAACAGTAAGGATCAGGGCTCAAAGGGAAGTGAGCAACAAAATGCTCTTTTTTGATCTCATGTATGTATTCTAACAATAAAGCGTTGGGAGGTGATGATGTAAGAATACCAGATTCACACTGAGGTCTAAAGCTTTACGTATATTCTGTTCATCAAGGCTGCAGATGTGTCTCACTGACCTCGAGAGTAAAAGTAGTCATAGTGAAGAATAGTTATTGTACGAGTGTTGTACCATGCGAGAGGTGTTTCAATGTTTCATCTCACTGGCTGTAGATTGTTAATTTATGATTTACTACCGTAGTTTGATCAGTGGAGCTGCCTCATGTTGAACAAGCTGTGGTGGGTTGCAACTACATTTACCTAAATACTGTATTGGTGTACAATGTTTTGTCCTCAGATGGCTAAGATTTCATGGAAGTTACACATGAAATATTGAACATTAAAAAATAAAAATCAATTTGAAGGAATTTGTACTTTGATTCTGCCTACTTTTATTTTATGTTACATATACTTTACAGGCAAATATTGTACTTTTTAGTCCACTACATTTATTTGACAGCTATAGTTATTTGCTGACTAAGAGTTTTATAAACAAAAATGTATAGTGCATTAAATATGATCTCTTGTTAAATTATGTGTCAGTGTGTGAACCTAGTAAAAATGAAATAGCTCCACCATAACTTATCTGCATGAAAAATATAACACTTATATATAGGCACATAGCTTTGACTTTTCCCTTATGGTGGATTCAATTCAATTCAATTTATTTTGGTAGTAGTAGTAGTAGCGCTAGTAGTAGTAATACTAGAAATATTAGCAGCATTAGTAGTAGTTGTCGCAGTATTAGTAAGAGCATTAAGTATTTCAACAAAAAAAGCCTAATTTTGAGCTTAATGTTTAAATAAAGCTAATCCATGGGGCTTTCATTGTGAAAGGGTGAAGCTGGGTGGGGGAGAGAGGAGACAGAATCATATTGTTTGACACACATACACAGAAGTTATTAAGTGACAACCTTCATCACAAGCATTCCAGTTGGATTTCACTCTGTGGGGCTTTTATTTTGAAAGGGTGAGACTGGGTGGGGGAGAGAGGGGAAGAGGAGACATAATCATAATGTTTGACACGCACAAACAGCGTTTTTTAAATGACAAGCTTCATCACAAGCATTTCAGTTAGAATTCACTCTGTGGGGCTTTTGTTTTGAAACGGGGGGGTCCTCTAAAAATCTCTAAGACCTGAATGACTGTATGAGATAGAGACAGAGCGAGAGAGACACAGACATAAAGATAGGGAGAGAGAGGAGAGAGAGAGACAGAGTGAGTGAGTGAGTAAGAGAGTAAGAGAGAGAGGGAGGGAGGGAGAAAGAGAGACAGACAGAGAGACAGTTTGATGGAGTGAGGGAGGGAGACAGACAGACAGGAGGTCTAACAATCTTTCCCTGAATATCTCCAAGTCATGTGTGTCTGCGTGTTTATCAACTTCACTAATTAGTTCAATCAAAAACACCTGTGTGCCCGTAGACTTAAGCTGTGAAACACCTGGGCCCTATTCCTCGTACGTCGCTCAACTAAGTCGATCAAATGTCCAATTATCCAGCTTGAATTACCGAGATGATTGAAGGCAGGATATCTCGGTTCCTCAAAGGCTGATCAGCGCTCAAACAGTCTCGTTAAATCGAACAAGACCTCAGTCATCAGGATAATTGGGCGTGCCCGTTTTACGTCAAAGGGGGTAAGCATAGATCACCGAAACCATGATTTTCATGGGTTACAGTACAATAGCGAATAAAGTCAAAGAAAGAGCGTCTTTTTTCTCCGCTGGCAAGCAGGAGATGATCATGAACGCATATGAGGAAGTCAAGAACATAATCATGGCTAAATCTAACACCGCCATCCCTTCCGTTCGTATGGCTTGCTTACGAAAATTACGTCACAAAACATGGCCGTTTTTGGTATCCCAGCATGCACACAATCCTCATCTTTGCAAAGAAAACATTGATTTTCTTTTCTTTTTTATGGATTTTTCACAAAAGGAGCCCAAACACACACTGTCCAAAGTTGCCATGACCGCTGCAAGTCGGATCTTGCAGCATTTCGACGGCGAAAGATACAGTACAGACCCGAATTTACTAGTGAATGTACTAGCGGATGTTACCATGGAGCTAGCGGCTTCAGAAAAAGCTAGTACTTATAGTAGAAACCTAATACTTCTCTTTCATAAACTGTCAACCAACGTGTTCATAATTTTCACTTTTCACGTGCTGTTTTTTTCTGATGAATCTTTTCATGGAAAGAACACTGTATAATGGTCATACTTTGTCCTATCTTCTTCAAATACATTTGAGGCAGGTGTTCACTGATAGTGTAGTTACAGCCCTATACTGTCCTTTACCTGTACAGATACAGCCACAGGCAGTTATTTATAATGAAAGATACTTTTTTATTTTAGACAGACAAAACTCTTATATTTTTACTGACTTCAAAGGCCCACTGCTCTGTTTCTGTATGACCTACAGGTTTTCTGACACTTTCACAAGGGACTTTAGGGGGTTTTCTTTCTGGCAAGACCTCATTGATGCATATAGTCAGAGTGGTTCAGACGCTACAGACATTTTAATTTGGGTATGTCATTTTAGGCGTTTTTGCTCCAAATTAGGGGGGGAGTGGAAGAGGTGTCCTGCTGGCAGTAGGCTTAAGCCTTTGGCCCCCATCCTCCCTAGGACTTCTTTTTGGCTTATTCTCGAAAATATTATACACATACTCAAAGGGGCCTTACTCTCTAACTACAAGGTCTTTTTTAATAATTTCAAAGGATTAATAACACTAAGAAGGGTTTGCTCATATGAATTGAGTAAATATTATGTATATGTTACTGGTTAATAGCTGATGAAGATGGAACACAGCTCCACTTTGAAAAATGTCAAATTTGTATGGTGATAAACCACTATTATTAATAATACTATATTAAATGAGGCTCAGTAAAGCCTAAAAACACCCACAATCATAGCAAACGATGGCAGTAGTCACACACAAAAGAATTGGAGTGAATAGAGTGAAGTTGGCCAGAGCAAGAGACATAAACGTACAAGAGGTCACGAGAGGTCGTCATTTGAGAAAGTGTGTAAAGTGTTACACATGCTTCTGTTCATGAGAAATTCTTCGTTCAAACGGTATGCTGCATGGTTGTGGAAATATTATATTTGTTACTGAAAATTGCATTGTGCGGTAGTGATCGGTACTGTTCGGGCCCAAAAGGTTAATGGAATGCATCGTCGAATGAGATCTTATAGCGAAAATAATCATCTCAACTCTTTCAGAATAAGTAGATAAAACAAGCCCAAAGAGTATCTAATTGATACGAATTAATAGATACTTATGAGGATATATGTACTGTATGCGCTTATGTATCATACTATATATGTGTCTATACATGTATGTGTAGATTACCATATAGAACTAGGAGTTTGAATATGTGTGTGCGAATCTGTGTATGGGCGGATCAGTATGTATATTATTCATAATCAGAAATTCAATCAATTGAAGCAGTGAAAAGAAATTGTGTGATTCTCTCTATTCTTATCATGAGTACAATAATGATATGCTATGGTGTACTAATAACACTGTCATATAATTATGAGTGCTTTCAAGCCCCATGTAGTTTAACCAGCCATCAAGAGGACATGGGAGCAAGTAAAACCTAAGCACACAAACATGATTCAGAATGGTGAGTCCATACAATATGTGCCACGGTAATGTATTGAACACATCCATAAGTTTCTTAAGCACCAAATAAACTTCATGAACAGCACGGCATGCAGCAGCATCGCCGACACTGTACAATAATGTACCACTCGCAAAACAGCTCACGGCTATGATACAGTCTGTGAGACAGTCAATGCTCGGCTGTGTGTGGTGTTCACAATGTATGACTCCAGAAGGTCTTGTTAATAAATGATTCCTTGTCGGCAGAATCGATAGCGCTCGTATAGGAAGTCATCGTGATGTGATAAGGGATCTTGGCGATCTCGGTCCGTGTACGTTTTAGTCATCTGTTTTAGCGTTAAAATACGGACATTTCCGTATTTTCGTTTCATCGAATGAACGGTAAAACAGACGATCAAAACGTACACGGACCGATCTCGAAGAACTCTCTCCTATAAAATGCTAATCTAACTAATATCGCTCCTTCATTAATGGGATGAGGAAGGGAGATGACATTTTTTCCCGGGGGAGTGGCAAACTTATCCAGCTTCCTTCAGCTTGAGCCTGCTCTGGAGCAGGTTCACGCTTATTGATGTGTTGCTATGGTGATTGAGCTAAACCTGCTTCGAGGAACCGAAAAGCCTGAAGTATTTGATCTCATCCTCAAACTTATCCCGCTAACTCAGTTAGCGACGTAAGAGGAACAGGGCCCTGTCAAACAAATCCTCAAAACCCCCATAAGTGTAGCTCCTATTGCTCCGATATTCAAACTGGAGAGGAAGGATGACTTGAAGAACCGATCGTGTGAAAATTGTGTCTGTAGTGTAAACAATCTGGCTTCACTGGCGATCTAGAAATGGGGTACCGTGTTCTGTGGAAGATGTTCTTGAAGTAAGATTTAGCATTGGTCTCTATGGAGCAGAAAGTTGTGTTGTCTCAAGTTGTGCCAAATGTGTAAATCTGTTGGATTCCACTCTCATTCTTCTAGACCAGCACACGATTAGCTAACTTTTTACCGAAAAAGGATGCATGAAGAGTGAAAATTGTGGAGTCAATGGCAAAAGACAAATATCTTTTTCATAAGAATCTAGAGCTCCTCTTCACTCTAGCGGTGAACATCACGCACTCTGAGCTGTGCAATACACAGCTTAATACATTATTAAGTCAGAAAATTACTGAAAAAATCATAAAAGTTAAAATGTGACAGTTCAAAAAGTGTAAAAGATATCAAAAAGCTTATAACATACAATATTAGCTCAGGGTTTTCTCAACATTTTAAAGTTGAAATGGTGTCTGTAGCTGAAAGTATGAGGAAGAAGATGGATTTGAAAGTTGGAGAAGTTGAAGAGGATTTGAAAATGTTCTCCAAAGAGATCCCATTCAAAGTTTTTTTGCAAAAAGCTTAAGAATTCAAAAAGTGTAAAGGTCATAGCCGGCATGTCCTTAAAGAGCTGAACATTTTGAAAGTTGAACGGTTTCTGTAGCTTAAGAACTGTGGAAGGAGATGCATGCCAAAAAACGCAGAATCAGCATTCCAACAAATATGGTGTTTCAAACTCCAGTGCAGTAGGCGGCGGTATGCACCTGCTATCAGTTTGATATCTGCCATTCAAACCGAGAGAAGAAGGAGAACTCCGTTCTAACCTGACTCAGCGGAAGTAAACACAACACACGCCTTCCTGTATGCGCGTGCAGGGATAGCGCAGATGCATATTTTCATTTGTTTTTACGCAACAATGTCTTCAGTTGAGTATTTGAGAGAGTTTATCAACGAGCGACTATCTGCTACTGCTGAAGAAATATTCGGAGTTTTTAAAAATGCGATTGTTGAGTACGAGCAAGAGATCGACCGTCAGCGCAGACTGTTGGATATCGTTTGGAAACCTGTAATAAAGTTACACAGGATAGGTTTGTACAACTTCATCATTTTAATACCACTAAACACAGGAATTCCACTTCATCCAAATTGTTTAAATGTGTACTGGTATTAATCAATGCTGCATTCACGTGCATTCAGGCAGATGGTAGACAGCAAATCAGATATTTTTCCCATGATGGAATAAGATATATTTGATACAACTATTTAGTGACTTGTTTTATTTAATTATTCACAGACTGTAGTGTTATATAGCTAAAAAAATTTGCTTTCTCTTAATAATCTATTGCAAACTTAAGCAACTATCTCCAGTGTGAGGGAGCTACGTAACATTCGGTTGCAAATTCTAATTTATTCCAATACCGGTGGCGGTATTCTCTTCCGGGTTCACCTAATTTTATCGTCCTGTATGCCTGGTTTCATGTAAATGAACTGTTTGCATTTTCTTCTTTACCATCACAGTCGTATCCTATTTCTTTTGTTCTCTGTCCCTCCAGAGCTCCCACAGCAACATGTCTGTAAGGAGGAGGAGGTTCTCTCTGACCAGCAGCTCTGTACTCAGGAGAGGAACTCCAGTCTGGACCAAGAGGACCCAGATCCTCCACAGATTAAAGAGGAACAGGTGGAACTCGAACTGAAGCAAAAGGGAGAGCAGCTTGGACTGCAGCAGGAGACTGAGACCTTGATGTTGACTCCTACCAATGAGGAAAGTAACCACACTGAACCAGAACCAACAAGGGACCACCAGCTCCTCTCCAACAACTCTCATGTAGCTGAGAGCCAAGATCAGAAAGGAAGCGAGCCTGAAGACTCACAATCAACTAGCGATTCAGAGCTAAAGAAAAGACATCAGGAAAACAGAAGTCACTGTAACGATATTAACAACTTGTCAAAGACTTACAGTGATCCTCAAACAGGTAAAGCACTTTTCCAACACCTGAGAACCCACTCAGATGAGAAGTCACATTCTTGCAGCTTATGCGAGAAAAGATTCATTAAGATATCCTCATTGAAGGCTCATATAAAAATCCACACAAGTGACAAGCCGCATTCTTGCAAAACATGTGGAAAAGATTTTCGACGTAGTGGTCACCTGAAGCTCCACATGAGAACACACACGGGTGAGAAGCCGTATTCTTGCAAACAATGTGGAAACGATTTTCGACATAGTAGTAGCTTGATAGACCACATGAGAACACACACGGGTGAGAAGCCGTATTCTTGCAAAACATGTGGAAAAGATTTTCGACATAGTAGTAGCTTGATAGAACACATGAGAACACACACAGGTGAGAAGCCGTATTCCTGCAAAACTTGTGGAAAAGGTTTTGGACAAAGTAGTTACTTGATTGCCCACATGAGAACACACACAGGTGAGAAGCCGTATTCTTGCATAACATGTGGAAAAGGATTTGGACGTAGTAGTAGCTTGATACAACACATGAGAACACACACGGGTGAGAAGCCATTTCCTTGCAAAACATGTGGACAAGAGTTCAGACTCAGAGGTGCCATGTTGATTCACATGAGAAGAGCCCACACTGGGGAGGAGCCGTACCTCTGCAAGACCTGCGGGAAGACATACAGTGATTGGCATCAATTGGCAAGGCATAAAAGATTGCATACAGACAAGTAGCCTTGTATTTGCAAAATACATGGGAGACAATTCAGTTCTTGTGTTCATAGTTCCTGCAAATGTTTGACCAATTAGATTTTTCTTTTGTTTTTAGAATGTATTTACTTCAGTAATCTGATTGTGAACAGTGATGTTTAGGCTGAGAGCCTCTCTGTATTGGTGAGTCAGTCATTTTGTCATCAGTACAATAGACAACTTTTCTTTTTTGTCTACGTTTCATTTATTTTATATTTTTATGTATTTTGTAATCGCACCAACTTGATGAAATTGTTTTGGATTTTAGAGGTGGCACACAAACACATGCTACATGGTGCTGTGAAAGAATCAGCCTCAGCAATAGTAAGGAAAAGTGAATCAACAGTAAGGATCAGGGCTCAAAGGGAAGTGAGCAACAAAATGCTCTTTTTTGATCTCATGTATGTATTCTAACAATAAAGCGTTGGGAGGTGATGATGTAAGAATACCAGATTCACACTGAGGTCTAAAGCTTTACGTATATTCTGTTCATCAAGGCTGCAGATGTGTCTCACCTGCCTCGAGAGTAAAAGTAGTCATAGTGAAGAATAGTTATTGTACGAGTGTTGTACCATGCGAGAGGTGTTTCAATGTTTCATCTCACTGGCTGTAGATTGTTAATTTATGATTTAATACCGTAGCTGATGGATACTGGTAGTTTGATCAGTGGAGCTGCCTCATGTTGAACAAGCTGTGGTGGGTTGCAACTACATTTACCTAAATACTGTATTGGTGTACAATGTTTTGTCCTCAGATGGCTAAGATTTCATGGAAGTTACACATGAAATATTGAACATTAAGAAATAAAAAATCAATTTGAAGGTATTTGTACTTTGATTCTGCCTACTTTCATTTGATGTTATACTTTACAGGCAAATATTGTACTTTTTAGTCCACTACATTTATTTGACAGCTATAGTTATTTGCTGACTAAGAGTTTTATACACAAAAATGTATAGTGCATTAAATATGATCTCTTGTTAAATTATGTGTCAGTGTGTGAACCTAGTAAAAATGAAATAGCTCCACCATAACTTATCTGCATGAACAATATAACACACATATATAATATTGAACCAGGTAATGTTCCTGCAGCCCTTGTATCTATAGGCACATAGCTTTGACTTTTCTCTTGGTGGATTCAATTCAATTCATTTTTGTATAGCCCCAAATCATAATTTACAAATTTGCCTCAGAGGGCTTTACAATATGTACACATGACATCATCTTGTCCCGGAGCTCTCACATCGGAACAGGAAAAACTCCCCCAAAAAACCCCTTTAACGGGGAGAAAAGAGGAAGAGACCTTAGGGAGAGCAACAGAGGAGGGATCCCTCTCCCAGGATGGACAGAAGTGCAATAGATGTCAAGTGTTGAACAGCATAACAGAATTACAACACATACAACGTAATTTCAACACATTCAATGTATGACAGAACCACGGCAGGAGGAAAGACCAGGTCCAGGTACAACCCGGATCCAGAGGTACCTGCGAGGCGATAAAGCACAGATACTCTGGTGAAGAAGCAGGTCAATAATGTGCATTAATGGTACCGGTAATATGAAATAGTAATGTAAGTAATAATAAAAGTGTTATTTATTAGTGGGAGTCAGCAGGGTTAAGGCGGGAGGAAGGACCAGGGTCCAGATGAAACCACGATCCATGGGAACCTGTGAGGCGAGAAAGCACAAAGACTCAGGGGAAGAAGTAGAGTTAGTAGTGGGCATTAATGGGACATCAATTCATACAGACAGAGATGAAGAAGAGGAGAGAGGAGCTCAGTGTATCCTAGGAAGTCCCCCTGTAGTCTAAGCCTATACCAGTTTGTCTAAGGGCTGGTCCAAGGCAAACCTGAGCCAGCCCTAACTATAAGCACTATCAAAAAGGAAAGTCTTAAGCTTACTCTTAAATGTGGTGAGTGTGTCTGCCCCCCGGACTGAAACGGGAAGCTTGTTCCACAAAAGAGGAGCTTGGTAACTGAAGGCTCTGGCTCCCATCCTACTCTTTAAGACTCTAGGAACGACAAGTAACCCTGAATTAGTGGAGCGCAGCTCTCTAGTAGGATAATATGGTACTATAAGCTCTTTAAGGTATGATGGTGCCTGACCAGTTCGGGCTTTGTAGGTAAGTAAAAGGATTTTAAATTCTATTCTAGATTTTGTGGGGAGCCAGTGCAGAGAAGCTAATACAGGACTAATATGATCTCTTTTCTTAGTTCTTGTTAGTACACGAGCTGCAGCATTCTGAATCAGCTGGAGAGATTTAAGAGATTTATTAGAGCAGCCTGAGAATAAGGAATTGCAGTAATCTAGTCTAGAGGTAACAAATGCATTAACTAATTTCTCTGCATCGCTTTGAGACAAGATGTGTCTGATTTTTGAAATATTACGTAGGTGAAAAAAGGCAGTCCTAGAAATTTGTTTTATCTGTGTCACGGGGCATGGTGAAGGACTCAATTGCAGACCAGGCAGAGTAGCGTGAAAACGAATATTTATTAAACAAACACAGGAAACTCACAGGACATAACAGGGGATCCACGGACAAGACAGGAGACGAAGGGGATAATCCAGCAGGAACGGGCAGGCAGACGGGAAAACCGGGAACAGGACGGGAAAAACGGGTAGGAAGGCATGAAGCACATGGGGTAACAAGAAGCAATGATCTGGCAGTGAGTGTGTGTGTGAGGCAGGGGTTTAAATAGTGACTGAAACAGGTGAGCAGGTGAGAGTAGTGAGCTTGATGAGGTGAGAGTGGAAGACAGGTGCGCTGAATGAGGGAGTGCTTGATTACTAACCAGAGACAGGTGAAGGGAGTGCAGACAGGTAGAGTGAGGAGCTACAAAAAGACACAGAACACAGGAGGCAAAGCCTAATCATGACAGTACCCCCCCCCTAAGGGACGGATACCAGACGTCGAAAAACAAAAACATAAACGTCTTCCAAGGGAGGGCGGTGGGGGCCCGGAGGAGGGACGGCCCAACATCGAATAGGGTGGGTGGAGGGGGTCCGGAGGAGGGACGGCTGGATCCAACCCGCCACAGGGCTCTGGGGGACGGGCAGGAGGGCGCTCGGCCGGGAAGAAGGGATCCGGACACCGGACCTCGGGTGGGCGACCTGACTGCCGGAGTTGCTCTGGACCCAGGAGCTCGGGCGGACGGCCCGGCGGGCAGAAGGGCTCAGGACACAGGATCTCGGGTGGGCGACCTGACTGCCGGAGTTGCTCTGGACCCAGGAGCTCGGGCGGACAGCCCGACGGGCAGAAGGGCTCAGGACACAGGATCTCGGGTGGGCCGGACTGGGAACACTGCAGCTCGGGCCGGATCTCGGGTGGGCCGGACTGGGAACACTGCAGCTCGGGCCGGATCTCGGGTGGGCCGGACTGGGAACACTGCAGCTCGGGCCGGATCTCGGGTGGGCCGGACTGGGAACACTGCAGCTTGGGCCGGGGCTCAGGGGAGCCGGACTGGGGAGACTGGGGCTCAGGGGAGCCGGACTGGGGAGACTGGGGCTCAACCGGGGAACAGGTCTCCAGAGGCTGGGGCTCAACCGGGGAACAGGTCTCCAGAGGCTGGGGGTCAGCCGGGGAACAGGTCTCCAGAGGCTGGGGGTCAGCCGGGGAACAGGTCTCCAGAGGCTGGGGGTCAGGAACTGGAGATCGCTGGCATTCGGCAGAGGGGTCAGGAACTGGAGAGCGCTGGCATTCGGCAGAGGGGTCAGGAACTGGAGAGCGCTGGCATTCGGCAGAGGGGTCAGGAACTGGAGAGCGCTGGCATTCGGCAGCGGGGTCAGGAACTGGAGAGCGCTGGCATTCGGCAGCGGGGTCAGGAACTGGAGAGCGCTGGCATTCGGCAGCGGGGTCAGGAACTGGAGAGCGCTGGCATTCGGCAGCGGGGTCAGGAACTAGAGGTCGCTGCGGCTCGAAGACGGCAACGGCAGGAACTGGAGGTCGCTGCAGCACGGAGGCGGCAGCGGCAGGAACTGGAACCGGCTGCGGCTCGGAGGCGGCAGGAACTGGAACCGGCTGCGGCTTGGAGGCGGCAGCGGCAGGAACTGGAGGTCGCTGCAGCACGGAGACGGCAGCGGCAGGAACTGGAGGTCGCTGCAGCATGGAGGCGGCAGCGGCAGGAACTGGAGGTCGCTGCAGCACGGAGGCGGCAGCGGCAGGAACTGGAGGTCGCTGCAGCACGGAGGCGGCAGCGGCAGGAACTGGAGGTCGCTGCAGCACGGAGGCGGCAGCGGCAGGAACTGGAGGTCGCTGCAGCACGGAGGCGGCAGCGGCAGGAACTGGAACCGGCTGCGGCTCGGAGGCGGCAGGAACTGGAACCGGCTGCGGCTTGGAGGCGGCAGCGGCAGGAACTGGAGGTCGCTGCAGCACGGAGGCGGCAGCGGCAGGAACTGGAACCGTCTGCGGCTCGGAGACGGCAGCGGCAGGAACTGGAAGAGGCTGCTGCTTGGAGACGGCAAGGCTCAGCCAAATGGCAAAGCCTGCCGACAGTAGGTTCAACTCATTGGTGGCTGCCTGGTCCGGGAGCGACTGCAGCTCGGAGACGGCTGCGACTGGAACTGGAGGTCGCTGCGGCTCGGAGACGGCTGCCACTGGAACTGGAGGTCGCTGCGGATCGGAGACGGCTGCCACTGGAACTGGAGGTCGCTGCGGCTCGGAGACGGCTGCGACTGGAACTGGAGGTCGCTGCGGCTCGGAGACTGCTGCGACTGGAACTGGAGGTCGCTGCTGCTCGGAGACGGCGGCGACTGGAACTGGAGGTCGCTGCTGCTCGGAGACGGCGGCGACTGGAACTGGAGGTCGCTGCTGCTCGGAGACGGCGGCGACTGGAACTGGAGGTCGCTGCTGCTCGGAGACGGCGGCGACTGGAACTGGAGGTCGCTGCTGCTCGGAGACTGCGGCGACTGGAACTGGAGGTCGCTGCTGCTCGGAGACTGCGGCGACTGGAACTGGAGGTCGCTGCTGCTCGGAGACGGCGGCGACTGGAACTGGAGGTCGCTGCTGCTCGGAGACTGCGGCGACTGGAACTGGAGGTCGCTGCTGCTCGGAGACGGCGGCGACTGGAACTGGAGGTCGCTGCACGGAGACGGCGGCGACTGGAACTGGAGGTCGCTGCGGCTCGGAGACGGCTGCGACTGGAACTGGAGGTCGCTGCTGCTCGGAGACGGCGGCGACTGGAACTGGAGGTCGCTGCTTCCTCCGTCTCTGCCTCCTACGACGGTTGAACGGGATGTCCATCATGTCACGGTTCGCCTTCTGGATACTCCGAGGACCTCCCAAGGCCAGGCGGGTTCCCGCAAACTGTTCGTGCCACTCAGTGGAAAAACGCTCAAAACATTGGTCCACTGAGTCCACCAAGTCGCGGTTTGCCTCCTGGACACTCCGAGGCCCACCCGAGGCCAGGCGGGTTCCCGTAAAATGGTCATACCACTCGGCAGAAAAACGCTCAAAACGTTGATCCGCTGAGTTCAACACGTCACAGTTTGCCTTCTGGATAAGGCGGTAACCCATGAATTGTTCATACCACTCCGGGGTAAAGCGCACCAAACCGTGGTCTGCTGAGTCCATTTGTGGCCAGATCATTCTGTCACGGGGCATGGTGAAGGACTGTAGTAGACACAGCTCAGAAAGAAGGGTCATGATGAGAGAAATGCAGAGACTAGGGATGAGAGGAAGAGAGTTGGAAAATATAATAGAGTGGGGATCTGGTAGTCTGGGAAGAAGGTGCTTTACTCATTTTTTGAGAGAAACTGGTCTGATGGGGAAAATGTAGTAGTTGGGAACAAAGAAGTGACTGAAACCGGAAGATGGCATTCGGCAGAGGGGTCAGGAACTGGAGAGCGCTGGCATTCGGCAGAGGGGTCAGGAACTGGAGAGCGCTGGCATTCGGCAGCGGGGTCAGGAACTGGAGAGCGCTGGCATTCGGCAGCGGGGTCAGGAACTGGAGAGCGCTGGCATTCGGCAGCGGGGTCAGGAACTGGAGAGCGCTGGCATTCGGCAGCGGGGTCAGGAACTAGAGGTCGCTGCGGCTCGAAGACGGCAACGGCAGGAACTGGAGGTCGCTGCAGCACGGAGGCGGCAGCGGCAGGAACTGGAACCGGCTGCGGCTCGGAGGCGGCAGGAACTGGAACCGGCTGCGGCTTGGAGGCGGCAGCGGCAGGAACTGGAGGTCGCTGCAGCACGGAGACGGCAACGGCAGGAACTGGAGGTCGCTGCAGCACGGAGGCGGCAGCGGCAGGAACTGGAGGTCGCTGCAGCACGGAGGCGGCAGCGGCAGGAACTGGAGGTCGCTGCAGCACGGAGGCGGCAGCGGCAGGAACTGGAGGTCGCTGCAGCACGGAGGCGGCAGCGGCAGGAACTGGAGGTCGCTGCAGCACGGAGGCGGCAGAGGCAGGAACTGGAGGTCGCTGCAGCACGGAGGCGGCAGCGGCAGGAACTGGAACCGGCTGCGGCTCGGAGGCGGCAGGAACTGGAACCGGCTGCGGCTTGGAGGCGGCAGCGGCAGGAACTGGAGGTCGCTGCAGCACGGAGGCGGCGGCGGCAGGAACTGGAACCGGCTGCGGCTCGGAGACGGCAGCGGCAGGAACTGGAAGAGGCTGCTGCTTGGAGACGGCAAGGCTCAGCCAAATGGCAAAGCCTGCCGACAGTAGGTTCAACTCATTGGTGGCTGCCTGGTCCGGGAGCGACTGCGGCTCGGAGACGGCTGCGACTGGAACTGGAGGTCGCTGCGGCTCGGAGACGGCTGCCACTGGAACTGGAGGTCGCTGCGGATCGGAGACGGCTGCCACTGGAACTGGAGGTCGCTGCTGCTCGGAGACGGCGGCGACTGGAACTGGAGGTCGCTGCTGCTCGGAGACGGCGGCGACTGGAACTGGAGGTCGCTGCTGCTCGGAGACGGCGGCGACTGGAACTGGAGGTCGCTGCTGCTCGGAGACTGCGGCGACTGGAACTGGAGGTCGCTGCTGCTCGGAGACTGCGGCGACTGGAACTGGAGGTCGCTGCTGCTCGGAGACGGCGGCGACTGGAACTGGAGGTCGCTGCTGCTCGGAGACTGCGGCGACTGGAACTGGAGGTCGCTGCTGCTCGGAGACGGCGGCGACTGGAACTGGAGGTCGCTGCACGGAGACGGCGGCGACTGGAACTGGAGGTCGCTGCGGCTCGGAGACGGCTGCGACTGGAACTGGAGGTCGCTGCTGCTCGGAGATGGCGGCGACTGGAACTGGAGGTCGCTGCTTCCTCCGTCTCTGCCTCCTACGACGGTTGAACGGGATGTCCATCATGTCACGGTTCGCCTTCTGGATACTCCGAGGACCTCCCAAGGCCAGGCGGGTTCCCGCAAACTGTTCGTGCCACTCAGTGGAAAAACGCTCAAAACATTGGTCCACTGAGTCCACCAAGTCGCGGTTTGCCTCCTGGACACTCCGAGGCCCACCCGAGGCCAGGCGGGTTCCCGTAAAATGGTCATACCACTCGGCAGAAAAACGCTCAAAACGTTGATCCGCTGAGTTCAACACGTCACGGTTTGCCTTCTGGATAAGGCGGTAACCCATGAATTGTTCATACCACTCCGGGGTAAAGCGCACCAAACCGTGGTCTGCTGAGTCCATTTGTGGCCAGATCATTCTGTCACGGGGCATGGTGAAGGACTCAATTGCAGACCAGGCAGAGTAGCGTGAAAACGAATATTTATTAAACAAACAACACAGGAAACTCACAGGACATAACAGGGGATCCACGGACAAGACAGGAGACGAAGGGGATAATCCAGCAGGAACGGGCAGGCAGACGGGAAAACCGCGCAGGAAGGCATGAAGCACATGGGGTAACAAGAAGCAATGATCTGGCAGTGAATGTGTGTGAGGCAGGGGTTTAAATAGTGACTGAAACAGGTGAGCAGGTGAGAGTAGTGAGCTTGATGAGGTGAGAGTGGAAGACAATCCAGGGTAAAGTGAGCAGTGTAAGATACAGAGGACGAAACAGGAGAGAAGAGGTCACAATATCAAGAGTAAGAATAGGGCACAGCAACCTACGCAGCACACTACACATGATAGGGAAGCATCCAACCGGTCTCTGTGAGCACTGCCAGGCACCAGAGACTGTACATGTCATCACCTCCTGTAGTAGACACAGCTCAGAAAGAAGGGTCATGATGAGAGAAATGCAGAGACTAGGGATGAGAGGAAGAGAGTTGGAAAATATAATAGAGTGGGGATCTGGTAGTCTGGGAAGAAGGTGCTTTACTCATTTTTTGAGAGAAACTGGTCTGATGGGGAAAATGTAGTAGTTGGGAACAAAGAAGTGACTGAAACCGGAAGATGGCAGTAATGCAACAAAAAAGGATGCAAGCTGCCGTTAAAATCCACAGAAGAAGAAGAAGAAGAAGAGTGGAAGACAGGTGCGCTGAATGAGGGAGTGCTTGATTACTAACCAGAGACAGGTGAAGGGAGTGCAGACAGGTAGAGTGAGGAGCTACAAAAAGACACAGAACACAGGAGGCAAAGCCTAATCATGACAATCTGAGAATTAAAAGACAAATCCTGATCAAAAATGACTCCAAGATTCTTTACGGTGCAGCTGGATGTCAGCGCAATGCCATCTAGAGAAACTATATCATTAGATAACTGATTTCGGAGGTGTTCTGGGCCTAGTAGAATAACTTCAGTTTTGTCTGAGTTTAACATCAGGAAGTTGCAGGTCATCCAGGTTTTTATGTCCTTAAGACATGCTTGCAGTTTAGTGAGCTGGTTTGTTTCATCTGGTTTGATCGATATATATAATTGAGTATCATCTGCATAATAATGAAAGTTTATAGAGTAATCTCTGATAATATTGCCTAAAGGAAGCATATATAAGGTGAACAAAATTGGTCCAAGCACAGAACCTTGTGGAACTCCATAACTAACGTTGGTCCTCATCGAGGTTTCATCGTTTACATATACAAACTGAGATCGATCCGATAAATAGGATCCAAACCAATTCAGTGCGAATCCTTTGATGCCAATATAATGTTCAAGTCTCTGCAACAGGATGTAATGGTCTATGGTGTCGAACGCAGCACTAAGGTCTAACAAGACAAGAACAGAGACAAGTCCTTTGTCTGATGCAATTAGAAGGTCATTAGTTATTTTACCAGAGCTGTCTCTGTGCTATGATGCTTTCTAAATCCTGACTGAAAATCCTCAAATAAACTATTGTTATGTAGAAAGTCACACAACTGATTTACGACTACTTTCTCAAGGATCTTAGAGAGGAATGGAAGGTTAGAGACCGGTCTATAGTTAGCCAACGCCTCTGGGTCGAGAGTGGGCTTCTTAAGAAGAGGTTTAATTACAGCTACTTTGAAGGACTGTGGTACATGGCCTGTTAGTAAAGACAGGTTGATCATATCTAGTAGAGACGTGCTAATTAATGGTAGCACTTCTTTAAGCAGCCTAGTCGGTATAGGGTCTAAGAGACAAGTAGAAAGTTTAGACTTAGAAATTGTTGAAGTTAATTTATCAAGATCGATGGGAGTAAAGCCATCTAAACATATATCAGGGTTTGCAGCTGTTTCTAAGGGTACCCTATTTGAGGAAAGATCGGTACTAGTCGAGGGCAGTACATTGTTAATGCTCTCTCTAATAGTTATGATCTTATCATTAAAGAAGTTCATGAAGTCATTACTACTGAGGTCTATAGGAATACTCAGCTCAACAGAGCTGTGACTCTCTGTCAGCCTGGCTACAGTGCTGAAGAGAAACCTGGGGTTGTTCTTGGTGGTGAGAACAACACAGGGCTGGTGGGTAGGATATAATAAATATGGTGTTTCAAACTCCCGTGCAGTAGGCGATAGGTATGCACCTGCTATCAGTTTGATATCCACTATTCAAACTATTCAAACCGAGAGAAGAAGGAGCACAACATAAAAAAAGCGGAACGAAAAAAAGTAACTCGCTTGACTGGAAAGCGTATCATGAAGGAACCATCGGCAGTGATCACTACCCGATATTCTGTAAAATAAATATTCATACATCAGTAACGGAAGAAGACGTGGAAAATGTTTTTTTGGGAAAGCCAACTGGAAGAGATTTAAGGAAGAGAGTGATGGTCATCTGAGTAAGATTAATGATGATATGCCTATAGAAACTCTAAATGATATGACAACAGAAGGTGTAGGAGCCATTAGTTAGGTCTGGGTATTATAAATGTATATTGGGAGCCTACCTCAGGTTGACCACGTGTGGCAGTGTGGGTTAGTGTGGCAGGTATTTAATATATGGGGCACAGGTGCAACAGACAGGTGATGATGCATGGGTGACGGGGAGATTGCATGGTTTTTACCGCAAAACCAAACACACCAGAGGGAGACCAGGAAGCTAAGTGATATCAAGTTGTATTGTCAATTGTGAACTCTAATTAAACGGGAACCTCACCCAAAGATACGAAAAGCCTGGAATCTGTATGTCGAAGCGAGTAAGAAAACACGATCTTCTCCCGCACCCAGCCGAGTGGCTAGTTACCGGAATCAGTCACTACACAAGTAAAAACCTGATCTCACCTGAAGAAGTGAAATCATTTGGAACACACACACCTGGAAGGCAACGCTGCAGGAGACATCCGCTTGACTTCCGAACGAGGGCGGATCGATCATCACCACGAAAAGGAAGGAAAAATCACGGACACCGGGCGAAGGAGATCCCCGGTTAGTACAGACCCCTGTATGGATCTTTGACATTGACATTCAAGTCATTGTCGATTGTGTAGACTTTCTATGACTTCATGCACATCGAAGGGAAATATTAAAGCTCCACTTTTCATGTGATCACGAGTGTGTTGTGTGGACAAACAGTGCACGGGCTGTGCGCACGCTCTCAACATAGCGCAACACAAGTGGAAGCGCTTCTCATAAAACAATTTGTTGAAAATGGAAGTTTATAAAAATGATAAATCTGAGTGCCAAGACGACATTAATCCTGCAGACAGTGTGTCTGTGTCAAGCAGAAGAAGTCAAAGTAAATCATGTGTTTCAAGTATTTCTTCTGCATGTGTAAAGGCAAAGGCAGAGAAAGCGGCTTTAATGGAGCAAGTTGCTGCTCTGCAAAAGAGACATGAACTAGAGGCACAAGAGGAGAAACTCAGACTGGAAAAAGACAAGCTGAGGAAAATGAAGGAACAACTGGAGCTCGATACACAGATAGCCGCTGCTGCTGCAAGACTTTCTGTGTTGGAAGGCAGTGATGTTGGAGGAAGGGCCCATTCAAATGGAATGAGTTCCTATGTGAGCAAAGGACTTAAAGAGCAAAGACTTGAATTCAACCCAAAGGCAAATGCATTTGTGCCAAAAATGAACACTCTGACCTCGGATCAAGGCTCAACAGCGCTACCTTTTTCATCTACACGTGTTGTGCGACCAAAAGTAAATATACAAACAGATTTACAAAACCAAGTACAACGGCATGGAACCTCACAAACAAAGGACATCACTCTCAGGCTACAGTCGCAAACCAAATACCGGACTTTCTCACACAACTACTCTTAGGCAGGAGCCTCAGAATGTGTACACAGCCTCCACAGCTGCATCACTCAGGACGGTAGCTATGCAGGAACAAGATCTACACAGGCTTCAATCTGCACAGAACACTTCACCAGTGCAAAATGCGGTTGACCAGGATGCAATTTGTGAAATCATGCAAAGGCAGAATGAAATCACCACAATGCTTGTACAACAGCAAATGTCAGCTTCTTTACCACAAAGACACATAATCATATTTGACGGTGATCCGTTGATGTATATTTCCTTCATTAGAACTTTTGAACATTGTATTGAAGAGAGAACCAGCAGTTATCAAGATTGTTTGTATTTTCTGGAGCAATACACTAGGGGGCAGCCTAGAGAGCTGGTGCGAAGCTGCCTACATATGACACCACAGCAAGGATATCAAAGAGCAAAAGGACTTTTGAAAGAACACTTTGGCAATGAACACAGGATAGCAACAGCTTATATGGACAAAGCATTTGGATGGGCTGTTGTTAAGACCGAGGATGTCCAAACACTGCAGGAATTTGCGCTGTTTCTAAGAGGATGCTGCAACGCTATGACGGAGATAAAATACATGGAGGAGATGAACGTTCCATCAAATATGAGGCACGTCATAATGAAGTGGCCATATAAGCTGCGGGAAAGATGGAGGTCTGCAGCTTGCAAGATAGACGAACGACGAGGCTACAGGGCCCTGTTCCCAGATATGGTGAACTTTCTGGAGAAGCAAGTCAAAATCTTATCTCATCCACTTTTTGGCGATATTTCCAATGAACGACCAAACACCTTAATAACGGCTATAAATAGGAGCAAACCGCTACCCGGGGATAACATCAAAAGAAGTAGCTTTGCAACAACCATCACAGCTACCAACCAAACTGTAACTCCTAAGCCCACAGTGCACGAGATGCCAAAGCCGCCTGTAACAGCTAAAGAGTCATCCTCAGAATCCTGCTTTTATTGTCAAGAGTCGCATCCATTATCCAGGTGTTCAAAGCTGAATAAAGTTTCTCAAAGGGAGAAAATTGAATTCCTGAAAGGAAAAGGAATCTGTTTTGGTTGTTTGAAGGCCGGCCACATGAGCAAGGAATGCTTCAGTCGTCTGACCTGTGAGGAATGCAATCTACAACACCAGATTCTGCCACAATCCCCCTGAGCCAATCACAACGCTGCTGTCGAATTATAAAACTGTTCTCTGAGCCTCCTCCCCCCCGTTCACCTCCTGTCTCCATCATATCCAGTGCCCAGTCCTGCTCTTCATCTCATCATCAGTGACTCCCATCACCATCATAACCACCAGTGTCTAGTCTCCTATTCCTGATCTAACCACAGCATCACTAATATATACTAATACTAATATATAATATATAATATACAACATCACCATGGAGTCTGATCTCCTAAGACTCTTCACTATTTGTCTCATCGTGTATTAAATTATTGTTTCACTCTAAATGAAGTCTCTCCTGATTAAAATGAACATAATCAGAACGTGGCAGGTGGTGTCTATGAAGGGTAACTTGAGTTCATCAGACGAAAAAGGTATTAAAAACAGTAATATGACAAAGATTCTTTCCTAATAGAAAGAAAATATGTAACTGAAGGTCTCAAGAAGTGAAAATCACATCCAGTCAGGGATTGAAAAGGCCAAGTTGCTCTTTCACCAGCCAGTGTGGCTCTAACTCGCTTCACACTTCAAATACAAAAGGCAGAAAAAAATGCATCTGGTTGGAATGAATCCTCTGTCCCTTAGCAACGTGGCCTCCTTGGACTTCTCTGGAGAGAAAGAGCAACCGGATTGCGACATTCACCATCTGAAAATGAGACATTAGAGCCTGTGCACATCCCCGGGGAGACAGAGACAGAGGAGAAGAAGTAGGGCAAAGGCACGCGACTAATCTGCGATTCAGCAGCGCTCCCATCCCTCCAGACTGAGCCTGTAATCTGTGGACCAGATCCACCCTGCAGGGACGGTCTCATGGCTTTTGGCTCCAGCTGCTTGATGGCTGGATTAAGAGGTCAAGTGGGCGGCAGGCCTAATGACATCCAGTTACTGCAATGCATTCTTTATGGGCCCCCTTCCAGAGCCTGGTCAAGCCCTTTACTTTATCCTTCATTGGAGACACTGTGGGGTCTGAGGGGAGGACTGGAGGAAGTCAAAGAAACAGATGACCTGCAAAATATACACCTGTTGATTTAAAATTCCTTCTTTTTTTCTATAATGTGATATTCTCTATTTTTCTTATTGTCAACAGATCCCGTGAAAAGACCAAAACCAACAGTAGATGTATCCACTAACAAGCCTGGTGTAACTTCTTCCTCCTGACAGAGAGCACACCAGTGAGCTACATTAGTCGTGTTTCCATTCAATTGACAAGCTAATTTTGAGCGGAAATTAGAAATGTAAAAAAAACTGAATTAGACACGTGTGTGGAGAGAAAAAAATAGGCAACGCAAAGAGTAGAAGAAGCAGAGGTTGCCTTGGTCATCTAACCGTATCTAACTCATGAAAGATAGAGAAATGGAGAGAGGTCTTCAGGAATTTGTTTCAATTGGGCGACTTTTAATTGCTCTTTCATGTCAGCTAATATTGACCATGTTTCATGCTGTTTGCAGACGAAGACAAATGAATGCAATGATTGGAATGCACGAGAATATCCGACAGCAAAAGCTGCCCGGTCATGTGAGGTAAATGTTCACTACGTCAGAATCTGTTTAACTTCTTTCCTATATCCCGTTTAACGCAACTGCTCTTTTTTTCTACAAAGGCAAAAAAAACACCTCAAGTGAGCAGACGATTTTGTGCCACTGAGGAAAAGTGTTTGAGGAATGTTTTGTTAAAAACTACAGAGCCAGCTGTTTGAGTGTGTAAATAGGCAACTGTTTGAAAACATGTTCACTAACTTACCAAGGTGATAATGTGTCAATGTCATGTTTACAGATGTGCTGCCTTGGCAAAAGTGGCTAAAATATAAATTCATGCTTTTTAATGTTTATCATACTGTATATTTTGAATGTACAATTTGAATCAGTTACTATAGCTACTATATTACTCAGATGGAGTAAAAATATTTCCCTTTGAAATGTCGCCTCGTGGACTGAACTTTAATCACTGTAACACCGCTGTTGACCAAAGTAAAAGTAAAGAACATCTTTTGTTCTGTACTTGATGTGGTTTAATGTTGTACTGTAAAGTTTTCAGCACTTATTTACATGTATACTTGTACAGTGTTTCTTTGACCCTATCACCAGTCAGCACTCTCCCTTTCCCAACAGGAAGTCAAGAACAAAGGCCCATCAGAAGAGACAGACTTTCCGTGTAGTCACTAACACAACCAAGAGAGAAGCATCAAGAACACAACGCTGCCTCAGAGTCTATTTTCAGCCACTTCCTCCAGGCGCTAAAATGTGGAAATGCGAGGTATAAAAAGTCTGCCACCTCGCAGCCAAAACTGATTACAGCTGACACTCCCACAGTGACGAACTCTGTGATCTTGTTGTCTCTCAGAATCTCGACGTAACTACTTAAACAAAGAGCACGTTAAAGAACAACGTAATGTTTTTGGAACGCTTCCTGTCCAGCTCTACTGCTTCGCCCACATTGTTCCTGAGAGTGAGTTCCTCTTTGCGAGGAAGTGTTGCTGTGGGGCCTGTTACTGATAGTCTCAGAGTGCCTTTGACCCATAGTTACCTCTGAAATGCATCTGACAGCTTAGCAAGTGAGCTGATGTTGTGTTGTAATCATGCAGGGACGGTAGCAGTAGGAGCCACAGCAGAGAGACATGGAGGATTTACACCGGAGTTCATTTTTGACCCCTGAAACAGCAGTTGACAAAACTATTTCACCACATGTAGCTGTTCTAGGGCTTTTGATGATATCACATGATCTTCTTCAGGAGATGGAGTTTGCCCAGATGTCATGGAATCCGATTGAAAGTACTGAAATATATTGTTATAACTAATGACGAGAAATTTCAAAGGAAATTTGAACATCATCAATCCCTGACATCTGGGCAACCCCCACCTGCTCGAGGGTGCACTACTGCAGTGATTTTAAACCTTTTCTGTACATTGTGTACATTAAAAGGATCCTGCGGCACACCAACAACCAAAAAAGTAACAAAATGACACATTGTAGCATAATACAGCATATATGCTGACAATTTCATGACAAGTCTCTCAATTTGTTGATCCTTACTCGGTGTGAAACCTGGGCCTGTTTAGATGAACACAAAGCTGAAGAAAGGCTCACACGAAGCTCTTCCTCAACAGCTCTCAGTCTCTGTTTTTAGTTTTCTTGTCCAGGGCCCAGTTCAGAGTCTGCATTTTTCCTTTTCAAATATTTCTCCATCGCTGTTCGTCTTGTCACCTCAACCTCTCCCGCGCGTCATTTCATTCTACTGTCCTAAATTAACAAGGTCATTACTGCGCTACCTACTGCCACCCACTGGCATGGAAGAGTATTTATTACTTAGCCAGCCACTATATTGCAGCTCAGACGCTCAACAATGGCAAATTATTTGCAGCAACTAAATAATATTTTTTTCGACCGATTAATTGGACATTTTCCCACGGCACACCTGGCGATCTCTCACGGCACAGCGGTGTGGTTGAAAATCACTCCACTAGTGAAGTAGTCTTTTAAAAAGACTCACTCAGGTATGTAGAAACATAATAAACACATCTTTGAGAGACAGTGGCTTGGCTGGAGAGAACGTGGTTCTTAATAGAATAGAACCGGTGTTTTGGCATTAAAGCTCAGGCTGTTCTCATTCCCTGTTCACTCATACTGTAATACTGATATGACCAACGTAAACGTGAGCCAGGACGTGCAGGGCTGCCACTATGGGAGTTAAGTGACGTAATACTAAAGAGCTCCACATAGGTCAGGGTGGATGGGTTGGCAAACAGGACTTTCACCCAGGATACCACTGTTTGTGTCTCGTCTAAAATCAAAAGTCAATGTTGACTTTTACCTCACTTTTGTGACATAGCTTATTTTACGACAAACCATCTTTTCCAAAACTGAACCAAGTACAACAGGTTCTGAAATGCAGGGGCACGAATCACTCTTGTTGCCGGAAATTCGTAAGAGAACACACAAAAAATTAGAAATAACTTTTGGTAAGATATCATACCCGTTTAATTTGACTGCTAAAGGAAGAGGAAGACTGAAAGCCAATCCTCTTGTTTTGAGTTGCTTTGACTACTGGATCTGTTCATGGTTTGAAGGTCTGGGAAAGACACTAAAGATAAACTTCCGATCTCTCAGAGCAAGTTAGTCAAAGCCCATGTTGGCAAACAGCTGGGGAACTTTGAAGGACAGAGCAGTACAACTACAACTACAAGGTAGCAGATTGTTTGCAGAGTGAAATACATGGACACCTGTTCTTGTTGAAAACCTTAAAAAAATACGAACACCATTTTCAAAAGAAGGTCAAAGAAGTACTTCGGGACATGTAAGCTTATCATCCTTTGTACGTCTATTTTTTATTTGTGTTTTTATTTTTGACTTGATGATGATTAGGATGATATAGGTATTTATTGTACTGATTTGTTGGTGGGAAAATGTCACCTGGACTCATCTGCATCTTTACTATCTTTACATCAAGGACCACAGTGGAAATAAGCCTTTGACGTTATTGTGTTTTCCTCGACATTTTTGCTGTTGCCTTAACTTACACACCGTGTATGCTAAGGCCCTTACTGTGTATGTTAAGGCCCTTACTGTGTATGTTAAGGCCCTTACACACCGTGTATGTTAAGGCCCTTACTGTGTATGTTAAGGCCCTTACTGTGTATGTTAAGGCCCTTACACACCGTGTATGTTAAGGCCCTTACTGTGTATGTTAAGGCCCTTACACACCGTGTGTGTTAAGGCCCTTACTGTGTATGTTAAGGCCCTTACACACCGTGTATGTTAAGGCCCTTACACACCGTGTGTGTTAAGGCCCTTACTGTGTATGTTAAGGCCCTTACACACCGTGTATGTTAAGGCCCTTACTGTGTATGTTAAGGCCCTTACACACCGTGTATGTTAAGGCCCTTACTGTGTATGTTAAGGCCCTTACACACCGTGTATGTTAAGGCCCTTACTGTGTATGTTAAGGCCCTTACACACCGTGTGTGTTAAGGCCCTTACTGTGTATGTTAAGGCCCTTACACACCGTGTATGTTAAGGCCCTTACACACCGTGTGTGTTAAGGCCCTTACTGTGTATGTTAAGGCCCTTACACACCGTGTATGTTAAGGCCCTTACTGTGTATGTTAAGGCCCTTACACACCGTGTATGTTAAGGCCCTTACTGTGTATGTTAAGGCCCTTACACACTGTGTATGTTAAGGCCCTTACACACCGTGTATGTGGCAAAAAAGTGGCATACTTTTTTTTGGAAGGTCGATTTTTCTGAGCTTTCACACTGCAAATAAAACCAATCACGTTGTGCTGAACGGAGTGGAGTTGCGCATATTATGAAACAAAAAAACAGAGGCTTTGAAGTCAGAACCAAGATGGCAAACTTTATTACTCCTTTAAACCTTGACGAAGGCAACGAAGACCAGATCCACACCTTCCGTTCTTACCTTTCACAATAAAAGCCAGAGACAGTTTTCACATGTTTGTGTTGTTTATTCATCACACCAGGGAGGTGGGTAAAGGCCTTCACTGTTCTTCCTCTCATAATGTGTAGAAAACTCAAGTAAAAAGAGGAAGCTGTCATTTGAATGGGCACATACCGGAATGACTTTACGCTTTCATGCAGAGAGTTGAGAAGATTGATCCCACTCTCATGTCTGCACAGTCAATTTGGAACTGGAGATCAAGCGGCCTTTAGACTGGAAAAAGCTAGCTTGGCTCTGGTCATGGGTAACAAATTCCCCCTACTAACACCTCTGAATCAGCTACTGGAATACCTTATTATATCTTGTTTGTTTGATCTGCACAAGCTCTTTTTTCAAGTTCAAAATGTTGAACTATTACTGTACCAAATAAAGACTTCAAAATGTTTAATGCTTCTTTTATGTCATAACCAACACAAATCTTTGTCATACTGTTTTGTATGATTTAAAGTAGAAGCAATGAATACGACCTTTTCAGGCTTATTGCTCTCCTGCACATTATTTCCCGTTGGTATTCCCATGTAAGTTAAGCTTCTAGTAAAGCTCTATCTATTCAGGGAATCCCATTGAGATCAACATCCTTTTTACAAAAGACTCCAGAGAACTAATTACATAAACACAAGATCACAAGAAAATGTATTGACTCTAAAAAAAACGACACACACACACACACACACACACACACACACACACACACACACACACACACACACACACACACACACACACACACACACACGCACACACATTAATTATCCTTTATGATTAGAAATATAAGCTAGTAAAAGCCCTCAGAGGAATGTGTGCCACTTGAAGCTGTGTGGCAGTTCACTGCACTCGTGTGGTGCATAGTACTGGAAAGCAGTGTTCCCCTGTTAGAATGAGGAACTTTAAAAGCTAATTCGACCCTATGACGTGGTGACACCAGATCACACCATCAGAGTCACCTCTGACCTTTTCACGTAACTCAGTGATGAGCGTGATATCTTGTGAAAGGAATGGAGACAGAGACCACGGTTTAAGGGTGGTGGCAGCAGCATGAGCGTACAGGACATCTCCGTAATGCAATAGAGTGCTGCAGGGATGATGTATTCTTGTAGGCCAACCAGGAAGTCAGCATCGCACTGGTTCCCTGGACTTCACTGGGATTTTTACATTGGATTCTGGATTATTGCAGTAAATAATCTCTGTGACACACAAACGTTTATCATACTCACACGTTTTGTTCAGCAATCCAATCTTCTCAAATAAACCCCACTTTTATGATTATTGAAGCGTGAATGATATTGGCAGAAGTAAAAAGCTAACATTAGGCTATAAAGGAACTCCACTTTGGTCACATGACTTCACGTCACCGCCACGAAGCTAAAGGAGGACTAGTGTTCTCGTGAGGACGTTTAGTTGTCTCATTTAGACATTTGTTAGCAAGCGCCATTTTTAATTCACAAAGAACGGTATTTACTGACAAATTCTATATATCGTAGATCAAAACGTTAAAATCTCTTCAGCTTGTGTTTAACCACAGACCTTATTTCAGGCATCTAATAAAAAAAACATTTAAAAACAAGGGAAACCCGAAGATCAAAATGCTGACTCATTTTGGGGTTTTAGGCATAGAATATATAAAAGAAGGCTCATTGCGTCATCGTGACACCATTCTAATTTTGCAACCACTGTGAAGGTCCAGATTTATAAAAGGCATATCATATTTGGGGTTTAGCGTCATTGCATGAAAATAACAGGGAAGATTATCGAGAGAGCTGGTTAACGTTAGCCCTCCTAAATATCAACAGTTTGATGGTTGGTGAGTTCAGTGACGTGACATGAACCTTCTTTTATATCCATTGGTTTTAGGACTCATTCTTGCAGCACTCTAGACAGTATGGTGGATTGTTTAAGGCTTTTTTTCGTTTTCAGTGAAAGAATCAAATCAGAACTTTTTATTTTTCAAGATGTTATGAATATCTAATTATGGTGGAAATATATTTATATGTCTTTGATTTAAACCTGTGCAAATAAATGCAACTCAAACGTAACTGACTTGGCCTCAAGCCCATACACAGCTCTGCTTAAATCAAACAGATCAATCAAAGGAATTCATAAAAAAACATAAAGCAATCTCATGTTCATAATGTTTAGCTCATAAAAACTCGTAAAAACCATTCCGGTTTAAAAACAACAACTGTGTTTTTACCAAAAAAAACATTGTGTCCATCTGACCCACTTAACGCACGTCCCTCGCGACTGTTATTTGTCATAAAAGCAGCTCCCAACGAGCTGCCTTCCTTCGCCGGGGCGTCCCACATGCTGTTCCACGCAGCAGAACCTCTGAGTGACGGACCAGACGGCCCGCCTCCATCCCACCACAACCGACCAATGAGGCTGCAGAGCGGAGACGAGCCTTCAGCAGCAGCCTCTTATTTCTCACTACAGTAGACTAACCCTGTAACGCACACTGGTAGTCATGTGACGGTCATATAGTACAACTCAGTCAGCGCTCAGTCCAGTCTGAACGCTGCTGCTGCTGCTGCTGCTGCATGGCGAGTCTCAAGGGCAATAGCTGCTCTGGCAATATACTGCCGCGTCGGATGCAACGGATAAAAACATTACTCCCCGCGCCTTTTGCATTGGGATTATATTGCCTTTGATTGAACAAGGTAAGGGGATTTTTTTATGGAACGGTGGGTGTCAGGGGTGCAGGGTGCGCGTGTGTCTGCTCGGTGCCATATGCTGCAGCAGGCTGGACGAAAACATGTTTACGTTGAGCGCGGAGACGCGCGTCTACTCATGCGTTATGCTCCGCGGGAGGGGACGGGCAAGAAAACACGGCACACGGTCCGATGTTGCTGGACTATTTCTGCGGGGTTCGGGTTCCGCTCGGCCGCAGTTTAACAGTAGATTGCACATTCAGTTCATTTTGAATGCGTTTTGGTTTCCTGCACGCAGATGCGCATGTGATTTCTATAAGTTCTCCGACCCATGCCGCTGCCTGCTAAATCTGACGGTGCTAATGGTTATAATTGCAATTATTATCTTGGATATGCTTAAAAAATACGACATTTAGTTGAGTTAGTTACAAACACGGGGCTCTGGCTGTGCAAGATTGTAGAACTCAGTCATATCCTCTCTAGGAACATGTGAAATGAATCCAAATATGCCCCGCACGAGGCGACAATAACGCACCGAGCCTGCACGTTGTAATGATAAATCTAATGACTGACTATAAAAAAAAATTCTTCCCGTCTTCAGAGGCAGCGGTGTGACTGATTTACTGCCCTTTAATTGTCCCGTAAACAAGCAGAGCATGTGATTTACGCACGCTGCTCCCGGCTGCCCCGTGCGGTGTTTTCTGATAATAATGTTGACAGTTTTCTTTTTTTTTTTCCTGTGGCCGGGTTTACTCTCGGTCACTCAGACCATGCAGGGGCCCCTGGATAGGGTGGGTGGATAGAGGCGGGAGGGGACTGAGAATGACCGACGCTTCAGGAGAATAACCTCGGCCTTCTTATGAAGTCCAAATTGGACTTTATATAAACAAATGATTAATATACTCACGTTGTTAAACCCACGTGGAAAGCAACTGTAGCCTACTGATACTGAAATAGCAACAATAAAAATAAGATGAGGTTATTGAACGATAACACTGTTATGATATCATAGGTGATTAATAAAAGCATGTACTGTAGTAGGCCGACAGCAGATGGAAAAAAAGGTGACTGTATCATTTCTGTAATGTCATGAAGTTATTTTTCCACTGTGCTGTGTCACTGATATTGTCAGGTGGCTGCTCCTATGACAGTCAAAATAGACCATCAACATGCAAGTCTAAAATACATTTTAGGATTTGCATACACAGACTGTAAGTATAGGCAGATGCATTAGAGGACACATTTTCAGTATATGTAATCACCTGATGCTCTTAGTTTAAAGTCAGACACTGTCCTTCTTGAATTTGAGCAGTATATGCACTCATGGGATTACGTCTAACACACTTCTCTCTGTGTTCTCTGTTTATTTCTATTTAGACACACTGTATCCCGGCTGGAGACCTTGGATTGTAAGAGTGTTTCCGCGACGCCTACTTTTTCCACCCAGAGAGAGAAACACCAGGTGTTTCGATATCTCCCCCGAGTGGGAAGTGTGGCCTCGGTGGCCTGGGTTTGTATGGCCTAACTTTTCCAGAAGCAGAAGGAATACTTTTTTTTACAAATCATCCCAACCACAGAAGATGGTGGACAACTCCCCAGTTAGCGAGGGGACTTTTCTACCTTACAGTGGCTCCTCGCATGTCTACCGGCTGTCTGACATGGTGACAGACCTGAGCTCCTACCAGGTGATGCCGTCACCTTTTTCGGAGGATGACCGGAGCGAGTCGTCCAGCCCTCGTTCCTGTTCCAGCCCCGACTCCCAGGTGCTTAGCTCCAGCTACGGCAGCAACTCTAGTGCTGAGAGCCAGGACAGCATCCTGGATCACCTGCTGTCACAGGCCTCTTTAGGGGGTGCCAACAGTGTGCTGGCAGGGTCTGTTGCACCTGTGCCATTATCCACTTTCTTCTGGGACTCACGGAGAGATGAGCCGCCCAGACGCCAGCCTGTGAAGGAGGAACATTTTGACTTCCTATCCTGGGCCAATGCTGAGACAGAGGAACAACTTGGAGGGTGCTTCCAGCCCACACTGGAAGAGATCGAAGAATTCCTGGAGGAAAATATGGAGGTGGTAACGATGAAGCAGGAAATCCGAGAGGGTTGTGCGGGATTGGGAGTGGGACTGGAGGAGGCCCTTGGTCTAGAAGTTGGCTTGGAGTGGTGCAGGGAAGCCTCCCCTGAGCCTAAGCCAGAGCCAGAGGCCAAGTATTCAGACCAAACTGTCCCTACCGCCAGCACTGCTGGCCTGTCCACTGCTGCCTCCAGTGAGACCAAAACTACATCAGTTAGCCCCACACATGAATCCAGCACAGGGGCCAAGAAAGCATCAGCCAACAAACCTTCATCAGCAGACAGTGGAACAAACGGTAGCGGGATGCCAGTTGTCCAACTGATTCAGCCCCTTCAGATCAAGCAGGAGCCCACGGTAGCGCCTATTACCCCTGTGGCCCAGCCCCCACCGCCTGCCCCAGCCTCAGACATCAAAATTGCACAGCTACTGGTCAGCATCCAAGGTCAGACCTTTGCCCTGGTGCCCCACATCCTGCCCTCCACCAGCCTTAACGTCTCCTCCAAGTTTGTACGCATTGCTCCCGTCCCCATTGCGGCCAAGCCGCTCGGGCTCGGGGACAGCTCAGCCGGCCAGGGCTCAGGGATTCTTGTTGGAGGTCAAAAGTTCCAGAAGAACCCGGTGGCGGATCTTATCAAAATGCACAAATGCACTTTCCCTGGCTGCACCAAGATGTACACCAAGAGCAGCCACCTGAAGGCCCACCTGAGGAGGCACACGGGGGAAAAGCCTTTTGCATGCAACTGGCAGGGCTGTGGATGGAGGTGGGTACTAGTGTTGACTGACTGAATTAATGTATTTCTTGTTACATTTGAACATACAAGCCACTGGTTGACGTCAAACATTCACCTCACAAGACGGAATGCTCTCTGCCCCTTTAAAATGGCCATATTTGAACCCTACTGCTTTTTATTTTGATGTTATCTTACCAGATTAGACTCATATTTATGACTGGTTATATAAAGCCTGTTTGAAAGGTTTGTTTATTCGCAGGACTGGGCAATAACAGCATGCGCCTGCATCATTTAAAAGGGCTTAACTCCCATTAGTTTGCGTGGCCTTTTTGGAAGCAGCAGTAATTATATGTCAGTGGGGCATGTCTATGTGCTGTGCATGGTGTCATGTTGCTCCATGGAACCAAGTGTGTTGTAGATTTTAACTGTCACTTGAACTGACCTGTCTCTGTGTGGGTCATCTAGTAGCACTGATGAGGGGACTTAGAGGATCTTGAGAGCCAATCCCCCCCCCCCCCACACACACACACCCTACCAAAGCTCCAAGCAACTAAAAATGAGAGAACAACATGAATGTCATTATTCGTAAGAGGGCTCATTACCATGGAAGCCACATGCTGCACAGACAGTATGCTCACAGTTATTCAAGGATCTGTAATAGAAAAGCCAAGCAATGTTTTCTTTTCTCCGAGCCCTGGAGCTGAATAGATCTTAATGGCTGTCGTGCAGTCTCCCAAGTGTTAATTGGAATGATGTGATGCGGCGGCAATAGCAACGGTTGCAAAATCACACTTCTTGTCAGGCAGTGAGAGATCTGTGCAAGAATAGCTGGGGTGTCTTTTTTTGAGGATGCAAACTAAATCTGGGACGGAGCATGTGGGCTGCAGTCACATGAGCACAACATGGGCACCTCCTGTCGAGGCTCGACAGCTGTGCGGTTGCTGGGGCAGTGCGAGTGTGTGTGTGTATTTGTGTACGCTAAGTATGAAGCAGCCAGATCTAATTTGGAACCTGCTGTGTGTAATGGAGAAAGGCAGAGGGAGAACTTGGATGTCTTCATCAGCAAGGCAATTTCTCTGCTCATTAAAGTAAGGGCCTTTTTATATCATCAGTCTCAAAGTGTGTGCGTGTGTTTATGCGTGTGTGTGATAGAGTGTGACTTGAGCACAGAGTTGCCAGAGTTGAGCTGGCTGTGTTCCTGACGACATCAGGTCAGCCAGTGAGACTCTCCTCCGCTGGTGCTGTTTTTGCAAAGACAACCATTTCACTCTCATTTTCTTCAGAGCTGTGCAACTACCAACTATGGGTGGGAGGTGTGGTCGGGTCCAACAAACACAAGCTTTTCACCTATGAGACCACTCTTTATGTCCTGCTTCAAACGAAAATTAAACATTGAGTTAATGCTCCCATTCCGTTAAGTTGTTCCGTTAATTTGTTCTGTTAAGTGGTTCAGTAACATTACTTTGTTACGTTACGTTGCGTGGTTACGTTGTTGCATAGTTACGTTGCGTGGTTACGTTGTTGCATAGTTACGTTGTTGCGTGGTTACGTTGTCACGTTGCGTGGTCACGTTGCGTCGTTACATTGTTACGTTGTGACGTCGTGACGTTGTGACGTCGTGACGTCGTGACGTCGTTACGTAACGACGTCGTGACATCGTGACGTCGTGACATCGTGACGTCGTGACATCGTGACGTCGTGACATCGTGACGTCGTGACATCGTTACGTCGTGACATCGTTACGTTGTGTCGTTACATTGCGTTGTTACGTTACGTTGTTACTAGTGGTGTAACGGATCACGGTTCGGATCACCCTCACGGTTCGGCACACTTGTGAACCGCGGATTAATTGAGTATTTTTTTTTTTTTTACAGTTTAATCATAATAGTGTGAAATAAAGTTTTACTGCTGCTGTTCCTTTTCAAGTAACAAGTCCCCGAATATCAATGCAGAGTGTCAGTGAACAGATATAAAGCAGTAGTGTGTTCACGTGAACGGAGCAGGTTAAATGCATTTAAAAGTGAAAGTCACGGCGAGCGGAGGAGCGTCAGAAGCCCCCGGCATCATTGAAGCCGCAAGTTTGGGAGCATTTTGTCTTCCCTGTAACTTATAATGACGGGATGAGGGGGGTGGACAAAAGCGTTAAAGTATGTAGGCGTTGTTTAAAGAGAAAGATACGATAACGGAAATACATCGGGCATGTCCACACATATGAAGAGCCACCATCCCGGCCTGTCACACTCCGTTGTGGAAAACAAAGGATTTCAAAATATATTTCAAGTGCTTGAGCCACGCTACGAAATCCCCTCACGCACCCACTTCAGTATGAAGATAGTTCCTCTATGAAAAGGAAAAGACTGGGACAGCTCACTTCATCACGGCGGAGTGATTCATAGTCCGGTGCTGTAGACACGCCCCCTCTGTGAGAGTCAGTGACACACACTCGGCGCTACCCTTTCCCCAGATAATGTAGATATTCTCATATTTTTATGTTAAATATTGTGGTTTTCATTGAAGACTAAGTTATTTGCTTTAAGTGTTCTTGATCAGTTAATTTTCACATTCTGGGTTAATTCTGGAATATGGTCTTCTCCACAGCAACAGCAGCTAAAACTCATGGTTGTTGTTGCATTGAGTCATTTGTTATAAACTAATGCACAGAACAGTAAAAGAAAACTGTGAAATGGGAGTTGCCTGGAGGGAAAATACTATGATTATTTCATCGCATTATTATTCTCATTTTATGCAGTTAAATTAAATGAGTGTTGAGTTAGCCTGTATATAAACCATTACTTAATGAATAAGGAGAAATATGAAACCTGGCACCAGACCATTGGGCGACCACTGCTCTAAACGCTCCACACACACACACACACACACACACACACTCAGAACTAAGACCTGCCACTCAGTGACAAGTACTGACATGGTGAGTGTTTTTCATGTGCTTTGCATGTGTGCATTGGCCTATCCATATGGAATGCTTACATTTACCTGCGTGAACACATTAGTCAAAACCAACCAAGCCAGCGTGCCGTTATGTAATTTGGCCTCTAGCTGCCACAGCTTGCAGAGATTAGTCATGGAGGAGCCTCCTCTTTTAAACATCCACTCATTGATAAACCCCCAGTTTGCATTCATGTACTGAGTGATCAATAATATCCCTTAAAAGCTTTGTGATGGGCTATTTGACCGTAGTACCAAGCTGGCAACCCGCCACCACTCATGTACTGTAGTTGTAATGCTCTGCGCGTCCTAACAAATGAGTGGAGTCGCAGAAATTTGTGCAGTAGTAATCCGGGCTGTGTGTTCCCACTAACAAAGGGCTCTTGTCTATGCACAAAGGGCAGGATGTAGTTTGGATGAAAGTGTGTGTGAGAACCTGTGTGTGTGTGTGTGTGTGTGTAACCCACTGTATGTGATGGGATAAATGAGGGGCCGACCAAAGGAGAAAAAAGAAAAAAAAAGTTGAGAATGTTGTGAAAAAAGCAAGCAAATGGACGAGGAGCGGAAAGTAACTTTGTTTTAAAGAAAAGACAGGAGAAAAGGCGCTGGTGGTGATGGTGGCATATAGGGGGGAGTTGAGAGAGGCTGATAGAAGGGGAGAAAAAAGGCCTGTTTCAGTTTTGCACACAATCACTTGAAGGGAGCAGCAGTGAGGAAGTGGAGCGAACAAAGACAAAGTGTTGAATAGTTACCATGACTGTGGGCTAGGAACGTCCAGGCTGCCGCGCTGCATGAAAGGGAAGAGAGGGATCGGTCAAGGTTCCCTCTCTTGGACTGGGAGGGACAGGGAGGGAACGGCTGGATGGAAAGATGCAGTGAGCGCGGTATTGTATATTCAAAATGTACAGTGTCTCTTTCAGGTAGACCAATTTAACTAAAATATCTAATTTCACATTCTTAGTACAATGTTTTGCTGGCCGGCTTAGGTCTTAGTATTGTGAGAACATAGACACCAGAACCATCCTCGTGTCCCCAGTGCTACCCTGTTATATGCTTAGGAATTTACTTTGGAATATGCACCATTTGTGCAATATAAACTAATATAATTAAGGTCTAAGTCATAGATGTAAAGAATTGTGATCCCCTGTACAAACAAATCACAACTGAAATGCAGTGTAAGTGGTGCTGTGGGCTGGGGCACCGAGGCGATTCTACATTTTTGTGCAGTTGGTTATCCGGCCTTGAGCACAGCAGATACCAGAGGTGTGAACTAGAGTCACATGATGATTTGGACTCGAGTCAGACTCCAGTCACGAATTTTATGACTTTAGGCTCGAGTTGATACAATGAAAAGAGACTTGCAACTGGACTTGGACTTCAACGCCAGTGACTTGTGACTTCACTTGGACTTGAGACTTTTGATACCTTCCCCCGAGCTCCAAAGATTAAAAAGTACGTTATTTAAAAAGTGTCCCACGAATCAATTAATTTCCTGAATCAACTTAACACTATTCATTCCCAGCAAGTGGACACCTAATTCCCATAATCTTTTTTTCGTCGTACTTGTCTTAACAAACTTGTTTTAACAAATTTATGTAAATTTGATATATTATTACGCTGTTGTTAAAATAGCATTACATTTGACTTGTTAAGGACTCAAAACTCAAAGTTTAGTACTTGGGACTTGACATGGACATTGCCTGTCTTGACTTGGGTATTGGGTGCAAGGACTTGGGACTTACCTGGGACTTGTGAAGCAATGACTTGGTCCCACCTCTGGCGGATACAGCCACGTCTCTTTTGAGGGAATCATTTTGTGATCAGCAACGTATTCACTCTTCTTTCAAGAAGTGATTTTAAAGCTGGGGTTTGTAATCTTCAAAAACTATTTTGTTATATATGTTGAAATTCTCATAACATTCCGACAACAAATCAATACATCAAATGCTCTGACAAAAAAAAGAAAAGACAAAAGAAATCTGTCATTAGCCCGTCCAATTATTTCATTCGGCCCGTTCACTGGTGCGTAACCAGAGTCTTTCACAAGCTGCTAGCTTGACAGCTATGAATACTAACAATAGCCTTATTCGTTGTTTGCATTCATTATTATATGTTTACGTTCATAATGATCATTTTGGGGGAGTGGCCCTGGAGGGAGGCCTCAGTGTTGTCGACTTGTCGAACTTCTTGCTCGATTTAGTGACTTTTGAAGCTAGTGCTGCTCCTTTCATTGGAAAAGAGTCAGCGCCGCATGGAGCCGTTCACTGAGCAATTCTAAATTAATTTTGATGTTATAACTGTGGGGTTCATATTTTTGCTTCATAGAGAGCATGGTATTGTGGAGCCCAGGCAGTGCTGCTCAACTCTTTCAGGCTGACTGTTGGAGGAATGAAGCTGGGGACTCCCCGGGGGAGTAATGTGCCCACACACTAATAAGACAGAGACTTAATGGATGCAGTGCTCCCCTCTCTTTCAAGGGCAGAATAAGAGGTCTGCACAGGATAGACTGCTTCTCATTCCTGCCTGCCTCTACAGATGTGCCAACCCAATCCAACATTGTTTTTAAAAAAAAAAATCGGTTAGTTAACCATTTAACCAAACACACCTTTAGCTGACATGAAATTAAATCACATTAAAAGAAAGAAAGCTTCTTCAAACTGATTTAGAGTGGGACTAAAACATAATGAATTCTGATACTTTGTCATTTCGCATAGCAACAGATCCAAACCAGATGCTGAAACTACACTGACACAGGAGTGGATTTTTACTTCTATCCCGTCCCGTCCCAGTCACGGGATGAAGAGTGAAATATGTAAAATAGTACAATAATGTCAGCTTAACGTCAGACTTCAGAGTGGCAGTGACGGTGTTACTGTTTACACAATAAGACCATCCAATAAAGCTGATTCTGATTCTGATCTATACAAACAACATAAAAACTGTTTGTAGATCAGTTTCGCATCACTGGGAGACATGAATTATATGAAGCATTTGTTTGAAGCCGTTAGCCTCTTTTGTGCCTGAAATTTCATCCCACGTCTGTCATGCGGTGATGATGCCGAACTAAATATATCCTGCACATACATATATGTGTTGGTTCCCATGGGATCACATTGGACCAATGGTCTCCTAGTTGGTAGATGTACCTCTTTAAAGTCACTGTGTACACTTAATCAGCATGTTTTTACTCTTAAGTTTGGGACAGGTGTTTCTGGAATAGTTTTATTCACTGTCTCCCTGAATAAACCATGTCAGATGTCAGATGTCGCATGTTGCATTTTAATCATATCTTATTAGTGCAGGAGCATTACTTTCATTACTTTTGCTCCTGAGCTTGTTGCATCTACGCTACGAACTTTGTTTTTTTTACTGCAGCTCCTTATGCGTTGCGACCTAATTACAGGGTGCGATCGTATCGATTCATCATCTTGTCAGGTCAGCAGAGCAACATCTGGGATGCAGAGCCTGGCAGGGAACAGCCAGTTTCAGAGAACTAGGTTGCTGGGAAGAAGACCCCGTAGCTGCCATCGCCTCATATGCTGCTCTAAATGAGTTACAGGCAAATGAGTTGTAGCATCAACATGTGGAGCATTCGTGCTCATGACAGATAATTGCTCTATGGGGCTCTGGGTTGTGTACATGTTGTGAAAAACAACATGTACTAGAGCTAGAGCTAAATAGAAAACAACAGCGCGAGGGCGGCGGGAAAGATCAAGGTCTTCGTCTTTGATTGCATCACGCGCTAGAGGCACTTGCTTAAGTTTGGCACTGTTGAATATCTCCAGAACACAAAGGGATGTTTGCTCTAACGGTAAATGTTTTTTGTCAGATCCATTTGCATTGTTTGTTCAGAGGAGCCAAGAAGAATCGTTTCCTTAATGAACAGATTCTGGATGTGTTATGCAACTGGTTTTTAGTGTGATCACCTTTGCCGGAGCGCACACGCCTGAGACAAACTGCTAAAGTAGGGCTTCGCTTATCAACACCTTTCTCAAGTCTTGGCTGAAGGTGATGGATCAAGTGCCAAGTCCTAAACTTTGTGTTTCATGTTTAAAAGGTCCCATACTGTAGAAAATGAGATGTCCATGTCTTTCTTTTTATTATAAAGCAGCTGTAGGTTCTATTTAAATACAGTGAAAGTATGAAAATGCGTAGTGAACAGCCTGTACTAAGAAACTGTGGTTTTACATGAGCCTGTCTTTATTGATTGACGATTTTGTCAAGTTATGTCTGAGGTCATCAGATTTGTGACTCGAGTCAACGTCATGTGACGTGAGTCCACATCTCTGACTTTCTCCACTTGCCTTTGCCGAACATTCAAACATTGCTTCCTCTTCTTCTCTCAGGTTTTCCCGGTCCGACGAGCTGTCTCGACACCGGCGCTCCCACTCAGGTGTCAAGCCCTACCAGTGTCCGGTTTGTGAGAAGAGGTTCGCCCGCAGCGACCACCTGTCAAAACACATCAAAGTCCACCGTTTCCCACGGAACAGCCGGACAGTTCGCACAGCAAACTGATGCTGGGATCTCTGGGAATGCTGGGATCACTCTCATACGGACATAGGCCGCCGGCGCACGTGTGAACGCACAGATTTTTTTAGCGCAAATGTTTGCGCCATTATCGAGTCAGTTTGATTATGTGAGTGGAAGCATGCCTCGCTTTTTGTTTCAGCAGTCTGCGATTGTCCTAATTTATTGTTACCAGTTACCATCCTGTCTGTGATCAGCTGAAGGTTGTCGTTGCTGTTGGTGCTTTGGTATGTTGTACTCCTTATGTTTGTTCGGTCCTTATCGCCTGCCTCCGCAGAAGATAAGATAAGCTTATTTTCATCCTGTCTGGATTATGTGATATCTTTGGTCCACGCGACCTGGATCAAAACAACTGCCTTTTATCTTCCTTAAAGCTGCCAACGTCTTGGACATTCCTCATCTTATGCAATGTTTAGTAAGTCAGAGGAAGTTCATTGGGATCCTCATTAACTACAACCAGTATAGTTTTTCATTGACAGTACAGTTGATGCACAGGGAGAGACCTGTGAAATCTCGCCATAATCTACCTGGGTTCTGCGCTGTCGGGCGGAAACATCTTATCTCAATATTTCGTCATTTTTCTTTCCATACATCAATTCTATTGGTCACCTGTTACATCTTTCTGTGGGTTTTACAAATATTTAACCAATGAAAAGTGTTAAAAAGGGCTTGTGAATACATTTCGTAACTCAATCTCAAACTGTCGGCAAAAACCTCATAGCTCCACCCAGCCTCGTGCTTGAATAGTGTCGCTCACAGCAGAGCCGAAAGAAAACAGTGACGATGCGATTTTTTCTGAGGCAGTGTTCCTCACAATGTTTCACAATGAATGGAAAATACGTTAACACCTCTCAACAGCAGACTGTCCGGGGGATTCAACTTGGCAGGTTAGAGACGGCCACTCGGTGTGGGAGGATCGCCGGCGCTCACCGGGCACATTCGACTTTGAAAGCCCCCGATTCACCCCGACGTCGCTGCTCAGTTATAACAATGCAGCGCACCTGTTTATCAGATTTAACTCTGATGTTAAAGTCGTGATTTTAGATCTAAATGTTTGCTAAGGAGACTAGTGTAGAGCCCCAGTCCCACCGAAAGCCGGATATACTACGGATGTCCCCGGATACACTACGGATCAGATCCGGGGTCATCCGGGAGTGGAACCGTAGTGAAACCGTAGTCAGTCCGGGACGATCCGTGATGAACCGTAGTAAAACCGTGGCCATCCGTGGTGAACCGTGGCAATCCGTGGCGTATCCGGGAAGACGAGCGGCTCACCGGACGTACAACTAACATCCGGGGTGATCCGTGGCCATCCGGGAATGGAGAGGGGGGGCGGCGTTGATGGTAGCGCATCCGGGAAGAACCGTAGTAGGACCGTGATGAACCGTAGCGTAACCGTAGTATAACCGTGTTAATCCGGGATGAAACGGGAGCTAGTTGACACCCCGGATCTCACCTCTTTTTATCCGGGGTGATACGGGGTGATCCGGGGACATCCGTAGTATATCCGGCTTTCGGTGGGACTGGGGCTTAGCTAGCTACCAATGTGACCTCAGCGGCTGAGCGGTCGTTCTAATCAGTGACGGACAAAACACATATTTCCACATTCGCTGGTCGATAAACCTAGCTGCTCCATTCGAGCTTGATTTTTGGTAAGATATGAATAGTTGCAAATGCAAGTATCTGACCATACATAAAGACACAATACTAACTTTGCAATTATTTTTAAAAAAAGGCGCTTTTTTTAATTTCCTGAAAACAAATGGGTTTAAACATACGTGGTTTCCGCCCGACGACAATTTTACAACGACTTTGTAAACCTTTTGTGACACGAGGAACAGAAATCCAGACGTGAAATGCAACTAAAAGGGTTAAGCGCACAGTGATTGTTGAATCGGCCTTGTGATCAGTGTTAAATGATCTTCGTTTTGTTGTTTGATGAAGTCGTGTGTGTCCACTTGCTGGTCTTCTATTTGCTTCTTTGGCCTTACTGTACCACGGAATCCTTACTGGAGAGCCAAACCATATGGGAAACCAGGCTTTTCAGTGATCCATATTTTAATGGGGTGTTGAAGTGACTGTTGGTAATATGGCTTGCGACAGTCGCTGCATAGCCACGGAGCTGAATGTCTCAGTCTGCTATTATCATTTCGACTATTATGTTGCTGACGACTTGACACAAAATCTGCCTCAAATCTGCTTTATATGTTACTGAGACACCCGGACAGCCTTTGACCTCAGCCGGCCGTTACTTTGAGGAGACATCGATGGACACGCTATGGTGCTGAACTATCCGGACGATGTGCTCCTGGGAAATGAAGTCACATCATCCCTCCTGAAGCCACCACACACTTTGTAATTGCTCTGGTACAGTGTTTGCTACGTGTACCCCGCTGTGAATATGTAGGGGTTGTGACAATGCCGTCCACGTGTAATTCATGCATGTAAAGCAACAACAAGCGGGGGAGGGGGGGGGGGGACACAACGTTGCGCATCATTCCTTTCATTCAATTTTTGAATTTTTAATGCTTGTGTGAACACAGGTGTTTTATCACATCCTATGAATGTATGTAAATATGCAGGAGTGTACATTGTGGCATCCAGGAAACGCACAGAGAGACGACTCTGATACCATATCTTAAAACAAATCAGTGGTTGTGAAGATTTCTATAGTGTGAACCCTAAATGTGTACATAACTTAACGTTTCAGTACATATGAATATATTATATATTTTTTCTTTGTTCTATCCAAGGTGCATTTACAAATAAAACTGAAAAGAAACAAACATGTCTATGTTGTCTTTAGTAAGTTGTACATTGACATTGAGACGGAGGTTCTGAGGGTGAACCCCTCATCCATCCACACCTGTTTCATCCTTGAGAAAGTTTATCAGCCTCTATTTGCTCCAGAGGCGAAGAAAGCCCAGTTTATAATTACAACACAATACAACCAAGAGGAAATTACAAGTAAAAGTACGCTTTTCATGTCACTAGGGCCGTAGCCAGAAATGTGCATTATTTCTTGAATGTATTTCTTCATTTTTCTTGGTCAGAAAGAACAACAAGTAAAGAGAAATGTTGCCATTGACAATTTAAAAACCCACTTTGTGTAACATTAGATTATAAAATATAAACTGTTCCTCAGGTCCTCGTATTCGAAGAAAGAGATACAGAAGACATTTGTGTCCTGAATAGTAGCCACATCCCTGCATGTCAGATGGAAGTTTAATTCATGCAGATGTTTATGCTTTGCTTCTTGACATTGTATGTAATGTGCTGATGTGCCGCTCTGTTCAGTTTCTCAAATAGATCAGAGGCTCTGAATTGTGTAATGACCTGAAGCAGCAAAGAAAAAGATTCCGCTGCTACCCGCACGCAACAGAACTCGCTTATAAGATAGCATTAATGTCAAGAAATAAACAAAGTCAATACTCAACTAAATATTTTGTCCAAAATTTCGGGGAGAGACAGGTGACTAGATGCTCTGTGTACTCAACCGGACATCAAAAATGTGACAATCCAGGCACTCCAAAATCTTATTTTGGAAATATTAAAAAGCCTTGTTTATATTAAAAAAACATGTTTCAACCACTGTCGGTCTTCGTCAAACCAACCACATGACCTGGATAATTAAAAGGATTTTAAAATGGAAATTGAATGACACAAAAGGCATTGTCATTTTACGTCTTGTGGTCTGTATTGACTGCAATGTGAGCGCATACACCGGAATATGCCACGCTCGGAGCTAGTGACGTAGTATAAAAAGTGAGGAAGACTACTTACTGTGGGTGGAAGGGGAGGCAAATGGGTCAAACAAATACAGGACTTTCAACCAGGACACCGGTGTTCATGTCCCAAAGTGTGGTGTTAATTTGAAGTTACGTTAGTGACGTGTTTTTTGTACTTATGTGACATTGTTTACATTTTACATAGTTCACACACTTATTTTGAGCCCAACCATCATGTTTTTTCCTCGTCTTAACTAAGTGGTTTTGCCTAAACCTAACTGTGGCTGTTTAAAGGTAACAACATGGCAAAAAGCCATAACAACACAAAATAATGAGATGAGAGACACAGAAAATAGGATTTTATTTGTACACCATAAATGAAAGATACCCATATATAGGTTTTAAAATAGGCTGTAAGAAAATCAAAGAAGCCCATACAGAGAAAAGAAAAAAATGATAAATTATCAATGAGAACAGGAAAAGTCAAGGCGTCCAGTAAATGGATCCACAAAGTTGAATGTGTTCTATGCCCTCTATAAGGAGTGAAATTCACCATGACTAGCCATGGGGTAACTGCGATTCCTAATTCTAATGGCATATTAATGCTCCGCTAGCCGATCTTTCAGGCGTTTTTAAGTACGGCCAATGTAGAAACAATCAAAAAAACTCTTAACAGAAACTTCTCAACCACGTCTGGGAAAAAGAAAGATCCGGGGAGAAGCACACAAAACCAAAACCTCAACCGCCGTGCTGCGCCGACCAGCCTATGAGTGTGTGCTCCTCCTTCTTCTCCCTGATGATTCATTCCTCTCAGGTGCTTCACTCCTAGAGAAGAAAGGGAGGAAAGAGCACCAGAATGAGAGAAAGAGAGAGAGAGAGGGGAGAGACAACAAAAAACACATACCATACGTCACATACCACATGCAACAAGTACGTAAGTAAAAGTACATAAGTACTCTCAGTTAATCATATTAGCATCAAAAGTACTCCTTGTGCAAGTCAATGTCCCCTGTGATAGATCACTATATATAACATTATTAAATTGTTAATGCTGATGCATCAACGTGTAAACAGTATTTTACTGTTGCAGCTGCTGGAGGAGGAGCGAGTTTGAACTACTTTATAGACAGTTAGGTAGTGTATGTAGTCCACTGGTTCACAACTTAAGAGTCACAAGATAAATCTGAGAGGTTGTGAAATAATTAATGGGAGAGGAAAGTTGGGCTCCAACTACACACCGGTTTCAAATCACAGGCCCAAAATGTTGGAAATGACTGGTTTAATAGACATTTTCCTTTACTTGGTCTTTAAATAGCTGCTTGTGCTTCATGAGCTAAATATATTATCATATTATCATTTTGGGATTTTACAAGCCTGGGGCCAGTGTTTCCTGGGATTAGCACGTCGCAACAAAGTCAGTCCACATATGTGCGAAAGTAATGACATTTGTAGAACGAATGAATTAATCATACAAAGCCAACATTTTCCTGGCGACCAGGTTGCTGAGTGTGTGTTGAGCTCCGACTGTGACTGATCGCAGAACTCGTTTTTTTCAAACGCACCTTCGCCTCGGTACGAATTCAAGCATGTAATTGTGCCCACTCACATCTTGTAATTTACTTTGTATGCAATTGTTAGAATAAACATTGGTAAGCAGGACAAAACGCTTTGTCACTAAATAGCACTTGTGTGTGCGTGTTCCTACCATGTCTACCGGCATCATAACAGGAAGGAAGTGGTCAAGTTTAAGCCTGCATCTTGCTTGATTCCATTGGCTGACTGGGCTAAGTGGGACATTTGGTGGGACATTAAGCCTTTCGCTCCAAAGTTGAGAATGTCAATTATTATACATGTCAAAAAACCTTAAGATAAAACATGACCTGCAGTGCGAGAGAGCAGGCCTTACCATAGGAAGACAATGGTTTTTGCTGGCGACGAATCTTTGTCTGGCTTCGCCCTATTGCTGATTCATACCACTCAATGATTCACTGCAGACATTTTGTTGCTGGCTTACAGAAATATTGACATGGGTATGATTCATTAATAAAGCGAAAATGCATACATATTTTCAAACTCAAGCCCATCCTACATGCCCTTATGATTCAATGTAAATAATAACACGTATTTGTGCAGTATTTCCAAAAAGCTTGTTTTTTTGCATTTGCTCCACAATCCTGGAAGTTGCTACTGAACTAATAACAGTAGCGGAGCTGCAGTTTCCATAAACTGTGGATGCCTCGTGCATATGATATATATCATATGATATATCATATACGTGTGTGAGGGGAGGTGTTCAAAGCAAAAGAGGAAGGAGGAGTGTGAGCAGCCCATTGTCTAACTGCGTCCCTTCAAACAGGAACATGTGGTTTCCTTGTGGAAGACTGGTGTGTGTGTGCAGGCAGAGGTACCTCAGGTCGCCCAGCAATTATATGGATACACATGCGAGCGGAACACACGGGCACACACACGTTCCCATGGCCAGTTTTCTGTAACTATCGTTGTGTCTATAGATCACAGAGCTCTTGTCAACTGCAGCTCTGCAATCCCCAAAGCCAATTAATCAGCGCGGACCGCTCAGTTCCGGCTCAATGATCTAAATTCAGACATAAAGTGACTCCCGCCGAGCTGTCATTATGTAACCTTGAGCCTGTGTGAACACCATAAAGCCAGCGGGAACACTGATAAGATACTGCATGTTTACGTACAATATACTGTCTGCTGTGCATGGCACTCGTGTTATAGAACACGGGGATGATACAGCACACTGTGATAGCAAATTAGTTTTGTAGACTCGGGCTAAACTATTGTGTTGTGTGCAAAGAATTGCTCCTCAAAACATATGCAGACCACTCAGGGGCAATTTCACAAAGAATGGTATTGCGGCCGTTGATAGCGCCACACACCATGCATTAAGCAGCGGAGGACAATTTGCCCTTTTTTTTGCGCCTACAATTATCCATGTGGCAAAGTATGAATGCACTTGAGGCCAATGCTTCGGTTGTGAGGGGTGAGAGTCAGCCTGGGCCGGAGGTCTTGTCACGGGGGGCTTCCCAGAGCGCCCATTCCATTTAAACCTCCTGAATGCAGAGAGAGGAAAGGGAAAAATTGTCAGGCCAGGATTTGGGAAAGGGGGGAGAGAGGAAAAAATAATTTGTTTATTCCTTTATATAACAACCTTCATTTTCCATCCATTTTCTTTTTTTAGGAAATGATGTGTAGGGGAGCTTCATTCTTTTTTTTTTCCATGACACAACTGGTACTGCATCCCAAAATCAATGAGTTTGAGCGGACACCCCTTACGAATACGCTTCAGTTACCACAGACTCTCTGAAGATCCTAAACATTTCACTGTAACTGTGAGTGAATATTAGCGTTGATCTTTGTTAAATAAACAGTTTTTGTAATGAGGCTCATTTGCATAAAAAGAGGCCAATTCTGCGCCAAATGTCTGCATATTACCTCATTTGTGAAAACAGCACAGGAGCAAAGAGGCACTATTTGCTTGCAGCACAGTTAAAGGTGCATTTCAGCCTTTGTGGGTGCTTCGAGTGCAGTTAAGCTGCATGAAAGCTGTGCAATCTTTTTTTGTGAATTTGCCCCCTTCTTCTCTGACAAATATTTAAAAGATTCTGTGTTGTTAATGTTATCGTTAGATGCTATCGCTCATTGACCAACTTGCTGTATTTCAGCGTGAAAGCACATCAATGAGTCACACTGTTGCACTGGGTGACACGTTCCTTCATTCCCACGAAAACACAAATGTTTATTTCGACTCAATCCTGCATATTCCCGTCCTCGTGCCACAGCAAATACTCCCTACAGCAACAAATCCGCCACTGAAAATAGCACTATTTACTGCCATGACCAGTGACCAGATGAAAGTACTGAGCCTTTTTTCTTTTCAAAAGTAAACTATACATTTCAGAACCAAAGTTTTTTTTTTTTTTTTTATGTCTTCCTTGCTCTTTAAGCTCTATGTATTGAGGGATATGTTGTTCGTTTTTTGTCTTGATAGAAATAAATGAAAAAATGAAATGAACACCAGCCTTCTCCTTTATGTGTGAACTCTTATGAAGATCACTTGGACCAGCATTTTGTTTATGAACATAGATATATAATAGACTGAGTAAAGGGATCACCGCAACCTCATTCATTATTTTTAGCATATGGGGATGCCTTATAACTTACTGTGCCTGTTTCAGGTAGTGTTTGCTAATCTTCAGCTTCCCAGAAGTCAGCAGAAGCCTGTAGTTGTACTTGGCAGCTCCCAGTGCCAATGTAATAGAATCAAAGCAAACAAGAATGCGCTGCTAACAAAATCGAGTTAAATAAACTTCAATAATAGCAATGTGTGCTAAGTGTAAGTGGAAAGAAGTTTTGCCGTAGTTTTGTGTGTTAGCTCTTGAGCCGAAACCAGGTGCGGCCTGCACAGTATGTTTGTCTGTGATCTGTTGTCAAAGTAAATGCTTCCACAGTGGGCTGGATCATATGGGATGAATTAGCTGTCACTTCCCCCACCTCCCAGCATGCTGTGCTCTCAATAACCCCTCTCCCCAAAGTAATGCATGCACACACACACACACACACACACACACACAGATGCTTACCCCTTGCAGACTGTACATCATTCGCGATGTACAATCTCCAGACCAGGCCTCTAAACCAGACCCCATAATCACCTTCATCAATTGCAACACGTGAGCAGCCTCCTTTAGGAAGGTGAGTCAGCAACTTCTTGCATTTGCAACTTTTAATGCAGTGTTCTGGTCCTCATGTTTGTGTGTCCGACACACCTACTTCCCTCTGCGTCTACGAAGACACCCTTTAGTTTAGTGAAGCCATCCACTCTGTTCCACAAATCTCCACTTCAGTAGCTCTTACCTACACAAAACTTGACAGTTTCATTCAGTGGCGGCTGGTGGAAAATGTTCTTGGTAGGGCTGTGCCACATCCAATCAATTTCAGTAAACATCCCAGAATGATCTAATGCAAAAAAATTAAGGTATCAAACACGCATTACTACTTTGCAGTTAAATATTTAACATTTCCGGTACAGCTACCAGAGAAGCTTCATGTACTGCTTCCCTTTCCTGCTAGTCTGCTGTCTGATTGTGAGGTCAGGCTGATCTGATATCAGCTCTTTCACTGCAGTTTCTCCACCAAAGTTCTCCTCTCAAACGGGTCTTGGAGGAGCAGTGCTCGCGCTGGCGCTCGCGCTCGCCTGTAGAGACTAGTTCGGATGGGAACGCGCTGCTTGGGGCAGAATCGATTCTGCCCCAAGCTGGATCTATTTGAGGACGCTGATTGGCTAAATTGTATGTCACACATTTATATCTTTAATCAGCAATTGGCTAAACTGCTTCATAGACCCGCCTCTTTTGGACAGTTTCACCAGCACCCAGCCAGCTGAGACGTGCACACGCTGAGAGGACGTGCAGGAAAAGCATATATTTACCGCAGATATCATATTTTACAGAGGGGTTTGTTCATGTATCATTCAAAGCCTGATTTATACAACATTTTATTCCTAAAAGTACTTATTATTATTATTATTTCATGGCTGTTGACAGTATTTTGTGATTTATGGAGTGATACAAAGAAAAACCTTTGACTCTAAGGTGTCAACAAAATGAAACAAGAATTTTGAACATGGCTTCATGCGATTTCCATCCATCCATTTTCCGTTATCGCCTGTCCTATTCAGGGTGGTGGGGGTGCTGGAGCCGATCCCAACTGACATTGGGCGAAGGCAGGGTACACCACAAGTAACAAGGCTATCACTGGGCTACATGGAAACATTCACACTCACACTCACACTAACACCTACGGGAATTTTCAATAAACCTAACTCCACACATAAGAGCTGGGCAGACCGGGATCAAACCCCGGCCCCTCTTGCTAGGAACAGAACCACTTAAGCCCGAGCGCCCCCTTTTTTGGGGGCTGTGGAGAAAGTTTAGCATATACTGTCGAAAAAAATGCACTTATCACCAACGAATATAATGATATTGCACATGAGATTAAACAGCAGAACCTGGGCTACAATAATATGTAAGCCGTTTCTACATGCTCCAAACACAACTCAAACAACAACTAAATGAATTACCAAATATCAAAATCCATATACTAGCGCCACCTAGTCAACCCACTTGCCACATTTCTGGCTCTACCGCTGTGGTATTTTATGCAATACGCACACACAATATCTCAAAAGAAAGCAGACACTCAACAGATTCCGGACATATACCTACATATCAAATCCAGCTACAACAAAGCATCAGCGAGATATGAGCCAAAGAACACCAACAACAGAAATCGCTTCATCAAACGATAGTTGTAAAATTTCTCTTACCTTTGCTGTTTTTCATCGATATGTTTATTTTCCCGGTAATTCCACACTGAAATACGTTAAACCTATGTCCTGTGTTACACTAAAATCATTCCGGGCGTTTCTAGGTGGCTGTGGGTCAAAGCAGGAAGTCTGAGAATCGCCTTGCATCATAGCCAGCAGGGCGCCATCCTGTGAGACATGTTCTGATTGGCTAACAATCTCATTTTGGTCGGTATAGCTAAATTCTATTGGCTCTAATGCTTTAAATGAGGTGTCAATCACTGAAATCGACCAATGGGTTGCTGAGATAGAGCCCTGCGTACTCACACGGGCAGTGGCGGCTGGTGGAAAATTTTCTTAGTAGGGCTGTGCCACATCCAATCAATTTCAGCAAACATCCCAGAATGATTTAATGCAAACAAATTAAGGTATCAAACACGCATTACTACTTTGCAGTTAAATATTTAACATTTATTCCAACACGAAAAAAAGCAGTAAATAACACTTTGACAAACACGTCATCTTATTTTAGTCACCCTCACAGGGAATTCAGTATAATATAATATATATATCATATAATAATATTCTGTATAATATAATAATATATATATCATATAATATTCTGTATAATATAATAATATATATATCATATAATAATATTCACTATAATATAAAACACACACACACATACATATATATATATATATATATATATATATATATAATTATTTATATATAACTATATATCCATTTCTCAGACAGGTGCTGTCCGTGCTGGATCTGTCCCCGTTGTTTTAAAAAGCTAAATAAGTTATTATCATGACGTCATCCAGCGAGCCAAACCTGTCTGGTGTACAGCTACTAGAGAAGCTTCATGTACTGCTTCTCTTTCCTGCTAGTCTGCTGTCTGATTGTGAGGTCAGGCTGATCTGGGATCAGCTCTTTCAGCTGTAGTTTCTCCTCTCAGTTCTCCTCTCAAACGGGTCTTGGAGGAGCAGTGCTCGCGCTGGCGCTCGCCTGTAGAGACTAGTCCCGACGAGAACGCGCAGTTTGGGGCAGAACGAAATCTGCCCCAAGCTGAATCTATTTGAGGACGCTGATTGGCTAAATTGTATGTCACTCATTTATATCTGTAGTCAGCATTAAAGCATCATTGGCTAAACTGCTTTATAGACCCGCCTCTTTGGGGCAGTTTCTCCAGCGCCCCAGACAGCTGAGACGTGCACACGCAGAGAGGACCTGCAGGCAGGCAGAGAGGACGTGCAGGAAAAGCATATATTTACCGCAGATATCATATTTTACACATATTACTGGGTGATTCCACGTTTCAAAAACACAAATATTGTCAATTTGTATAATTTATTATTATTATAATTTATTTTATTTTTTATTATTTGTAGCTCAAGAGGGGGCGGCGCCCTAGCGCCCTCTATGGACCAGCCGCCACTGCACACGGGGCTGACATCGAGAAAAACTCCATTACGCAGAGAGACACAGAGAGGATTCAGAAAGGATTCTGGCTTTCAAAATAAAGCTAAAACTGCTGTATTTGGATGTATTGAACACCATTAGTGATATACAAGTGAAATATATAGTTTGGTACATGAGAAAATTCAAATGGTACAGATGGTGCCAAAATGACCATTTTGGAGACCTCGCCTGAACTCTCTGTACTAAAACCTCTCTAATTTTGTTCTGCTTCACTTTATCAAAGTCAAACTTTGCAGAGAGACTGTTCACATATTGTGCTATGCAGCTGCATCTTTCCAAAGAAATAATAATCCTGAAAGTGCTTTTTTTTTTAGGCGAACTTGAAACTTTTCAATTTGTGCTGTGTCCCATCTTCATTTAGTCTTAACCAGTAACATATATACTGATATTTACACATCTGAACAAATCTCACAAGTGTTCCCTTTATTATAACACCAACATTATTCAAATAGACCGCGTGGTTGCAGAGATGTACTCTTTTTAGTATAGGTATGCAATCTTCGAGCAGTGGCCTAAAAAATAGGTCCGTTTTGAACACAAATTCTAACAGCTGATCTTGACTTAGTTCTGCACACTGAAAGAAAAGTCAACTAACTGACATGACGAAGTGTTCTCTTTGTTCTGGAACTCCTGGCTCTGGCTCATTATATTCCACAGAACTCTCGCCAACCCCAATGAGCAGAATCCATCTTTATAATGATGCAAATGAAAGATACAGATACATGAGGTTTTATTTTTTGTTTATAAAATGACTAATTTGTCATCACAGAAACTTTTGGCACAACATTTTAATTCTTAGTTTACCAACATGATACCTCTGGTATAAATTCACAAAAATAGTACATTCAACATTCATGAATGCAAGCTTTTTAGCTTTTTAGTTCAAATATATGATTGAACCAAAGATCGATGTGAATCTACTAGGGGTGTAACGATACGCGTATTCGTATTGAACCGTTCGGTACGAGGCTCACGGTTCGGTACGCATGACGAACCGAACAATACGTTCATACTAGTGCATTTGGAAATGCAGAAGCTTAAATTGTGGGAAATATTATGTTTTCGGTGGAGCCACTGTTCTCAAACTGGCAACACACATGACGTAACGGACAGCGTGCTCTCTGACACGCCCACCACCAAAGAAACACTTCCTACTCCAGTCGGGCACTTTGCGCTGTGAGACACGCTACACGAAGCTAACGTTAGCTCGGTGCAACATGGCTAGTAATAGACCAGGAATAAAAGATCCTCCAACGGCCTACAGGTCTGGTGTTTGGAGCCACTTTGGTTTCTCTGTGAACTATGAGGGCGATGGCGAGAGAGTGGTGGATAAAAAAACAACGCGATCAACAAGCAATCACCACGGCGGTTGGTACATTTATAGCCGCGGACATGAGACCCGACTCTGTAGTGTAAAACGCTTTATGAACCTGCTGAATGTTATTGAGCCCCGTTACACTAGTCCTTCACGAGCCCATTTCAGCCAAACCGTAATTCCCGCTTTGTACAAGAAAACAAAAGCACAAGTAGAGAATCACATGTCGAGGCACCCGCTGCTGCTCTGACAACGGATGCCTGGACGTCGAGGGCTACACAACGCTACCTGACTGTAACACACATTACCTCATCACTGAATGAGATGAAGAGTCATGTTCTTCAGACACAACGCTACCTGACTGTAACACACATTACCTCACCACTGAATGAGATGAAGAGCCATGTTCTTCAGACACAACGCTACCTGACTGTAACACACATTACCTCACCACTGAATGAGATGAAGAGCCACGTTCACTAGGTGTAGTTCCATCATTGTTCATACTACAGTTATGATGGAGAAGATGTAAGTAACAATATTACATTAACGTTAAATTTTTTAAGGAGCAGTTTTTGTTTTTTATGCTTATGTGTTGCTAAGCAGGTATAGTTCCATCATTGTTCAAAGTCAAAGAATAGCTTTATGATGTTAGTTTTAATGAATAAATATATTTTAAAATCAAGTACGTTTCTCTGGCATTTATAGTTTTCTACTGTATTGAAAACGTACCGAACCGTGGCTCCACTGTATCGTACCGAACCGAACCGTGACTTTTGTGAACCGTTACACCCCTAGAATCTACCTACATCTGTTCAACAGATACAGTTCCTAGTTGCTTTTCAGATCAAGATTTGACATAAAAACAAATAGAGAGTTTATAAAATACAATGGATTATTCAGCTTAAACAGTACTTAAGGCAAGTTAAAAAATTACTTTTTATTAAACCTTTTAGTTTGTTCCTAGATCCGTGCAGATGTTTCCCTCTGGATTGTACTCCATTTAATGACATAACATTGTGTACTGTATGTCGGCTCCACCAGAAACAAGTCCAATTTTATTGTCTGTTAAATTCTCTCTCTTACAAAAAAAGAAACATCAAATATGAATAATGTTCTCATCTGCATCTTGGCTCTGCATTATTTCTTTTTGTTGTGTTGTTGCGAAGCTTTGGCAGCTTCTCCAGCCGGTCGTCAGGATATCCTCTCCTGAGAGCACAAGGGCTGAGAACACATCTGTGGGCCATTACGCATACGACCACGTGGCTGTGTGTGTGATTGTTACTGTGTAACTTCCTCCTAATTACCGCTGAGGCAAGTCTGAAACAAAGCTTGACCCGACATGTAGGAGGACACCATTTATTTCAACTTATAACAATAATTCATGAAGCTGCTATTCAGATGAACCTTTTGAATTTAAAGTCAAACTCACGAGATCATCAATCAAACTATCCATTACACTATAACAAATCCTTAATGCACTGCATTGCATTTTGATACATTATTTTCATTAGAATGAGCAAAAGAGTCTTTAAATCAGATGCATTTCATCATGTAGCACCATTATGAGACACTGGGCTGCTGGGAACAGACATGCAAAAGGCTCCACCACCTGTCCGGCATAGATACACAGACTTTATAGATGTTAGGCTGTTTATGTTGTTGTTTTGTGTGTCTTTGTAGCAATTTTCAATCTCTTTTTAGCATAGTACAGAAGTTGTAAAAGTAAGATAAAATAAGTCAACGTTGGTTTCACAAAGGAAACAGAACAGGAACAGTGGTCTCCTGGGTGAAAGTCCTGTGTTTGTTTGACCCTGACACTGATGGGTTTACATTGGAGTTAACTCAAAGCCCGTTGTGTTTCATACAGACGTTAACGTGAGCCTCGGTGCGACGTATCAGCCGTTGACATCCGCTGAGCAAGCATCTGTGTTTGACAAGCTGGGAGTGAGAACATCTCTATAAATTGCATTAATGCATGATGTTAAAACTGGTTTCAACAAGGTTTCAATAAGGTTTCAATCACAGTCAATGTGCCATAATTTGGACACATAGTGAAGGCAATAATGAGGTGTAAAGTTTTTGCCAGCATCATAACTGTGGTATCCCTTCTCCTCAATTTACTCATAACAATGTCTATTGGCAGAAAGAGTACATAACTCAACATTGGAGAGTTAGCCCACCAGGTACCCCACATCAAAATCTCTTGGCATCTGTGCACAATGCAATGCCAGTAGTCCTAGTAAGGTCCTATTTCCAGCGGTTCACTGTAGAAATCTTCTAGTCCTGTGTGATTTCAGCAGGGGAGAATCTGGACTCCACTGGCAGCCTATGAGCACAACCAGACAGAGAATAGCAGTGAAAATAGATGCTGCAGACGTCTCAGTGGACAGACAATTGCTAAAGAGTAGAGGTTGCAAATCTGCGTAGGAGTAGTCTGGGTACAGAAAAAGGAGGATAAAGTTAAGGCGAAGAGAACGATGTCAAAAGAGAGCTGACAAAGAAGTGAACACATAGACTGAGAATGTTTAGCAATACAAAGCAAATGCAAGACGTACAGCCTCAGTAGAAGAAGTCATATATCACCATATGTCACCATCACGGTGACACAGTTGTTAAAAATAATTCTCAGATATTTGGGAATTGATTCAGCTGAATGTGTCATTACGGGGGTCAACCGTCCAGTGTGGTTTAAAGGTATAAAATCCTGGGTTTTAGCTAGATTGAACTGCCACAATCTGAAAATATTAGATCCCTGGTGGTTAGAATGACTGTCCCTTAATTGAGGATTGACTGATCCCAACAGCAGCTTCTTTTGCTGCTGGAAAATGACAAAATATGTTGAGTGTTTCCTCCTCTGCCATCACTATGATTCAGGTTTGGTGAGATTTAGGCACAGAAGCCATTTGGTTACAAGGTCAGGGAACAATCATGGATAAAAGAAACCAACATTGGCTTTATTTGGGAAATAAGATCTAAACAGTCTCCAGTGTCAAAATCATGCATGTTGTACAACCGGCAAACCAGCTTCCTTTGTTTTGACACAGGACCAACTATGATTTTAGGTCACTCTACCGCTAAGCTTTGCTTCTGTGAGACAACAGCCATAACTTTGTCAGCAGATCGTGAAAATAGTAGAAAAAAATACAAATGTAATGCATGCTGACATTAGCATTTAGCTCACAGTACCAATGTGCCTTAGTACAGTATCAACACTCTTCACTCGTCGCAATCACAAAGATACGGATCGCTACAGATGTCCCACTGTTCCTACTACAAATCAGAGAGGAAGTGGTTAAGTGGTAAAGCCCGCCTCTTGCTTGATTTGATTGGCTGCCTGGGCCAAGTGTGATATCGACGAGCGGTGCGACTCTGTGCCTTGCATTTAAAAGTATTTAACTTTTATTTTTTGAAGCTTCTAAAAAATGCTTTCCTCAATATTCCATCATTCTTCTCTACATTAGAATCAATTCTACCTCCTGTCAAGCCTCGAATCCCATTGTGTGTGGTGTATTTAGGGGTCAAAGTTCTCAGTCACTCTCCACTGGAAATAAAGGTCAAACTTGTGCTTTTTGTCTGAAAGCCCTGTTGGGACACTAGAATGCTGTTGTGCTAACCCACTGTAAGTTGAGAATTAGCTCACTTATTCAAGTCCATTCAAAGTCAGTTTGGATCTGATGAAACATCATGCATCTGAGGCAACATGAAAGGGCGTAGCAAATGTGTTACACATTTTAGACTGCACATTTTGCAGCAGAAGAATGAACATCCAATGCATTCCTCTTGTTTTTCTATTTTTTATAAATCTATCTACATATACCAGCAGGTGTGAGCCCGACAGCCTGTGAAATGTCAGATCATTCGAGGGCCAAGGTGAGCAGGTCAGGCTCTGAAATCACTTATGTAATGAAGCATCAAATAGACAGGCTCAGAGGGAAGGGGACAATTGCATAACATGCAAAATATTGACATGCAGTGTCAGCTGTCTGTGTAGGGATTTCTCAAGGGTGAACGTGTGTGTGTGTGTGTGTGTGTGTGTGTGTGTGTGTGTGTGTGTGTGTGTGTGTGTGTGTGTGTGTTTGCATGAGTCAGAGACTTTTGATATCTTTTAAAGCTGCCTGGATTGCATTGACCTCCATATAGCCTCATTCAGCACCAAGGTACTAACTCTTTAACTCTTTGTACATTCATTTGTACATCAGGTGACATAAGTATATAAAGTCTTCTCACAAAACAAATGTGAGGGTTATTTTCTACATAAAATGGCTGTAAAATGAGAAAGTTTGTGACCCGGCCGCCATGTTGAAAACAGTCGGGCCAAAACCAAGCACCGCCCACCGGCCGGAGCAAAGATTTTACAGCTAAACAGTACATTCAAATGTTGTTTGTATGTTTTTGAAAACATTTGAGGAGATAAATTGTCAATACAGTAAGAAAATCTTATGATCAGCAGTAGTTAGATCGGAGTTCACACGCAGTGATTGACAGCTTAGAGCCTCCTCGGCTCCGATTGGTTGTTTTTCTTTGAGCGAGTAAGAATCTTACGAATGCCATTAGGAGCACTAAAAAAGTTACCAACTGTGGCTTTAAGTCTTCAGCCGGCAGAGTTTTATTGAACGCTGCAATTTCAGTGTAAGTAGCTCCCAAACAGTCACATATGTTTCTGATAGGAATGCCCCTGCTTTAGATGAACCCCTCGCCCACATCAGAACTCAGTGAACAGCACAACACTTTATGTCTTCAATTACATTTAGAATACAACAAGGCCCAAATGATGATAAAGATTTCCATATGAGGAATGTTCGCTTCTGGGGCAGCTTTCTTTTTTGGAGAGTACAGTCTGAAATATTCCTTGGAAACACTTCCAGTCATACCACACAGCCAAAAGTTATGCAATAACACATGAGAAAGTAAGGTTTGATGATGTAACGATTACTCACGATGACAAATGTATATCTGAAAGACATTACATCAGTCTTTTGTGAAGAGACAAGTCATGTTTATTAAGGATGTAAAAGCATGAAAGCAGAAACGTATGCTGATTTCCCTTTAATGATGTGCCTGGAATGATAAAATGGAATCTAAAACAACACTTTTAACAGGAATATTAAAGTATCGTTTATTACAATTATTATTCAAAAATATATTCAACTTGCTGTCACTGCTCAATTAAATGTATCTGGCATTCAATGCAAACATTCACTTGATGTTATAAAGGTTGTATCAGAGACTAAAAGCACGGAGAAGTGTTTGTCATGAACTATGACTACAGCTTTCATTGCTAGGGACAGTTTTGGACACGATTTGTTTTCCTCTTTTTTTGATGTTTTGATGTATCTGCACCTCCTTCAAATGTTATCAGCCAATTGATTTGGCGTCATCAGCTATTATCAGCCTCGTGGATTTGGGTAAGTGGCCTGCAAGCAACTACTAGTAAGGATATACAATATACAATAGGATGGATGTACAATATATAAGAAGGACAAATATACACCAACAGCAATACAAACTTGTAACAACCATGTCTGCAAATTAACCAAAGCAGGAACACTATGCAACAACCATATCATCTACCAACACATACCTGACCAATTTAAGTACCTCGTAATTTGTTCAATTTATTTGGTGCGAAAAAAAGCTATTTTACCAAGCTCAGGGTTGATCTGAGGAGTTTCTGGGGATTCAATTCCTGTGAGTATGTGATGACAAATGGATTTGAGTTTTTAAAAGAGAAGTGATGTCAAATGGTAACCCACCCACCTTGTAAACAAAAGGAGGCAGTGTCTTTCTCTTCGTTCACTGAGAGAAAATCATCCCACCTTTTGGTATAGCTCACAGTGGTGAGTTGTAAAACCATCCCCAGTTATACAACATAGAGTTCTATAGTACACTGTATCTAGTGATGTCAGTGTAATTGTAGTTGTATCCCCATAACATTGTAGTTTATTGAACAATTGTGATTCTGTCTTCTAAAGAAATGAAAAGAATGATCTAATCCTGGAAGGTGCACCCTGTCAAATTCCCACCTTATCTGTGAGCTCAAGGACGCGTTTTCAATGAAACCTTCTCATCCAGCCAAATATTTGTATTCTGTGACAAGTTCAATTTGGGGCCCATTAAGGGAACAAATGCAGTAGGCGCCATGAACATACATCTTTGACCTTTTAAATAGCATACATTTGGTCTTAGACTCATTTAGAACCTAAAGTTCACAGACTTTTTAAAAAGTATTTCTGCATGCAGTCAAATGCACATGGAAGATTTGACACAGCTTGCTCCACATATGGCGCATATGCATAAATAATTGTATCATCTGCATAAAAAAACACATGGTTGATCAGTGATGCAAATACAACCAGACAACGCTGACCTCTAGTGGCTGTAGTCATTTTAAAATAGAGGGGGAAAGGAGGAAATCAAGTTACGTAGTATAAAGACGTCAGTGTAGGGAGGACGAGGTCAGGCTGGATGCGTCAAACAAATGTCAACGTTGACTTTTTTGTACTTTTGTTATGTAACTTACATACTTACTTACTTACTTACTTACTTAATGTGTCAAGATTATGCATCACTAAATGTAAGACCATCTCAGATCAGCAGGGGTGGACTCTTCAGACCCTTTACTTGGGTACAAAAACAAATACTGGTCATGGCTGTAGTATTTATGATGGGAGCAAAGGCGAAAGTAAGGTGATGTAGTATAAAGAGCGATATCGTCCGCATAAGGAGGAGTTCGGGGTGGATGGATTGATCAAACAAACAAACAACGACAGCTTTGACTTATTTTAGTGTTCTTTTGTTAAGTAACTTACAAAAGCCACCTACCTATGTTACATAACAAAAGCATTATTTTTTTAACAGAAAGTACAATTATTTACTAAACCTAACCAAGTAGTTTTGCTGCCTAAACAGGTTCTTCACTGTTGGGGTTTGCGCAGGTAGAACGCATGAAAAATAACAAAAAACGTACGATATCAACCATTACATTACATTACAGTCATTTAGCAGATGCTTTTATCCAAAGTGACTTACAATAAGTGTATTCAACACAGGTATTCAAGAGAACTAGTCACCAGAAGTCATAAGTGCATCTCCTTTTTTAAACAAGCATCTAAGAGCATAAACCAGAGCCAACGTACAGTGCAGAAACAAACGAATATGAATACATGCATATGGTATCTCACACTGTTCTTCCCAGCTGGAGCATATAACGATGAAAAGATAATTTGTAATAATTGTGTAACATATGACTGTGAGGGTTGGTTGTACCATGTCTATTATTACCGACCTGGTGTAGAAGGAGTCAAAGAGGCTCAGGCCTCCAGCAGGGTATGAGCAGCAGGGAGGCCACAACACTGAGATCACTGAGCATGTGATTAGAGAGGTGTGGTAAAGAAATCCTCTGAACACTGCTCATCAGTGATACAAATATTTCTGTGTAGTTATACATTCAAAAGTATGGTTTGAAAGGAAAAACTTTAATTACTAAATGTAAAACAATATCAGCAGGGTGGAAGAAGTATTCAGACTCTTCATTAGGCTACAAATAGAAATACCAGAATAAATAAAACACTCCTCTCCAAGTAAAAGTTCTGAATATGACATTTTCAGAGTTACAGTCGGAGACAAGCAATTGGTCATTCCTTGTACATGGTTACACGGTTGGATTCGATGAAAAAGGATCTGCCCTTTGAGTGAGCTGAAAGGACTGTTAAAATTGATGAACAAACATGAAAATTAAAGGAATTAATCATGGATTAGTTAGTTGAATAAAAAGATCAAAGGTTCGATCCCTGGCTGCTTGAGAAAGACACTGAACCTCAAATTGCTCGAAGGCTGTGCCATTGGCGTATGAATGGTGTAAAGGTGGATTAATTAGACCTGATGGGCAGGTGGCACCTTGCATGGTAGCCCCTGCCATCAGTGTATGAAGGGGTGAATGATGACATTCAGCTTTGAGGGCTCGGACGACTAGAAAGGCGCTATGCAGATGCAAGTCCATTTACCATTTACCAAGTCCAATAGCAACACTTAGAGGAGGACATTTTGGTGTTGGTGCTGCAGCAGCAAAAGGTATTGGTATGAATGTATTAGCAGAGGAATAGCTGACATCGCAATTCCCTTATTTGCATCCATGTTTTTCACTTTTCGTCTTTTTCTTGCATCTTAGTCCCTCCTACTGACGATGCAAGGAGAGGTGCAGGAAAAGATGTGAAGAGAGAGAAACTCTTGGTAAGAGAAATGAGACGTCCTTTCCTCCGAGCCGTCATCTCAAGCGATGCCAGTTTCTGATGTCTGTAGCGACTTTATATGGTTCAGAATTCCTATTTGCCTTTCTTATAATTTGTAGAAATAATTTCTTTCCCCAAATGCTTTAGAAAAGTAGAGATACTGTACATATAGCTCACTCGTGTTTTTCCATGTTAAAATTCTGAGGCCAAAGGTTATTCTTAGACCTCTGAGATAAATAAAGACATTTATCTATAATTATATGTCAATATAAATATAATGGATTTGATTTGATTCTGACGTGGAGTGGAGTAGAGCTATGAAGCTGCATACAATTAAGATACTAAAGGTGCGTACCAGTACCTCAAAAGTGCACATAAAGTACCAGAGTAAATGTACTACGTTACTTGTAAACACACACATGTTGCAATACTCTACACTTGATGCCACACTCGCGGCTCTCCTCAGCGAACCCCGTGCCAATGACCTGCTCGCGGATGATGACGATAGCCGCTGTGGGCTATGGTCAATATTTGTGCAGGCAGATGGTATTGCAGAAAGTCCCCTCAGGACCCCGGGTCTGGCTATTTATCGATAAGCAAGGACAAAACAAACATAGGTAACCAGCTGCTGACGACAGCAGAGATGATACCAGCCTGTCAATCAGTCATAGAAGATGGTAGCTGTTCTTTGGAACATGTTTTTCTCAAATTTAGAATTACCAGAGAGCCTCACCAACGAGGTTAAAGTAGTCGACACATTGAAAAACTATGTGAGTCGTATAAAGATTTGAATCCCCAACTCTGAAATATGACCATGAGTAGGCTTTGGTCAAGGTCAAATAAGATATCCTTTATCTGCAAATCAAAGTGTTGCTTAAAGATCTTAAAACCTATCATCATCAAAGCTGAATTACCAGAGTTAACGGGTCCCTGTAGTGCTAGTCCACCCCAGGCAGAAACCTCCGGGTCAGAAAAGTGAAGCCACACGCATCCTTAAACCTGCATTCTCTCTAATGACCACCAGGGGGCAACTCCTCTGATTGTATAGAAGTCTATGAGAAAATGACTCTACTTCTCTCTTGATTTATTACCTCAGTAAACATTGTAAACATGAGTTTATGGTCTCAATCTCTAGTTTCAAGTCTTCTGCAATACAGCATGATGTTCATTTAGTAAATGATGGTCCATTTAGAGACAAATAGACCATAAAGCAGGGTATGCTTTAGGACGGGGCTACTTTGTGATTGACAGGTTGCTACAGCTACCAGAGCCGTATACGTCACTCTTCCGCATTCCAAATATACCGTATTTTCTGCACTATAAGGCGCACTTAAAAGCCTTTAATTTTCTCAAAAAACTTATAATCCGGAGCGCTTTATATATGGATTCATTCTGGTTGTGTTTACTGACCTCGAAGCGATTTTGTGTGGTACACGGCGCTCTGTCAAAATGTTTTAGTACGACTTTGGTAAACTACAAAGCCGCACCGCTTGCAGCATTATGGCTACCGTAGTCAGGAGCGTCGCGGAGTAATACATACTGTGCTTCACCATAATATTACATATGTTAATATTACGATGCTGTCAAAAACAAAGTGAAGCAAACTAATTCGGAGCTTGCCATCATTCCGGGTGGATTAACTAAAGAACTCCAGCCGCTAGATATTGGTGTCAACAGGGCGTTCAAAGTTAAACTGCGAGCTGCGTTGGAGCAGTGGATGACAGAAGGCGAACACACATTCACCAAGACAGGGAGACAGCGCCGGGCGATTTACGCTACTATCTGCCAATGGATCGTGGATGCCTGGGCTAAGGTATCAGTCTCAACTGTGGTCCGAGCTTTCACGAAGGCCGGAATCATCACTGAACTGCCAGGTAACAGCAACGACACTGACTCTGACTCGGATAATGACGAGAGGGATCCGGGCATGCTGGATGCCGTAATCGCAAAGTTTGACTGACTGACTGTTTTGTTTCGCTTAATGCGCCTTATAGTCTGGTGCGCTTTATATATGAAAAAAGATCGAAAATAGACCATTCATTGACAGTGCGCCTTATAATCCAGTGCGCCATATAGTGCGGAAAATACGGTAGTAACTTTTGTTAACTGGATGTAAAAAATCAAGATGGCGACGGCCAAAATGCTGAAATCGAGGCTTCAAGAACTGCCGTCCACAAACCAATGGGTGACGTCACAACGACTACGTCCACTTCTTGTTTACAACAGTGGTGGGCCGTCAGGGCCAGCAAGGCCTTCTCTGCTGGCCTAGACAGAATCACAAAGTTATAGCTATTTTATAATTTCATAATTTTTCATAAATACACTACATGAATTGTAATTTTTTTTTCCATTAGCTTATTTTATCATTGCACAACTACTGTCTTCCTCAGTTGCTCTGCTTCCAGTGCAGCTTGTTTTAAAGTAGAGCTTTTATCCAATCAGATTTCACAGGATCACAGGAGCCTCGCGCAGCTCTCCCAGCTGCAGTCAGAGAAGAGACACACTCTCTCTATTTATTTTATTTTATTTTAAATCCCTTATTAGTCCCACAGTGGGGAAATTTGTTCTCTGCATTTGACCCATCCCTGTATATAGGGAGCAGTGGGCTGCCCCTGAGCAGTTAGGGGTTCAGTGTCTTGCTCAGGGACACTTCGACACAGGACACGTAGCAGCCAAGGATCGGACCGCCGACCTTGCGGTTACCGGGTATAAAATGCACGGCCTGCCACTGATTTACAATCAATGGTCCACTTTTCAACTTTTCCCAGGAACTATTCCACTGTCAGTTTCCAGTCTCCCTTTGACCAATGTCTTTGTAAAGAAGCGTAGCATATTTCACATTTTGAGCACAAAGCATAGTGTTGGCTCTCTGAGAGGAAACTTTGCTCATGCAGCTGAAAGGAAGTTCTCCCTACAACCAACCTTTGAATGTAAGAAATCTATAAAATACATTTCTATCACTGATGAGCAGTGATGAGTCTTTATCACACCTCCTCTCCAATCACATGCTCAGTGATCTCATGCTCATGTTTTTCTTGGATCCGTGAACTGAACGTATTTGTTTGCAACTAATGAACGTGTCGTTAACTCTCGTATGAGTTAATGACGCTCACACACTCATGCTGCGTTTTACGGCACTGGAGGATTTACGGCATGCCGGCATGCAGCTGGATTTTCCAGATATCACGCCATCAAGCACGAATTGCAGGATCACTAGTTTTCCATGAAAATCCATCTTGTCAGGCTTCAAGTAAAGCAACAGTTCTATTAGAACTGGATAGTATTTCTTTGTTGAAAGAAGAGCAAAGAATGCCACTGAAGGCTTTTCTAGATGGAAAATATGTTTTCGCTCCTCTGCTGGTTGGCTTTGGCGAAACTTGATTGACAGATAGTTCATCCAATCACCGACAATAATTAGTTTCAAAGTCCCCAACCTTTTCCAAACAGTTTCCAATGACGGCTTCTTAGCAGAAATGCTGCCTCACGACGATGCTTTTCTGCTCAAGGATACCGTTCCATGCTCTTGTGTAGTTCATTTTCAACTTACTGTAGTTCATATGGATGTTTTGAAACTATCTGAATGAAAATATGTGGGATATCTCCACAGCAAGGGCGTGTTTGTTCACACCCAGAGCAGCTTATCCAAACTCTGGAGTGTTACCTCCTTTGGTTTGAGTGTGATAGATAGATACAGTTTCATTTATAAAGACACTTCTAATCCAAGCGCATGATTCAGCTCCAAAAGACGAAGGTTAATGCGTTGACATCTGATAGCAGCGCTCCCTCACACTTGGAAGGCCGACTCTAAAAGCACAACTAGCAGTCGGAAACAGAGCTCACACTCAGCTAGTTTTTTCTGTGTTCCCGACTGGTTTGAATGCCAGAGATAAGATGAATAAAAGCCTGTCATGCTTTGCTGAAAGGATAGGGCATGACATTGAATTTGCTTTGCATCAACACTGCAGGCAGTGGGACATGAGGTTCGCCAGCGCTTTCAAGAGATGACACCGGAGCTTTAAACTTACCGCGAAACTCTACGCCTTCTCAGGTATGTAGGCCTACAGTATCCGTAAGCCATAACAGCAGCTGCTCTATCTAGGGATACCATCCAGCACACACGTCCATCTTGCATATATGAATATCGCAGTCGCTCCGAATGAGTGTTCAGTAAACTTATTACATAACATTTTATCAAAGAACCTCTTTTCAGCCGCGGTGATAAACACTCCTTTCCATTACAGGCTTTAAGAGCTGTCCTGTGTCAACGGGGCGATGAAGAAACCACCGGCAGCGGCGCGGCAGCAGGCCGTCTGCTTTGTGTCCAAAAACTGGAGACATGTTTTCTGATGCAGAACACGGTTGATAATTAGTCTTAGCACTGTTGTTGCTAATCAAATTTGATTAGATAATGAGCATGCCGCTTGTTAGCGATCCTTGTTTGTTTAAGCTAAGAAACAGAAAGTGTGTTTCTGAGCAATGATACAGCTCAGTCTTTATAATTCACTCGTATGTGTTGATGAAACATTTTCCACGATGCAACTCAAACTAAAGTAAAAGTAAACTGTTGTTATAAATTATAATCTAGCATCAGTTTTGGATGTGCCAGGGACGGCGTGTCAGTTACCGCTATAATCTTCTGTGTTCACAGGAAATGTAACATTTTCACTCCTTGCATGCATACAGTGTCTTTTCAAAATAAACTTCTTTCGTTTTTTTAAGGTTTACTTAATAAAATTACTTGATAAGGCGTTAAGTACATAAGTTACGTGACAAATGTAACTTCGAATAAGTCAACTTTAAATGCATGGACAGTGGTCTCCTGGGTGAAAGTCCTTATCCTTGTGATATCATACGATGAGTTACTCCTCAGTTTTTGTGCATTTTGCTATGAAAGTCAGCAACATGTGTCAATTCCCCTCCCATACGGTCTTTTCAAAATAAATGACCTTCTTCTCAGAAAACAAAGCAGTTAGTTTTAGGCAACAAATATGATGAACCACAGTTTCTGGTAGTTGGCTTCCTTTGTCAGCGGCGGAGGTTTCCGCTTGAGAAAGTCTTCAGGGGAAATTCTTGAACTCCATAATTCTAAGAATTACGTCGATAGGAGCAACTCTTTAGCTTCATGGATACGGCCCCAGTTAACCGTGTAATAACATTCTACTGTACACGTTTCTTATGAATCCTTATGAAATTACTTTTCCACAGAGACGGCTGCTGGACTTCAGTCGGTAGTTGGGCTTCTCTTTGAGAGAAGCACTGTGTCCTTTTAGTAAAGGCCAAGTGTGTGTGTACATGTGTAAATGTTTCCCTTGTAGCTCTCTTTAGTCCCTCACACATGCTCCAAGAAACAGTTTTGTCTTAAGGGCATGCAGCTTGTCCTCTCTTATATTGTCTCCCTCTCTCTCTCTCAAACACACACACACACCTAACCCTCCTTACATAACTGCTGGTAAGTGTTACAAGAAAAATAACCAAACCAAGAAACCACTGCAGATCAATTTAAGCTTTAGTGGAGTACAGCAAGAAAATATCACCACGACTACTATTTATAATAATAAACAGGACAACTATAATGATAATGATGGTATTAATACAGAAATGTGTAGTACAACTGAAGGAGTACTTCATTTGCATAATGAAGTCGGTAGAATAGCTTTGACTACAGCAACCTTTAATCCAGTCTGATCAGAGCTGAGGGAGTTCAAAGCGTCGGTGGTGCTGGCAGCACTGGGATCTGATTACTGCTTGTATCTGTGAACAGGATATCACGGTGCGTTCAATTGCTGTCGACTGAGCTATACAATGTCAATGCAGCGCTTTCTGACACTTTATAGGCACAAGGGCTATCGTATTCACTGTGCCTACATGGAAATAGAGACAAATGGAAAAATCATTTACTGCTTCTGAAATAATTGCATCTCTCTCCCTGTGAGTTCCTCATTAAACAGAGAAAGTGCCATACTGGGAGCTGCTACTGTTCCTTTATGGAGTGTTTTAAGTGATTCTAACACAGCGTCTTTTGATTTCTGATCTCCCCACAGTGCTCGTTGACATGGAGCCCAGGCTTTGATTTGAATCAAAACAGGACTTTGTGTTGTTTCCCGGAGTGCCCTATTTTCCCCTTAACCCAGTTAGTGTGTTGCTCGTCAGAGCTGGAAACTCAGATAGTCCAGCCGGGCGGTGGCAGAGGGCTTCTTACACTCTGAGAAAAAAAGCCTTTCGGAGTGAGAAACCGTGTTGTTGAGACTGTCGATATGAAAAGGTACACCGTTAATCAGTGATGTAAGTAAAGAATTTGATCGACATTCTTTTAGGTGAAACGATGTACTGGATCGCCCTGACCTTAGAAGTATGATCCACCATCTTGGGGAGTAGGCAGATCTCTCAGATTACTGACTGGTTTGATATGTTTCGGCAATACGTAGCCTGGTTCCAAATCTGATTCATGTACAGCTTTTGTGCTCACTGACAGCTTTTCCCTGGTTGTAAAAACAACCAAGCTAATCAGATCTTTGGTAGGAGCCGGGGTTAAAGTGGGTCGCGACGATCCGGAACGGTTGTGCGGCACCTTCCATTAGGGCCCTGTCACACTATTGCGTATGAGAAAAACGTATGAGTTCCGTATGCAAATTCCCCAAAAAACTTTCATACGCACAAAAACCCCTTGAAAATACAGAATGTTTCGTATACTTACCGTATTGAACCTATGAGAAGCGTATGGACAGCGAAAGGCCAGCGTATGGGCAGCATACGAACTGCGCATGCGTGTTGGAGAAGAGCTACCTCCATCCTCTCTCGTTGAAGGTCCACGAAGAACTGAAGAAGAGCTCGAAATGGGAGCCTATATATACACTTTCTCAAAACGCTGGCAGTACGCTGTCCATTCGCTGTCCATACGTCAATCAAACGCTAGTTTTAAGTTAAATACGTTACTCATTCGTCAGGCATACGCCAAGATGTCTATATACGTTGCAGATACGTCAGACATACGTTAGAAGTACGTGACTCATGCGCTATCAATACGCTAGCTGTACAGTACACCTTCATGTCAGCGTATGACCAGCGTACTCCACCTATGAGTAACGTACCTCTCGTGTATTCAGCGTATGCCAGCGTATGCGACCGTGCTTGAAACGTATACAACCTATGCCTAACGTACCCCTAGCGTATGTCACCGTATACCAGCGTATGAGTGATATTTTTCATATGCTCGCATACGCTAGTACGATACGCAATAGTGTGACAGGGCCTTAAACAACAATGGGGTTCTCTGTGATATTAATGGTGGTTCTAAGGAGCGCGAGGGAGGCCAGTGCCCCTGTAATTATAAGCCAGGGAACGCCATAGACAGCGAGGGCCCTATTGATAGAAATCAAAAATAATTTAGTCGATTAAAATCACAGCAGAGGGGTGCGCTAGCTCGCTAGTTCTTGTCTCATTTGTCTTTTCAGCAAATCTAGAAATAATTGTTGTCGTTGTTTCCATGCTTGCAAACTGACCTGAAGTACTTTGACCTTTTGTTTTTTTACCGACCTAAATGTTTTGTGAGATCTCACAAAGTAAGTTGTTATTTTTCAACCATTTTTCCCTCCATATTTTAAAATTGGATTGGCTAAAAAATTGACACAAGAGAAAATGTAATTGTAAAAAACCTTCAAGGTAGATTAATTTAATTGTAACATGTTAACAGTTTTGCATTAAATGACTAAGAAATTATTAAGTGCCAAATAGTCATTGGTGATAGGGAGCGTACTGAATGCTGGAGGATTGCTACTGTATGGTTAGATGAGGCTGAACCGGTACAAATTTGTGCCGTTAACTGTCAGAAACTTGTTTGTTGGTAGATCATTGGTTCACATCTGTGCTCATGAGGGCCTAACATGAGGCTGTGGTTTGTCAACTAAACTGTACCTCTATTTTTTGAGTGTGAAAACTGGCTCCAAAATTCCCAGGCCCAGTGGACCGGGAACATTTGGCACAGGGCTTGTTGTGGCAGGGTCGGCGTTTGAAGGATGAACAGTGACACAGTGAGTGGATGCAAGAATCAGACAACGGACCTTTATTCTTGGGACGTTTTTTTTTCTCCGCCTGCCTGAGGTAGTGGTGTAGTCCAGCGTACAAAGCGAGAGTCCCATTCTGTCCTATCAGCATGGCAGAGAGGGCCTTAATGAGGTCTCATGGGAGGTGTAGGGTTTTTATTCACGTGATGGCATGTCAGGCTGCAGAGATATGCTATGTCAGGCAGAAGGATATGAGGTCAAAAGTACTCAAGACATATGAATGAGCTGTCAAGGGATGTTCCCTGGCTTGAAAGAAGAATGTAAATATGTTCTACTGACATTTATGTGTGGAGTTATGTATTTTACTGGCTGACTGAAAACTGTCAGGATATCACCAAAAGTTATTGGAAACATCATCTGCACACCATGAATATACTGTATGTACCACATTCCATGAGAATACATCCAATAGTTGTTGAGACATTTCAATTAAAACACAAAATGTCAACATTATGGTGGCATTACAAGAGGAGTCAGGGGATCACCAAACACATTAGGATTCATCCTCTGGGGACCATGATTATCTTTAAAAAGAATCATGGGAATCCATCTAATAGCTGTTGAGATGTTACAGTCAGGACAAAATTGGTGAATCGACTGACCGAGTGGCATCACAATGCCTTGATGTAAATAATACAGCTCTCAAATCAGCATATTTCTTGTGAAATTGTTAACTGCAGCAGCAGTTTTTGTCGACTGAATGTGTGCATTCATATCATTTATGGTCTGTTTGCTGATCAAATAGATGAGGCTTAGAGAGGTGAAATATACTCAGTGTTCACAGTTGGATCATTCCCACAACAGTGTTGCTGCATGAAGTCACACTTAATGCTGTTGAGGGCACTCCTTATCAAAGGGGTGAGTATTGAAACGAATGGGTAAACTCTGGAAGCACCATATCAGCATTTTATCAGAGTACTCCACCTGTGCACCATTGCACTCCTACAGCGTCTGACTCATGGACAGTTTAAAAAGTGACTCAAAATGAATGCAGCAGAACCACAGATATTCGACTTCCTTGTCAAAACCTGGTGTGTACATTACCCACAATGCAAGTTGACTGCTTGCAGGTCAGATGGTGTGTTATGCTTTTAGCAGCAGAGATGGGCAACAGGCAACAGAGGTCTGGTATGCTCACGTCTTCCTAACTGACTCAAGTGACATCACTTGACGAAATTTGTCAGATTTTGCGCGGCTCCCTCTGGAGTCTGAAGTCAGTTTTTGTACATGTACAGAAAAAACTCCCAAAACCGCTGAGAGACCATTTTTTAAGATCATAATTTCTACGATTCTAAGATTCGTCATTATGCAGATTGATCTTCTACATATGCACATTTTAACAATTCCAGCCCCATATCTACAGGTAAAATACTTGTTTAGGGTCAAGTGCTGGAGAAAATAACCTCCGTCTTTACAAGACCTATTTGTTTTAAGACTATTATTATGGCCAGCACAGGGTGTGTTATGTCACCTGAAAGTCCTCTATAATTACCATAATTGACTTCCGTCACAGCATTCAAGGTGTAAGACAAAGCGTGTCTTCCATGATAATGTGATAATAGAGAGAGTTCACATCCAGGACAGATGTAATCACGTGTGACCCATGTTACACTTTGAGAGGAGCCTGGCAGCTGTACTCGCTAAAACAGACCGGCACATTGTGCTGATGCTATTGTCCTTCGTTCCAGTTCTTTCTAGCTGGCCTCTTGGGACAAGAATGCTGTCGTACAGCTGGCCCCTCTTTTTCCTGGTGCGATATTTTACAGTCATAAAAGCACTCTGTGGTTTTGCCAAGCAGGAAGGGGGAAGGGAGAGCAGGGGGAGAGTTTACAGAGATGCAAATAAAAAGAGAGGGAAGAAAATTGAGACAGAAAAGATGTCCGTGAATGGAAGGGAGGGAACCAGATGGGGATCAAGAATTCTACAAGAGCACACAGAATGTATTTTAGTTGTCAAGTAATAGTGTGCAGGATGAAAGGCGTTTCCATGATACGGTCATGAAAAATGACTTCGCTTGACCTGGTTGTGCGACGGCCAGCATTCTGTTGTAGGAAAAGATAAACTCTCACTATTGTGTGACTGATACTTGAGGGTTACTTCCTCGTCCTACCATTCCTGTCCCCAGGTCTTAAATTAGAGGAGGGATGGATTACGCCACACAATACCTCAGTTCGAAGAATGAAAGCTCAAGTTGCAATGTCAGTGTCTCATTCAGTTGGCCCTTAGCTCCACTCAAACATCAGGTTGTGTCACCTTCATACGCTGGTGGCGTGATGAATAAACAACACAAACAAGTGAGATACTTTCCTGCAAATATTTCGCAGCAAAACTATTCTTACGGGCAGTGATGCGATTTTTGTGACAGTTGCTACACATAGATTCGTGAAGGTAGAGGACCAACCAGGATTCTGTCTAAGGTAAACTGCTGTATAGCCTAAGATACGTAAGCTGTTTTATTGAGTTCCCTCTGGTAAACAGCTATGCTGTGCATATATCTAGGACTTTTAGGGGGAAAAATTAAGACACTTTTTTGCTGCGTTAGTCATGACAAAAACAACCGTTCAAAAAATATATGTATATATTTAAGTTAATTGCACAAAGAAAAATTGAAACGTGATTTTTCTGGAATAACCTGATTTGTCAAAAGTTCACCCGTGTGCCAAGCGTGTAGGAGAACTATGGCGGGTTTAGTTTGTCCTATCTGGGCTACTGTAGAAACATTGTGGACTCATTCTAAGGCAATCCCAGTAACGCAGCTTTAAACCCAGCTCTGCCCGGTTTCTGTGGTTAGTGCTGCGTTATGAAAGAGATAATGAGACATCCTGATAAAGGAAAACAAAGGACTCACTGGTGGGGACTCTAATGTTGTGGAAATCTCTGACTGCCTAATTGTGGAGCATTTTCCTACATTGGGAGGATGCACGTGTTATCTTTGGTCCAGCAAATTGGCGACAAGGACTTCCACCGTGTTCTGTGTGATGTCTTTGCATCATGGACAGTAAAGTCAGTATATGAATATCTGAGCGAGTGAATTAAACGTACCGTTCACAGTGAAGGACAGGGTGATAATGCAGATTCAATCAACCTGTCTGTGGCCTCCTGTTGGCAGTGAGGGTTTGTTTTTTTCACGGGGGCTGCAAAGGTCCTTTCACCCCTGCTGCTCTGGAAGTCCCACGCCATCCACACCCGGTCATGCTTGGTTTGGTCAAAACAGAGCCCCAAATGGAAACCAGACACTGACACACATACGCACTCACAGAAAATCCGGGCCATGTTTACAATGGTTGCCACATGTCCGATGGAGCTTCAAGACGATTTTGTAATTAATGAATGTATATGTATAGACAGTGCTTTGTTTTCTAACATGGAAAAGACTCGCTCTCACTCACACACACACACACACACACACACACCAACCGAACACCGCATATTTATGTGGATGCATTTTCAAACGCTTACGCACTCACAGGACAGACACAAACGACGAAACAAAAATGAAAGGCCTCAAAGAATGCAGATTTGTGCGCATGAATATGTGTGTTTATGTGCACATGCTTGACCTGAACACACACACACACACACTGACAAACCTAAACACAATGGAAAGGGAAGGAGGAGAAGTAGGGCATGAAATCTCCCTCTGTGAAAAATTAATTTATAAATATTTCAAAATAAAAGCAGGCCCGTGTGCAGCAGTGTTGCTTGGAAACATCTCATTACCGAACTTCATATCTTCCTGGATGCTTCCATATAAATCACCCCTATTGACCTCTCTTTACTGTGCTGCTTATGTAAACATGTATTAATGTCAAATACTAATTAACAGTAAGTTATTACATAGTCAGTCATATTCCCCTTGCTGATTGGTGAACCCCCCTCTGTACACGCACACATGTTGGTGTTTTGTTTGTAATGTTTCTGCCTTGTGATAGATTTTAAGATTGCTGTCAGCGCAATTAAGATATTGTGACTGTGGCTGACTTCCTATTGCTGAGTGCATCCACAGCCACTGAGGCTGCAGCGCTGATCTCTCGGACAATTTTGTAGCTTCCAAAGTTGGAAAAAACAGCGTGCCTTTCCAGAAACAATGTCCCAGTTAATCTGGGTTAATCCACAGACCTCTCTGTCAACAGTTTTCATTTAGAAGTATGGGTCACGGCAGTGGCGGCTGGTGGAAAATGTTCTTGGTAGGGCTGTGCCACATCCAATCAATTTCAGCAAACATCCCAGAATGATTTAATGCAAACAAATTAAGGTATCAAACGCGCATTACTACTTTGCAGTTAAATATTTAACATTTATTCCAACACGAAAAAAAGCAGTAAATAACACGTTCACAAACACGTCAGGACATCTTATTTTAGTCACCCTCACAGGGAATTCAGTAGAATATAATATATATAACATATAATAATATTCTGTATAATATAATAATATATATATATATATCATATAATATTCTGTATAATATAATAATATATATATCATATAATATTCTGTATAATATAATAATATATATGTCATATTCTGTCCCCGTTGTTTTAAAAAGATAAATAAGTTATTATCATGACGTCATCCAGCTAGTCAAACCTGTCTGGTGTACAGCTAGTAGAGAAGCTTCATGTACTGCTTCTCTTTCCTGCTAGTCTGCTGTCTGATTGTGAGGTCAGGCTGATCTGGGATCAGCTCTTTCAGTAGTTTCTCCTCTCAGTTCTCCTCTCAAACGGGTCTTGGAGGAGTAGTGCTCGCGCTGGCGCTCTCCTGTAGAGACTTCTCCTGACGAGAACGCGCAGCTTGGGGCAGGAAAAAAACTGCCCCAAGCTGAATCTATTTGAGGACGCTGATTGGCTGAATTGTATGTCACTCATTTATATCTTTACTCAGCATTGGCTAAACTGCTTTATAGACCCGCCTCTTTGGGGCAGTTTTTCCAGCGCCCCAGCCAGCTGAGACGTGCACACACAGAGAGGAAGAGCAGACAGGCAGAGAGGACAAGCAGGAAAAGCATATATTTACCGCAGATATCATATTTTACACATATTACTGGGTGATTCCATGTTTCAAAAACACAAATATTGACAATTTGTATAGTTTATTTTTATTTTAAATTTTATTTTTATTTTTATTTTTATTTTTATTTTTATTTTTATTTTTATTTTTATTTTTATTTTTATTTTTATTTTTATTTTTATTTTTTGTAGCTCTAGGGGGGGCGGCGCCCTAGCGCCCTCTATGGACCAGCCGCCACTGGGTCACGGTCAAAAAGGGTTGACAGAGAGGTTTCAGCCACGGCTCAGCAAAGTTCCCCTCCATCTCTCTCCGAGGAGTTTACAATCTGTGTGGCCACATGTCTTTCTCCATTATTTCACCAGCATTTGATTTTGTTTTCCTTAACCTATCGCTATCTTTTTTGGGGGGTTGACTTGTGGTTCATGTCTAGTCATAGACCCCAGTAGTCCTTGAATCTGGACTATTTCTGTCTGCCGAGAAATCCATGTATGTTGATGGAATTTGTAGTTTTCTAGTTTTTTGTAGGTTTTCGTAGTCAGGTTTCAACCATTATGTCAATTATTTTGCTTCACACTCAACGCTACATTGCCTGATTTTTTGTTTGTCAGCACTGACATTTATTCACGTTGGATGTAATTGATTGACCCATTAGCCAAAAATGAATCTGCAACAGTTCTTTAGGTGGTCCTTCGATTCCTCGCTAGTAGAAAGCATAGGCGTGGTCTCATTATCCCCTTAAGGTGTGAGAATCTCTTAACATAAGTGAAGACGTGTGTAGCATGGGATCTGTTTACATTGTCATACCTTCATTTACACACTTTCATGTCTCCTCTGATCTGTCAAACTGCTCGACGAACAAAAAGTTATCTCTTGTTACGCTGTGCATCAGAAAGTGTGTATGAGTGTGTGTGAAACCTGTTGTTTGTGTTGCTTCACAGTTTTGGAGGCTTTGGTTGTTAGTACAATGTGTTTTGCTGGAGCGGTCCACGGCGGGGGAACTGTTTGTGGTGAGGTGGCGAGGTGCCTCAAGGCTCCGCTAGTGGTCACGCTCAGTTAGTACTGGTGAATGATGTCCAACAATGTCCCAACCTGGTGCCCATTAGGGAAGTGCTTGGTTTCCTGGAAAACAAGGCTGCGGGTATATTTCTGTAAGCACTGAGCTGTAGCTATAAGTGAAGCCATTTTATGATTGATGTTCATGTTAACCATTTCAAATGCATCATGAAAACCACATAGATAGTATTGTTTGCAACATTTTGTGGGGAAATCGAGAGTGCAAACTATTCTTCACTCATCTTGTATCTGCTGTGGTCTGAGAGAATTCTTCAATACATTCTTTATTTAACTTTTAGGTTTTGGCACGAACATTCTACTTTTGTCGCCCAATGACACCCTAAATGTATTATGCGCTCCAGCACGTACAGCAGCATGTAACCCCATTGATGTGAATGAGAGAGAGAGGACACGAGAACAGGCTAAAGATAGGTTACAGATGGCAGCTTCCCATGACGGAACCAGGTGCCACAGCTATAACATCACAGAGGCTGTTTGGGAATGTCGCCTCTTCATCACATTCATGTCAGTCCACACCGGCTCCTGGTACACGGGGTGTTGTGTTGTTTACGACGGGGCACAGGGTGTGTAGGGATAGAGCGGAGGATAGAAGAAAGGGACAGAGAGTGTCCTGGCTTGTGTTTTGTCATGTGCGTGTGTGTTTGCAATGTGCTGTATGTACCGGTATGTGAATCACATGCACGGTTTGTTTGTCTGTGTGTACAAAGAGAGTGAGACATCTGAAAAATGGCCAAGGTGAGATTCCTGTGTGGTGAAGCCTGACAGCTGATCCACCAGTCACACGATGAAAGGGACAGACAGAGAGACATTTATGGGACAATAAAAGGCAAACTGACACACGGGGAAATTTGTGTTGTTTGTCTTCACAATTATTCTCTGATCTGCTCTGTTTGGTTAAGTTTAGGAAGCTAAAACATCGTGTTTTACAAGCAGCTTGTTGGCTTGATGATGAAGTAACAACATAAAAGTCTTCCTATACTTCCACTTTTGCTTCCTATATAATTATTAACTGTCTGTCTACAGTGACTAAAAATAAATAGCTTAAGTCTAAAAATGAGATAATAACTTGTAAGGCTTGTAATGTTAATTCAGCCATCTGTTTTCCATTTAAAGCAGGTCTAATGCTAATCACAGGACTTACTGCTGGTATCATTTTCAGTTACTGATCCCAGCAGTTGATTATCACACTTTCAACAATAGATAATGCGAACCAATCAGTATGCTGATGAAGTCTAAACAACATAGGAATGTCAGGATACCAGAAATTTAGTAGTCAATACTCAAGAAACTCCATGATTTTCAATAACAAATTCGATACCACGGGGGGAAAAACACAAAACAAAACAAAATACACTAAAATGTTAAAAATATCATTCAAACAA